>JAMPIV010022040.1:0-594510 GCA_024509875.1 Oreohelix idahoensis
GTTGTTCACATCAGCGAAAGACTGCATTGAATCAAACATGTCACTAATTTGCACAAAAACCGCGACCTTGAAGACTCAAGTGTCCAAATCTAGTTAGAATGAAAGAGAGGGACATTGGTGGGAGCTGTGGCTAAAAATAACTTTAAAGACAAAATTTGTAGAGGGGACGGATAGGTTGGTTCAAAAACCAAGTACGTTTTTTGTGAAAACGCAAGTAGAGACGGACGGACTAACAGATAAAAAGCCATACTTGACTGAAGCATGACTGAAATGACTTTAGTGTAGGAAATTTGAATTTGAAAAAACACAAGGCATTGATTGGCCACAGACAATCATATTATCAGCGCTCAGACGCGCTTTTTTGCCATTCCTCAATAGTTGTCCAGTGATAGACACAGTAAATTTTAAGTGTGGTGATTTCCAATGAAGTAAATTGAAATAAGTTCAGGGACGCCATACTATAGCCAGCAGCTCAGCTGAGTTTTGCTAGCATTTCTGTGTTCTTTATTCATAATCTGGTAAGATTGAAATTATTTCTTTGTATATTTTAAATATTGTTTAATGTTTCGAGTGATTTGATACTGCCATATCGAAATCTAGCCTTACAACAAGTAAGGATTTGCTCTAGACCCCCCGCCCTAGTTCAGGGTCTAGGGACAAACAATATATATAAACTCCAGCAAGGATTAGGAAGGACAGATCAAGTGTTGAGATCAGTGGAACATATCACCTATCCTATTCTATGGCAGGAAGCTAATAAACATATTTCGGAATATGTAGTCTGGGAGAACTTATCCTATGTGAAACCAACTTGGTAAGATGTGTTGTATGGTCAGAGAGATCTGACCCAGTCTAAGTGGTGTTATTGTAAATTGTTACGTGTAGAAGTGGCTCCTTAGGTAGGTTCTGAACCTAAACCAATACTTTATTTCAGAGCTGTGAGTTTTTTATGTTGACACCAAAAGGTGGTGTCAAATGCTGGGTAAATAATTGACAGTGAGGACCCGTGCAGTGTCGCATCTCGGCAGAACAGCCTTGTATTGCCCCCAAGCACGGAGAGGTGGGGCCACCCGATATATTGCCCCCAAGCACGGAGAGGTGGGGCCACCAGATTCCAGCACCAGAACTACTCTTTCAAAGTTACGTAAGCAGGCTGGTCTGCTGATTTACACCAACTTCATAGACATAGCACCCAAAGTGAATTACTACTAAAACATCCCATTTCCTTCCATCATAAATGGACAATGTTTGGTAGGCATAGACAGGGAGGGATGAAGCCACCCCAACAGCACATCTATTCATCGTTCTCCCAGGGAAAATAAATTATGAACTGTAGAAATATTAACTAATCGTGAAAATTGTATACGTACACACCTTTTATTTATCATGCCATTTATTCATGCCATTCATTCATAAATTCCAAAATCTTTCATATGTTCTGGCCAAAATAAAACCTTGGTTCAGAACAAATAAATTTAAAAAAGATTTACTTTCTAAAATTTCACCAGCTGAATTTAGTTCAGTGTGTTCTAAATTTTATTGATAATATTATATTATTTAATATATGTGTGTGTGTGTGTTTGTATATGTCAATACAACACCTTACATTCAGTACCCTAGATTTTAACGTAGCCACATTCATTAGTAAAAAAAGATAGGTGTGAGGTCGTAGTGGTAGCAAGAAGGGACTTCTGAAAATTCACAGCTACATTTTATCTCAGGAGCCTTCACAGCTGACCTCATACATCACACTTAGTAATATCACCATCATACAATACCATCAAAACCACTACAACCGGCAAGGCGAAAAGGGATGTGCAAGTGGTATAGTGTCCACAGGGGATGGGGATTCATCACGCCAGATGATGGTGGTATTGATGTATTCGTACATCAGACCAAGATCTACAGAAAGGGATTCCGGAGTCTGGCGAAGAATGAACGAATCGAATTTGACAGCAAAAACCATCGGTCCAGGGCATGGGAAGCAATCTATGTGTGCGGCATTGGCGGTCAAGAATGCAAAGGCAGCAGGAAGCGACCCCATGGCACAGAGGAAGCCCAGAAAGATAAGATGCTACAATTGTGGACCTGTCGACCACATGGCAGCCAAGTGCCCTCAAGGCCCGTTTCCGAAGAGATGTTTTCGATGCAAGTCCACTGAACATTTGATAGCCGCCTGTCCCTCAAAGAGCTCTTTCCCGAGGACGTGCTACCACAACCAGGTTTCCTTCGGGTGCAAGCCAAGAGATGACCGTGACAACTGTCACCCTAAGGGCGCCGAGAAGATTGGTAGTCGGTTAGGGGAGGAAACTCGTCTTAAGCAGAGAGGAGGGAGTGCAAGTCAAGGTTCAGAGGAGGAGACACATCAAAAGCAGATAGTGGGGAATGTTGGCCACCGTCCACGAAAAACGAGTGTCAAGCACGTCAGGAGCAATCCCCCTACAGATTCGACAGCTACAAGCACTGACAGGCAGACGTCACGGGCAGGCAGCGATGCGGCACAGGTGTGCGAGTCTTCTAGACCACAGCAACTGCCAGCCCGACAACGTACAACTGGGGACATAACGACCAAGAGGGTCCCCAGCTGAGTTGTACCGAATACAGAATCTGAGCCCAAAACATCGCCGCTGAGAAATAATCAAACGCAGCACCAACGATCTAAGAGATTTCGACAGAAGTGCCTGAGGTAGTGATGTTGTCGGGACGACAACAAAATCAGGAGGGAGATATGTGATGGGGCCGAAAAGGAGACGCCCGCCCCCTACCTGTTTCTAGGCAGATTATTTTCGATGTGCGCGAAGCATTCTGGGATGTGAAAAGTTTTCATGAAGATATATTAGTTTAGGCCATAATAAAGCCTGAGAAATTAATTGTGGTGTATAGTTGTGAATCATATTTGATACTCGTGTGTTATATTAAATAGCTGTAGGTTTTATTTGTGTTTTCGCTATTCCTAAGCGATAATCGCGTGTGATATTTAAGTAGCCAAGATTAATACGCCCAGCGTGCAGTAAAGTGAGTGATTAGCCTAGTGCCTATAAACAGAAATAGCGAGCCAGCAGCAGCCCTTCTTAAAGTATCAGTCCAGACAAGAGAGGACGAAACGAGGCGCGCTGTGTACCCACACAGAAGAACACAAAGACATGACACATAAGCATCGGGCACTGTTGGGTGTTTTGTTTTGTTTAGTTTTGTTTTGTTATGTTCGCTAGTTTATTTGTTTAATGTTTGCTTTGTCACTGAATGGGTTGTAAAAATAAATATAGCCCCTGCCTCTAGAATCAAGAGTTTTATTGTTGTTCGGGTCGGTGCGAGTGTGACAAGAGAGTGATCACACATCACAATATAATCATCATCATCATCTCGCCCACCCTATCATTAAACAAATAAACTAGCGAACATAACAAAACAAAACAAAACAAAACACCCAACAGTGCCCGATGCTAATCTGAAGAAGCAAACAAAGCACAGAATAGTTAAAATCATAATATAATACTGAATGAGAAACACCACGCTCTCACCTGTCAAACTGTCCTACGCCGCCACCTGACACACTCAACTATCACACACACACACACTCATGTGTGTCGTCCAATGCGACTAGTATGGTGATGTGCATGAGGCTGGCAACCTCACCATGTAACACAGATTGCTACCAAAACCACTACTGCCCGAGCAACTGAATGCTTAATATGAAGGCAAACCACACTGTTGGCCCCATGCTCCCTCAGGAGCGGAGAAGAGAAATATATATCTTGAAGTGAGCCCACGTGCTCTCACAACCATTCCTCACATAACCATAATTAAATAATAATCAAATGGACATAAAATAATATTCAACTATATGTACAACAAATACTCTCAGTAATGAGAATAAGCTACTACCTCGTAACCGATCCACATCAGTATTCGTTACTGCATTCTGAAGCATGTCGTATGTGACGACTGGTGCGCCTGGCAACAAGCGTGTCGTATATGACCACCGGTGCGACTGGGAATCTCATCACATGAAGCACATCGTTACCGAAACAACCACTGCAATAGCATAAAAATGCTTCTTGTCGGCTTGTGATAGACACCAGCCACATTGGTGTTTCCATGCTCCGCCGGGAGCAACCAGAGAAACACATGTCTCAACAAAGGAGTGGCCTCGCGCTCTCCAGAAATCTAAATACATATTCTCACCTCACAGTAACCCATTAAATATACAGTAGAATTATGATAAGTAGGCTATCGTGAAATACACTCAATTACTTTTACATTAAAGAAATAAAATAATTACTCTTGACTTTAACAAAACTGGCATTAACACGAAAACTATCTCTTTCCTTTACTGGGGAAAGACTCGTGCTGAATACAATATCAGAATTATATAAAACTAATTCTAATTTAAATTAACTCACGTGTCATGTCTTTGTGTTCTTCTGTGTGGGTACACAGCGCGCCTCGTTTCGTCCTCTCTTGTCTGGACTGATACTTTAAGAAGGCCCGCTGCTGGTTCGCTATCTCTTTTTATAGGCACTAGGCTAATCACTCAACTACTGCGCGCTGGGCGTATTAATCTTGGCTACTTAAATATCACATGCGATTATCGCTTTAGGAATAGCGAAAACACAAATAAAACCTACCGCTATTATCAAATAACACAATTCTACACCACAACTTAATTTCAATGGATTATTACGGCCACATTACATATCTTCTACTTCAGACTTTTCACAACCCAGAACGCTTCGCGCACATCGAAGATAATCTGCCTAGAAACAGGTAGGGGGGCGGGCGTCTCCTTTTCGGCCCCATCACATATCTCCCTCCTGATTTTGTTGTCGTCCCGACAACATCACTCACTCTGGCGCTTCAGTTGTAACCTCTCAGATCGTCTCGGGGCAGGACCCTCTATTGGCTGCAGGGCATACCAGCCTGGTTCGGGCATTAGACCATGAACGTCCTCCCCAGGATCTGTCTCATCTGGCGAAGCTGGTGCCTCAGGTAGGCCTAGTGTAGCATCTACCTGATTCGGAGAATCATCTTTGTCCTCACTTCGTCTCAGTTCGTGCGCCGCAACCCTCATCTTCAGATCTTCGTTGCCTGCTGGCCTTATCACATAAGGACCACCGCTTGCTTCTGGAATTGACGATACAATGAATACGTCGTTGGACCACACGTCTTGTATTTTGGCCCTGTCAGTGTAGTGCACTCTTTTCCGCACTCTTTCACCCACTCGCAATGGTGTGGGGCCTGGAAGCTGATTACTTCTCTCCCTCCTGTCAGCGGCCATTTTCTGCATTCTCTCTGCAGCTTTTTGGTGGGCTATGTGCAACCTCTCTAGGTGACCTTGCAGCCACTCGTCAGTTGTCTCCGGCTCTTCATCTGGGCGCGTGCCTATCATGAAGTCTAGAGGAAGCCTCGGCTCTCTGCCTAAGAGGAAGTAGTATGGTGAGTACCCTGTCGAAGAGTGGGGGGTAGAGTTGTAGACCATAACCACCTCCGCTAGATGCTCAGACCACCTTCGCTTCTGATCGGCTGTCATGGGTCTCAGCAGATCATGCAACGTCTTGTTGAAGCGCTCGCACTGCCCGTTGCCTTTAGGATTGTAAGCTGTAGTGCGGCTCTTGTGGACTCCATATACCTTGCACAGCTCTGCGACTATCGCTGACTCGAAGTTCCGGCCTTGATCAGAGTGTATCCTCTGAGGAGCTCCGAGATACTGGAACCACTTTTCCACCAGGGCCTTGGTGACTGTTGTTGCTTTTTGGTCTCTTGTTGGTATAGCAATGGTGTACTTGCTGAACACATCTGTCAGCACTAATACATTCTCAAACCCTTTGGAATCCCGCTCTAGCAGTGTGAAATCCATTGCTACCTGAGGTGCCTTGGCGACGTTACATCGGTTGCATCTGCGACAAAAGACGTCAACATCAGCTGTGATGCCTACCCAGAAGCACCTACTTCTCAGCAACTGCAGCATGCGCTCTCTTCCCTGATGGCCCACCCTGTTAGCAGAGTCTAGTATCCGTGGTTTCATGGACTCAGGTATTACCAGTTGTTTTATGCTGGATCCATCTGATCCCTTCACTGTCCGGTATAACAACCCATCTGTCACTTCGAGCCGGTTACTCTGATTAAGTAGTTTCCTTGCAGCCAAGGGGATCTTTCGAGCATCTTTTCCTGCAGGTCTGGTGCCATCCTTTACCATCTTCCTAACCATCGCTACCACATCATCCGCTCCCTGGAGATTTATCAATTCCTCACGCGAATAGGTGGGAAATGCTTGAGTGGTTGCTGGTGCTGTGGTTGATTCGGCCGGTACCCTTTCACTGATATCTTTCTGGCTTGTTGCTGTCATCAACCCTATCTCATATGGTATCTGGGTAAACTCTCCGATAACCTCAGCTGTTATGCCACTTATTGCAACATCTGCGTCATCCTCCAGTTCCTCGCCTGCGGTTTCAATAGGAAAACGGGACAAATAATCTGCATTTCCATTGGCTCTTGCTGCCCGATGTCGGATTGTGTAGTTAAACATCGCCATCTGGGCCATCCATCTCTGCTCTATAGCTCCCAGTTTAGCTTTCTCCCAGAAGGCCAGACCCCTATTGTCTGTAAATACCTCTACTTGTGATCCTAGCAGGTAACCTCTGAACTTCTCAGTCATGGCCCACTTAAGACCTAGCAGTTCCAGTCTCATACTGCTTTTTGAGTTTCTTTCAGAGGGTCGAAGTGTGCGACTTGCATATGCCAAGACTTTCTTTGTTCCATCTTGTACTTGCGAGAGAATTGCTCCCAATCCTTCAAATGATGCATCTACCTCCAGGATAAATGGTAGCGAGAAGTTAGGGAACCCTAGTAGCGGTGTGGAGGTTAGTGCCTTTTTCAGTGTCTCAAAGGCTACAGCACACTCTTCTGTCCACAACTCTCCTATGGGTGACTTACTTCGTCTTTTAGTCTGCATGCCTTGATTGAGCGCAGCTACTAAATCATGTAGCGGTTTGGCTATCTTTGCAAAGCCCGGCACAAATCTGTGGTAGTAACTGGCCAATCCCAGGAATGACCGTAACTCAGTCTGGGAACGTGGTACAGGGGCCTCTTGAACAGCCTTCACCTTGTCTTCCATAGCTCCTATCCCATCTGCTGATATAGTATGCCCCAAGAATTCAATTGTCGTCCTAAACAGCTTACACTTTCCCCCATTCAACTTCAGCCCTAGCTGGCGTAGCTTAGAGAATACTTTCTCCAGTCGGCTCAAATGGTTAGTGAAGTCAGCAGAGTACACCAAAATGTCATCAAGGTATACTAGTATCAGCTGGAACACTAAATCATGCATACTGCTCTGCATTAATCGTTGAAAGGTGCTGGCCGAGTTGGCTAAGCCCATAGGCATCCTGGTGTATTCATAAAGTCCAAAAGGGGTAGTGAAGGCGGTTTCCTCTTGGTCTTTCTCATCCATTGCTACTTGATAGTAACCACTTGCCAGATCAAGCGATGAGAATATCTTTGCTCCTCCTAACGCATCCAGGTACTCATCTACTCGGGGTAGATGGTATGCATCCCTCTTCGTCTTGCTGTTGAGTGCCCTGAAGTCTACGCAGAGTCTAAGCCGACCATCTTTCTTCAGGACCAAAACTATTGGGGAGGCCCAATGATTGCAACTCTCCTTGATTATGTGTTTGTCAAGCAATCCTTGTAGGTGATCCTGTACCTCTTTATAGAAAGCAGGAGGTATTCTCCTGTAAGACTGCTTAACTGGGGTGTCATCTGTTAATGGGATGGTGTGCTTTACCCTGTCCGTGTACCCTACATCTGTCTCATCTGTGGCAAAAAGATCGGCATAGCGTCTCAACAATGCTCTTACTTCCTGCTCTTCAGTCTCACTGCCCTCAAACCCGGTCAGGTCAATTGGGCACATCTCTTGCTCTGGATTCGTGTATGGTGGACTTGCTGACATTTCTACCTCTTGAGCTCCTACAACTCTGAAATATGTGCTATAGTCCACCCCAGCTTCTGTCAGTATTCCTACTTGTGTGCCGGGAGCTAAAAACAAGTCCTCATCTCCCAAATTTATGGCCTGAATATCACAGGACCCACTTCTAAGAACAGTCAATGTATGACTCATAATCAGCCCTCTGTGTTCTAAGTCTCTGTTTGGCTCAAAGAGAAAAGTACTTTCTGACTGGCCTCCTCTCCTGCACTTGACTGTTATGGCCCTGATCGATCGAGCAGGTATGTGGGTTTGCTTTCTCCCAGCTACCCATACTTTTATAGAGTCTGACTTCTGCGTCATCCCCTGATCCCTTGGAGGGTCCCATCTTAGTATGTTCTGTATGTTTGGGATTTCCACAAGGACATTAGTACCTATGATCCCTGGTGTTTTCTTCTGGTTTCTAGGTCCTTGTACTTCCCTGACAACATAAACCCCACAGTTTTTCACTACTGTGCACCCAACTTGTATGTCCACCACTAAGTGACCAATATATGGAATGGTGGCACCATTTGCTGCTGTCAGGCGCACCCATCTACCCTCATCCAAGGGGAGCCCTCCAAACATTTCCCTGAAACATTGCTCTGTGATGGTAGACACCTGTGAACCTGTGTCAAACACACAATTTACCTCTTTCCCTTCCATCAGCACTACTCCTTCAGGCCGACCTCCTACCATCTTGATCCGGTTTTCTTTGTGCTCTCCCTTCACTTTTCTTTCTTCAAGCTCCTGGGGATTTGGTCCGCTGCTGGTCGACATTTCCTGTGATGGTTGAATCTCTAACCTTCCTTCTGAGTGGCGGTCCTTCTGCCTGCGCTCCACTTTGTGTGATGCCCTAGCCGCAGAGTTACCAAACGGACAGCTCGCCACTAAATGTTGTGCTGACTTGCATTGGAAACATATTCTAGGTAGAGGACCATATGGACACCTGGCAGCTATATGATTCCCAAAACCAGCGCAGTTATAGCACCTGATTCTCTGGCTGCCATTCCATAAATGACGTTTCTTTCTACTTCTGTACCTGCGGCTGTCCCTGTGGCATCTAGAGATGGTCCTCCTGTTGATGACCCCCACTTGCCGCACCAACATCTCAGTCTCCCTATTATTTGGAGAAACAGGCCCTTTCCTTCCATTTACATTCTTCCTCATGCCAACCTGTAATTGTCTGCCCCCTCTACCTGTACTCTTTCTATTTGAGTCACAAAGCTCCCCTTCCACAGCCTGACTCCCAGCCACAGAGGGGTCTAGTTTAGTGCTTGTTGTGGGCATTCCCTCTGGACGTGCCCTAAATTTTTGCACCGAAAGCATCGGATGGCCCTCGCCGGCCTTCTATGCCTATCTTGCATTTCAGCCATCTGGCGCTTCAGCTGTGCGACCTCTGCTCTGAGTTGCTCCACTTCGGCATTTCCTTCATGTGACCTGGGTGCCATTTCTTCGTCGGATGCGGTGACTGTGGCTATCCCAGCTCTTGCTGTTTTACCACTCCCAGTCCATCTCAGAGCATCATCTCTTATGGACACAAATGATACTGCAGGGTCGTGCCGGACCCTGTCCTCCATCATTCTCCGCGTCAAGTCGTCCCTTAGACTGGCAACGAACTGGTCCCTTAGCACTGTTTCGTCAAGCTTGACACCACTGGCTTTCTCCTGCGCCCCTGCTGCCTGCTCAAATATCTCATGCAGCCTATAGGCAAACTCACGCACCGATTCCCGTGGCCCTTGGTACGCTGAATAAAATAGCGCCATTAGTTCTTGGGTGCTCCTCGATTCTCCATACACCCAGAGTATGGCCTGAAGCATTGCCTCCGGGTCATTGTCTCTTACTTGTATCCGCAGCTCCCTGCGGACAACTGGGGTCACACTGTCGAGTATCACATCGGTTTGATCCTCCTTACTCATGTAGCCGGACCTCCACGCAGCTCTAACGTCCCTTGCATAGTCCTCCGCGTTTGGCCCTGTGCGTTCTCCAAAAGTTCTCACTTTCTTGTGGGTTGACACCAACATGTACTGTCCGTGTCCTGCCTGGGGCAGTGGACCTGCTACTGATCCCTCAGTTTGCACCACTGATGCACCGACCACTTGTGTTGGATCTACATCCTCATGCTCCCCTTTGCTCGTAGCACGTGTGCTCCTCGCGGCCATCTTGCTGCCGGACCGCACTGCTGGGTGTTTACACTATTTGTTCGTCTGCTGTTTGCTCGGTGTCACTGTCTGCCTGATCCTGCCGACGACGCCAATTGTGATAGGGTGGGCGAGATGATGATGATGATTATATTGTGATGTGTGATCACTCTCTTGTCACACTCGCACCGACCCGAACAACAATAAAACTCTTGATTCTAGAGGCAGGGGCTATATTTATTTTTACAACCCATTCAGTGACAAAGCAAACATTAAACAAATAAACTAGCGAACATAACAAAACGAAACTAAACAAAAAAAAAAAACACCCAACAGTGCCCGATGCTAATCTGAAGAAGCAAACAAAGCACAGAATAGTTAAAATCATAATATAATACTGAATGAGAAACACCACGCTCTCACCTGTCAAACTGTCCTACGCCGCCACCTGACACACTCAACTATCACACACACACACACACACTCATGTGTGTCGTCCAGTGCGACTAGTATGGTGTTGTGCATGAGGCTGGCAACCTCACCATGTAACACAGATTGCTACCAAAACCACTACTGCCCGAGCATCTGAATGCTTAATATGAAGGCAAACCACACTGTTGGCCCCATGCTCCCTCAGGAGCGGAGAAGAGAAATATATATCTTGAAGTGAGCCCACGTGCTCTCACAACCATTCCTCACATAACCATAATTAAATAATAATCAAATGGACATAAAATAATATTCAACTATATGTACAACAAATACTCTCAGTAATGAGAATAAGCTACTACCTCGTAACCGATCCACATCAGTATTCGTTACTGCATTCTGAAGCATGTCGTATGTGACGACTGGTGCGCCTGGCAACAAGCGTGTCGTATATGACCACCGGTGCGACTTGGAATCTCATCACATAAAGCACATCGTTACCGAAACAACCACTGCAATAGCATAAAAATGCTTCTTGTCGGCTTGTGATAGACACCAGCCACATTGGTGTTTCCATGCTCCGCCGGGAGCAACCAGAGAAACACATGTCTCAACAAAGGAGTGGCCTCGCGCTCTCCAGAAATCTAAATACATATTCTCACCTCACAGTAACCCATTAAATATACAGTAGAATTATGATAAGTAGGCTATCGTGAAATACACTCAATTACTTTTACATTAAAGAAATAAAATAATTACTCTTGCCTTTAACAAAACTGGAATTAACACGAAAACTATCTCTTTCCTTTACTGGGGAACATTATCTTTATCTGCTTCCCACCCCCGTCTCAATTCACACAATATAAAACTGGCGTCTTCTTTATACACACGCGTGGTGACGCGCCACCTTTCATGACCACGTGGTTGCCATCCTGATAACAGTCAATATCATCTAAATTCAAGTAATAGATGCTTCTCTATCCGGTTTCATGTATAAAACACTCTTACTAAATTTGCCCTTCTCTAATGAATGGAATACTTGATACTAAACTCTTACATATGTGATTTGGGCTTTGCGTGCCTAATAAAACCTATCAAACATTATTTTTACTCATCTATCATTTCAAGACTAAATCATCATGTCCTAAAAAGACTTTTCCTTTGGAAACACATCTATCTATATCACTAAACATTAAAACAGACTCGTGCTGAATACAATATCAGAATTATATAAAACTAATTCTAATTTAAATTAACTCACGTGTCATGTCTTTGTGTTCTTCTGTGTGGGTACACAGCGCGCCTCGTTTCGTCCTCTCTTGTCTGGACTGATACTTTAAGAAGGCCCGCTGCTGGTTCGCTATCTCTTTTTATAGGCACTAGGCTAATCACTCAACTACTGCGCGCTGGGCGTATTAATCTTGGCTACTTAAATATCACACGCGATTATCGCTTTAGGAATAGCGAAAAACACAAATAAAACCTACCGCTATTATCAAACACAATTCTACACCACACAATTTCTATTACCACACAACTTCTACTTCAGACTTTTCACAACCCAGAATGGAAGATAATTATTACGGCCACTTTTCATATCTTCTATAAGACTATCTTTGAGTCAATGGACAAATATATATTACTTTCACTAATATAACCCATTCAACTACACGCAGGAATCGCGTAATCACATTTATATGAAATTTATAATATGCCTAGTGACATATTTTATTAGTAACTATGTGTGGTTGGGGGTACTATGGGTAATACGTTTTTCCTATGTTGTTTTCGGTCATCCCAAGTGTTTGTTTATCAACTCTATAATGGGGAATCTTCACTATCAATTTAAAATGTATTGACCCTCAGTTTTACTATAATGTCAAGTTTTGAACATATATATGTTGAGCTCCTCTGGCCACAGAGGCTTAACTTTCGTGATGGCGGCAGGAAAAGACTCCTCTGCTCGATTGCTCCCCTGTGTTCTGGAGACACCTCACTGGTCGCTATCTGGACCCAGGAGTATGCTGTCAGCCTCTAGATTCAGCAAAGCTCCGACCAGGTGCTGCTCAATAACTTTAGGACCACAGTCCCTGAAACAAGAAGGTTGTACCTCCTACTTCATAACTAATTTATAATCTATTTCCAGACTGAACACAATACATAACAAACACTGAGTTCAGAGCGGTAGGCCAACTGTCAGCTTCATCTGAAACAATTTACACCAGTATACTCCTCCCTAATGGTCACTACGCCTCTGCAATTCCAGCATTAGTTCTTTCTATTCAATAAGATAGGTGTCAGTGTACTGTTTGGCAATTCCATGCAGTTTTACTTTTCTCCGACACCTTCTGTTCAGGTTGGAGCACTATATAGGCTTTGCCTCATGTTCGCTACTGAACCACACACATATATAGACATAATTTATCAATTTACATTCAATTTTCATTAAAAAGATATTGAATATATCAAGCTTACCACAATTCATGGAATAATACACAGTTACGTTGACTGGCAATGAATATAGCACAATTTCGATCTGCCGATGTCCCAGGCTTTTATTTAGAAAAATATGCACTGGCGATCAACGCACTGGTTCTTTAGTAAGTTTATTTGAAAATGTGGTGCTGAACTAACGCTTCTAATTGACTATATTGGCGGGTCTAACCAATCGAGCCATGTTTACACAAGCGTTTGAAAAAAAGTACCCTTCCTTCCGTCTCCCCTAACAACAAAAGATAGTATTTGTAGCCCGACTAATCGTGTTTAGCCTTACATTTACTTTCCGCCAATCAAATAGGAGGTGACATGTTGGCCTATTTCCCGTACAATGGTGGTGTCAAAATCTGCCACTGAGCGATTCTGATTTTGGGGTTGTCTGACACCCTCACTATTTCTTTTGGCTATAATTTGTTAATTCCTAGACTAATTGCGTAACGTTTAACATATTCTTTGTCAGCAAGTCCTAAGGAACCCAAATATATAAATTTAATGGGGCTAAGGGGCTGCGTTCAAAATATGTATTTTCTTCTACCTCCCGTTCACTTCGATCGATGTGGTGTCTGGGTACTGTAATGTTTTCAAACGTAAACCAGTATAATGTCATATTTCCTAATAAGCATTTCTCAGGTTTTTAAAAACTAACTCTCGTATGGGTAGTGTTTTTTATCACTGTCGATTTGAAAAAAGTTAGTGCTTGTGGCCTTACACGCGTGATGGCAGTAGGCTTTTACTATCAACGTGAAACGTTACAATTTGCAGACGAAGTAGAAAACAAGGGGGATTTCGAGTACAGTCATTGTGACAGCACTGTTCTTTACCATTCTTCTTTCCTTTTATTGAAGTTATTTGTTAGGCTTTACATTTACTTTTTAATTTATATATGTGGATTAGAATTTCACACGACAGCTTCACGCTTCGTCAGCTTCACGCAGGTGTGCTGCGGAACAACCGCAAAAATTTGTCTTCACTTTGTTACTTTCACAATTGCCTCCAGCTGGCGGAATTGTGGATTTTAAAGCTGCAACCAAGGTGGAATGGGTTCATTTTCCACACAAGACAACAGGAGGCTGAGACACTTGGGAGTCATGACCCAGGTGAGCCCCTACCCCCCTTAGAATGTGAAGGACAATAAGTGGCAGACTTGATCGACGGAGGACGCCTTCTGAAGATCAGATTGCCTCCTGTTATATCGCTCTGTATAGAGTTTCCTATCATTTGGCTATTGATATGACCGTTATATTTTTACCCTGAATGAAGTTCAACAGCTAAGCTTGATAAATAAGGAGTCTGTTTTCACTCGAGAAGCCCCTAACAACCATCTTTGTTTCATCGCTCAAAGTTATTTAGAATGCCAGAATCTTCAGCGATGAATGTATCTGATGTTTGCCTCCCAAGGCTTGAATTAAGATAAAGGTAACTCCACTGAAGATACTGCCATAGGGTGTGAAGAGTTAGAGACCTAACTTTGCTAGGTCTCAGCTTTATTTGGTGAGCTAAGCAGTTCCCTTCTCACTGCCCTTGCGTTCACTAACTCAAGAGCAGAGTCAGGTAACCATTTACAGCTAGGTAGACTAGAGCGTGACGTTACCGCCTATCAAACCCTTAAACCGGCAACTTGTCGCGAGAGGAAAGCGCTCTAACCGTTTAGGCGATAGGAAGCTCAAGGCTTTCATTAACAAAATCAAAACCCTATGAGGTGTATCTCCCAGGGCTGTGGAGCCGGAATCGTGGAGTCGGTTTAGTCACTGTAGGTCATGACCTTATGTTAGTCACTGTAGGTTATGACCTTACGTTAATCACTGTAGGTCATGATCTTACGTTAGTCACTGTAGGTCATGACCTTATGTTAGTCACTGTAGGTCATGACCTTATGTTAGTCACTGTAGGTCATGAACTTATGTTAGTCACTGTAGGTCATGACCTTATGTTAGTCACTGTAGGTCATGACCTTATGTTAGTCACTGTAGGTCATGACCTTACGTTAGTCACTGTAGGTCATGACCTTACGTTAGTCACTGTATGTCATGACCTTATGTTAGTCACTGTAGGTCATGACCTTATGTTAGTCACTGTAGGTCATGACCTTATGTTAGTCACTGTAGGTCATGACCTTATGTTAAAACTATTTGTTTGGTGTGGTTTGGTTTTAAGGACCATCTTCTTGCACACGAACAACTCCATCAGTGCACCGATCTCCTCCCTTAGATCATACACAAGGAAGATCTCAGCACAGTGCAAGAACTCTGTAGCACCGGCGAGGATCCCAATGTGTGTATGCAGGAATCACACATTCTATAAATGTCTTTGTGGTGGGTAGGTTTCCTAATTTTAAATTTTGCAAGGGCAGCGGCCGTATGGTCTACTCTTTACGATTTGCAACTGCCGAGGGATATTTAACGGGCACAACGGAGCAGCGGTAGCTCGGTGGTTAGTGCACTGGCTTCCTAGCTCGGTGGTCCATGGTTCGATCCACTTCGTTGAAGTGGGATTTTTTTAGACCGCAAACGGCTCCGGTGTCGACCCAGCCTCATGAATTGGGTACCAGTGCAACTCTGGGAAGGTTAAGGCGGCCGGTGTGATGCTGACCACATCACCCTTAGTGTGCCGATGGTCAAGAATATATGGGCCTAGCACCATATTCGCAATATACCTCAATGGGCGTGTAAAGTGATCCTTTACCTTGACTTTTACAACGTGCACACGGGATCTCCCTTTGTCGCCCTTATAGGAGATAGCTAGGCATCCGATCTACCTACCCAGAAGATCAGGAGGGGAGTATGACTCACTGGTTCTGAAATAAATTCCATCAGATATATTCCCTGTACTCTGAACCGAACCTAGTACCTTTAGATTTAGAGACGGACTATCTCTTAGCCCATCCGACCCCACAACAAATGTTTACAATAGTTTATGTGTATCCAACACCAGATCTAGTAAATGTGATAAGTAGTTTTAAATAAATTGAGTAAATACGATACGACACTAATTATAATCTTAAACTGCGGCACGGTGAAAGTGATTAAATATTGTCAAACAGATTTAGTTGTTTATAAGATTAGATTTGGTGATGACAATCTAAATCTGAACCTAATAAAGATATTTTTTTTTAAACGGAGAAAAGATAAATGTTAATTAGCAAATATAATTCAAAAGTGTTAAAAAGAACTCTGTATTTTAAACGGGGAATAACTGAAGTTACCATTAGCAGACTGTCGAGGACAAGAGTAATGCATATGTCTTCTTTGTTGATAAGAGGTCAAGAGTAATGCATATGTCTTCTTTGTTGATAAGCTTGTAATTAATCAAGAAGTGTTTATAGTTTTTAATTTGTCAATAATGCCAGCTGTCAATGAACAAACAAATTGCGTTAAACAAAAAATATATAAATGAATAAATAAATAAATGTTTTTAAAAAAAGAAAAAAAAGAAAGGAGACCCCTCTTTCAACTAAATATCAAGAACAAATAATGTACAACTCTAAACCTTCCTTCGCACAAGTTATCCTGACGATTTCTTGCAGTTTTTCAGCGATGTCATCTTTCTTCACTAAAAGCATTGTTCCCTTTTGTCAAACGCGCAGTAAGGAAGAAATCCAATTTGATATTTTTTACCGACTTTTATTGTTAAATATTACTGCATCCGAAAATCGTACGAGGGGCGTTCAGAAAGTAATGCACCACATCGTTTTTCTCAGGAGCTGTTTATTCAAAAATCATGAAATTTATACACAATATACATGGATATGTCATGTAAACATCGGTATTATTCAACATAATCCCCATCAACTTGTACGGCTTTATGCCAGCGCGAAACAAGTGCATGTATTCCTAGCCCGTACCAGATTTTGTCTTGATCATGTAGCCATTTCTTCGCTGCATGAATCACTCCTTCATCATCTTCAAACCTTGTCCCACGGAGTGCATCTTTAAGTGGACCAAATAGATGAAAATCAGAGGGTGCCAAATCGGGACTATATTGTGGATGGGGTAGTACAGTCCAACCCAATTTGGTGATTGCTTCCCGTGTTGCCAGACTTGTGTGAGGTCGCGCATTGTCGTGAAGAAGAAGTAGGTCTGCTGGATTCTTGTGCGGCCGAACTCTGCGAAAACGTTGATTGAGTTTTTTTAATGTCTTAATGTAAGCTTGCTAATTGATTGTCTCTCCTCTTGGCATAACGTCCACAAGAATCACACCTTCACTGTCCCAAAACACAGTGATCATGACCTTTCCAGCTGAATGAATTGTCTTGAATTTCTTTCTTCGTGGTGATTACGGATGATGCCACTCCATTGACTGTCTTTTTGTCTCAGGTTCAAAATGATGTGCCCAGGTTTCGTCACCTGTAACGATCTTAGCCAAAAAGTTATCTTCATCAGCATTGAAACGCTCCAACAATTCAGAAGAAATTTCTTTCCTTTGCAATCGGCGGTCATTTGTGAGACTTCGAGGAACCAATCTTGCGCAAACCTTAGAAAATCCGAGAGTTTTTATAACTGCATTTGCACTACCAATGCTGACTGACAGCTGTAAGGCCAATTGTTGAGTAGTGATTCGCCTATCAGTAAGAATAATGCCCTCAGCACATTTCAACATTTCTGCGTTGGTGGCTGTGGCAGGACGTCCACAGCGCGGCCGATCAAGCAGCTCCGTATCTCCACTTCCTGATTCTTTGATTCTCTGAACCCAGCGACTGACTGTACTCCTGTCGACTGCAAAACTTCCATACACATCACATAGATGCTTGTGAATGTTCACAACAGTTTTCTTCTCTGCAACGAGAAATTCTATCACAATTCGCTGCTTATAATGCAAGCTGCTAACACGCTCCATTTCAACGGTTTAGGGCAGCCGTATTATTTCGCCGGTTGCGGTGCAATTTGATGCACACAATTGGCACATGCCATATTTAAAGTGTGCAAAATTTCATGCTTCTATCTTCATTATTAGCTGAGAAAAACGATGTGGTGCATTACTTTCTGAACGTCCCTCGTACAAGGGGATTGACATAAGTCTTGGGCCTGACCACGAAGGACATGTCGCAGAGAGCTGAAATTTTGGATAGTGTTTATTCCTTTTCAATATAGCTACCGTCTGAATTGACACACTTCTGCCATCTCTGCTTGACCTTGAAAAGACTTTGGGAGTAGAACACCCTATTTTAAAAACTAAACCAGTCATCACATGCCAGTATAACCTCTTCATCGCTGTCAAAATGATTTCCTTTTAGCTGATTTTTAAGATTTGGGAATAGAAAAAAGTCTGATGGAGCCAAATCTGGAGAAAATGGTGGGTGTGGAAGAATTTCAATATTCAAATCGTTGGCTGCTATCTGCACAAGCCGTGCTTTGTGAGAGAGCGCGTTGTCTTGAAGCAAAGGAAGATTTTTAGTGCGCGTTATCCCTCGTTTCCTGGTCACAACCTTTCTTAGTTTTGTGAGAAGATCTGCATAGTACTGTCCATTAACTGTGTTGCCACGAGGCAGATAATCTTTCAAAAGGACACCTTTGCCGTCCCAAAAAAAACAGTCAGAATCACTTTTCCTGCAGATTTCTGCGCCCTCAGCTTGACAGGTATTCGGGAGCCCGGGGTTTTCAATTGCATGCTGGCAATTTTGGATTCGGGGTCTTAATGGTGTACCCAAGTCTCATCTACTGTCACCATGGTCTCCAAAAAATGTAGGTGTTTTTCCTTGAAACATCAGAAATTTTATCACAGCTCTGGCCTCCTTCTTTTCCATTGTTTTGTCAAATCTTTGGAGCATCAGATCCGGTCAATAGGGTACATTGCGCCGTGCACCGTTGCGGGAAAACCCATTGAAGAAACAAACGCGTACTTTACACATTCAGTGCAAATATGATGAATTTTAAATGTGCCAAGTTTCATCTTCCTCCTGTGACTCCTTCATGGTCAGGCCCAAGACTTATGTCAATCCCCTTGTACATGTAGGCATGATTAGCTAAAATGTAAACACGATTTTGATTGGTTTCTTGTCCCTATTTATTATTTACTCTGTTATACCCGGAAACGGAGCAGTTTAGCATATCAACACATAGTGGCCTGTTTCTACCGGATAGTATAATTTTTATTTTTATTTTATTTTATTTTTTATTTTTTATTTCTCTTACTTAACTCTCGCTGTCTTTCGGCTACCACAAAATTATTACTGATGAAAACAAAGTAAAGTAGTTAGTATAAAACATTCAGTGACAGGTAAACTTGCTCCAATTCTCCAAGGCATTCACGATCATTATCATTTTCTTGTTATCTCCCAATGGAGCATGAAGTCACCACTGCAGCTGACACCTTTGCAGGAAGCCCACATAAAGCAAACATGTACATGCTCTTGTAGCTTTGTTTTCTGTCGCAATTTGTGTGTACACAATGAGGTTACAAGCCCCCAGCCGAACCTGACATTAGTCGCCTTGTGCGGCATGACACCGCAGTCCTCTTCTCTCTGTGTCTTATAAGAGACCTCCGTAAAATACAACGGTATCTATTAAATATTAAGTAAACAAAAATACAAGGGTATCTATTAAATATTAAGTAAACAAAAATACAACCACACTGGCAACATAAAACAACAAGTCTCAGCCGGTATCGGTGGGTTAATAGTTTGCATGCTTGTCTTCCAAGCAATCGAGCCGGTTCGATTCCCGGTTTAGGTACGACAATTGTAAAAAATAAATGTTTTTAATTTATTGGGTTTTTTTTGCGGGGGAGGGGGGGGGGGGGGGGTGTTGTTTTTAATCTGGCTTGTCATTAGTTTTAAAAGAATGTAAAGTACAACATGAAAATCAGTATGAAGTGCCTCTTACGCAATAACACTAAATTATTAAACCGAATCCACAGATGTAATTATCCTTTCGTAAGTGAACTTTCTAAAAATTTATAGTTTTCATGTGTATGTGTGTTTTGAAGAGCGTACTTGCTCGATGGAAGGTGACAAATAGAAATGAATACAAAGAAAGAACTGAACACATGAGGAATGGTACCGTCTTCAAGACATGAGGCAGAAAGTGCACACCATAGATCTTCCCCGTCATTTCGTGACAGATCACTTGTTCGTGTGGTAAATATGTTTACTTGACCGTTGACTTGACGGAAGTTAAGCACCGAGTTATCTCAGCAGACGGCAAACATGATGATGGATAGACTGGCTGATGAGTTCAAAACCTTTCTTATTTATTAAATACTTTTATTTCATTTGATATGGCGTTGTTTGGATGTTTCAAATCTTTGAGCCCTTGGTTCACTAGGTTTCAGACAACTGGGAGCTGAAATTTTGCATACGACCCTCTATCGTGGTACATTTGAAACTACCAAAATTTGAAGGAACCGTGAGTGACCTTCCCGGGCCCGCAATACACAAATTAACGCCCCCCAAAAACACATTGAATTATTTGCTAGATTACAGCTGAGCACGAATCGTACAACTTGGTGATATTGTGAACAAAATTGTGAACAGGTTCACATATTTTCGTGTCGTTGTTCAGAGTAATTGTGAACATTGTTCTAGCTTTGTGACCTGAGTGCTTCATGCGTCTAAGGAAGTGGCGGGTAAAACCGTGAACCAGCCAGACGGTATGCTTGGAGGCCGTAAGGAGACAGCCCCTGCACCTTGCAAAGTCACAACAGGCCAATCAACTGTTTGTCTTAAATTCTGATTACAAGAAACGACAGAGAGAAAACCAGACTGATCTTAAAGGCGACGAACTGAAACGGGTGTCACGGGTCGCCTACCCTTTGCTCTGCAGTAGTTGTCCAACAATGGCTAAAACCTAGAGTATCTAATGTGGGTCTTCAAAGGTGTTTACCTTCGCACAAGATTACTCTTGACAGAGTTGTATATAGAAGGATAATGATGCTTCTACCTCGAGGTACTATCCACAAGATATTTCAGAAGCCAAGAACAATGCTGAATGAGTCTGACCACATTAAATTTATATCTAACCTGCAGCCTTTTGAGGAGATGGATTATCTTATAATTAGCTTGTTCAAGCCCCCTGCTGATTTAATTCAGCGAAATTCCTGTTATTAGCTCGATATATATATATATATATATATATATATATATATATATATATATATATATATATATATATATATATATATATATATATATATATATATATATATATATATATATATATATATATATATATATATATATATTAGAGGTTCTGGACCACAAATATGCTTTTCTCTCTGTAATAATTAATTCAACTATGAATTTGTCAATATCAACATCATCATTATAATCATAACCCTGCACTCCCAAAGGAGCATAGGCCTTCAACAAACACATGCCAAGTCATCCTGTCACGTGACATCATCTCAAGTTCTTTCCACATTTTCCTCATCATTTTCACCTCTGTTTCCAGTCTCTTCTCCATGTGCTTCTTGGTCTGTCTCTGCCTCTCTTGCCCTTGGGGTTCCAGAACAAGGACTGACTTGTAATGCTATCAACAGGTTTTCTCAGTGTGTGTCCTATCTATCGCCATCGTCTTCTTCTCAACTCTTGTTCCACTGGCACTTGTCTGGTTCTTGTCACCAGTTCCAAGTTGGTTACCTTGTCCTACCATTTTAATCCTTCTACTCTACGCAAGCACCAATTTATGAAAGTCTGTAGCTTTTTGGTTGTTGTCTTTGTTCTCCATGTTTCAGAGCCATATAATAGTACTGATTTCACATTTGAGTTGAAGATTCTTATTTTCGTGTTGGATCCGATTTCTCTTGATCTCCATATATTTCCCAATGCAATGAAAGCTCCTCTTGCTTTTTGTATTCTTACTTTGATATCACTGTCTCTCCCTCCAACTTTCTCTATATTGCTGCCAAGATATGTGTACGACTCTACATCTTGTAGTGGTGTTTCTGGGGCGGATTTTGATGTTAATTGGTGTAGCGAAATCTGTGAGATAATCGCTTATTTCAGTAAGATTCTAGTCCTATGATAATAAATACACCAGCATTCAGGTGTCTGACTATTTTCATCTTCAACGCCAGTAGAGCGCTGCCTTTGGTGCAGTGGAAATGCTTAAAAAATGACCCGCCGTAAAAATCTAACACGCTTTTAGTTTCGGTTTTGAAACGTACAATAAACATTTTAACATCTCGCCGATCTGCTGCACGAAACGGAGGAAAAGCTTATAATTAACGAATTGCCAGAACTGTGAGACCAAACTGGCGTTTGAATTAACGTAATATAATAACTTTAACACTAACATTTGTAATAATTCGGACATTTCTCAGTAGTAAGAACGAGACGATTGTAATAATTAACGCCAACACTACCAATGTTTTGAAAAACCCCTCTTCGCTCTGCTCGCGGTATCTTTAATATATACACGCTGTGGGCAAAGCCAGCAGAGACAAACACACAGACAGTTTTCCATTTCCTCCTAGCGGTAAAATTCTGACGTCACTCAAACTAGCTGGTTATTTGAATAATGAGAAATGATAGAGACAGGGGGGAAGAGGGCCGACTTGTGTATAAGTTATATTTGACGATTGACAGTGACAAAACTGAAAATCTAAACCATAAGTAAAATGACCATAAAAATCATATAGTAGGATAGCTTAGTGTCCCCTGAGCACAAATATGTTTTAATAAATATGGTAGTCCAAGTATTAGCCAAGTTATTGAGAAACTACTAGATGTCTAAGAACGCTTGGACGGACAGACTGTTGTTCTTGCTCGTTACACATAACGTTATTGGGGACGCAAGTTTCAAAAAAAGAGGCATTGTAGTAATTCAAATTCTATTGGTTGGTATAAGAGTATAGGAGTAAAAGGGGGGAGATAGGAAAGGTTAACTAAAACTAAACATCTTTTTCTATTGGCATAACTAACGCAGACTGACCAATGGACTACGAGGCACATAGTTTGTTTGGAGTTTTGGTTTTGTTTTTTCAAACTAAATTCAAAAAGATTTAGTAGTGCCTGCTTTCATTGGTCGGCTCTAATAGCTATTGGCAAAAGGCATAGTGGTCTCGTGGCCATTTGATTAAAAAATTTTATGCAAACAACTACGTTGAGAGCAGATGTGATAATTGTAAAATTAACTACTAAATTCACTATCTGGACGAGGCAGATCAAAACTGAGGCCATTTCTTTGCCAGTCAACGTTATTTGTGACATATTTCTTTGAATTAGTGGTAAGAATGCTTTATGTATTTACATGCTTGATTAAAACTGCAAAAGTTAGATACTGCTGTGGAAAAGTGAAGGACATGCCGGGAGCAAACATTATTGAGTCCTCACATTGAACTGTATTTGACTGTTGCATATTATTAAGATTTATATTAATAATTTGATATTGGAAGATGTTAATAAGCCTCAGTGTTCCATGAACACTCTTCAACATGCCTAGAGCGTTTATAATTTAGAAAAGAAAAGACAAATCATATAAAAGGAGATGTGTTTACTCCACGTTATTGGATTGAAGCAAACTATGTAAAACTACAGTGGCGTATCTGCCATAGGGACCTAAGGTGTGGTCACAGAAAGGTGTGAGTCATATAATTAGGGGCTGATGCACATGAATGCACACGAGGCTGACCCCATACCGTCAGGTATACATAGGGATAAGAAGATGTGAACAGATATGAAAAGGCCAGGGTGTCTTTTTATTACAGGGTTTTTTATTTCCTTTACCATCCGGTGACAGGAAACCTGATGAGTGAGTGAAAAGAGAGAAGACTCCATTATAAAGTTTATGCTGTCATCAGAAAGCCTGAAGGAGCTTGTGTGTGGATGCTGATCTATATTGTCTCTTCATCGACATCCTGACTTATTTCGTCATACCAAGAATCCCAGGTGACACGTTAACAGCTGGGACATCTGACACTTCATTCGAATAAACTGGTTCTTATCAAAATAAAACAGAATTATATGGGTGTTACGGTATTTTAATTGGCATCGTCTGCTAGAGGTTGGCAGCATGCAATTTTAGGGGTTACAGCATTTAATGTAATGTAAAATATTATTAGACTATTGAACGCTATGACGTGTTAGCGTTGGTAGGTCACGCACCGTGACCAAGAGACGGTACCCTTTCTTGTATGACCATCGATCTGAAAAGACGTGTCCCTACGTTCTTCTAGTGTCGGGCATGGAGTGCCGCATAGTTATGTTGTATTTAAGTATGGACATGGGTCAGTCCACTGTTATTATGAAAGGAGATGAAATGTTACAGGTTAGTAATTGACTAAACCTAGGACGGGATGAATTAACAGTCCTTATTAGTTTATAGTTGCCAGACGCATAATCTCACTGTCGGCCGTTGGGATCACCAACTGCGCGTACATATAGTTATGACGTTCTGCCTATAGTAATTCATATTACTGGACAAGGACTGACATGTATAGATAGCTTATTCGATATAGGATTCAAATTTAATATATAATATTTCATGATCAAACATATGTGGATTGTGTTTACGTGTAAGAAATGTACATTAAAAATGTGTGGACTCGACAAAGGACTTATCACGTCAATTGAAGTTCACAATTCAAGAATTATTATGTTCACAAGATTCTAAACCCACATTCGCGTAATATACCATCAAAGGCACAACAAGGAATAATTGAACGAAACAATGAACAGACCGAAGCAATTCAATGGCCAGAATTCTATAGCTTCTTTATTAATAATTACATGGAACATTGATCATCAAGGTATGACCCCTTCTTACATGCTTCAACAGATGTAAACGCAACTACCTTCAACAATGGGGCATGACGAAAACAACAGCTCCTCATAACCAATGACAATCACTAGCAACTATTACAGTTTTAGTCTGTGAATACACCTACAGGAACTTTATAATAATATTATATTCATAGGACCAAGAGTCCATACTTTTAGTTAAAGCATTATATGTAAATATATTTCCTCATTTTCAAAGACCTGTCCAAAAGAGATGGCGGGACAGGCAGATTAAATTGTACAAAGAAAAAACATTCAAATTTTAAAGAAAACTGTAACCACAGTCTTATTCATTTTCTTATAGTGAGTTAAAGTGTATTGTGTTGATGTACCATCATCTTCATTTCACCCCTAGACACTAGAGACATCATACACCAGCCACTAGAATCAAAATACGGACTGTGTGAGATCTAGGGAGGTAGCGTTAGGTCCCCTGATAATATATATATCATCATCATCATCTCTTTTATATTGTTCCAGTATCACAATTTTGTATATACTGGAATATTGAAACTAAAAATGATAATTCAAAATATTTACATAAAATTGATTCAATTTATAACTGAGTATATTACTTTTCCCAACTTTAATTAAATATGTCAATCTGGAACAGTGTCAATTTACTCTTGCTCCTATGAATGGGTAATGATTGAAAGAACGTCTGTCTTCATCATAATCTGAATGATCTAATACACATTTGGGAAATGAGAGTAGTTGAGTTTGATATATCAAGTGCCCGGAGACGATTTCTTAACTTAGTATGTTCTGGTATAAAAAAGTTAGTTGCTTATCCTTTACAGGACGTGGCAATCAACCCCAGCTTTTATTGGCTGTTTGTAATTTTTCTAGGCAATTTTTTTCATTCAGTAGTTTGCCATTGCTTTCTGAACGGTACGGCGCTTATACCATTGTTAAAAATCCACACAAAGCGATCTGCTACCAAACCGCCTGCAGCAGGTTTCGAACCTGGTATATCTGGATTATGAAACTGCGGTCATATCCATTAGGCCACAGGTATACAGGATGAATTATGTTCACATCACCAGCTTCCACTGCCAAGTCAGGATTCTGCTCTTGAAATATAACAAGGAGGCACACAGTCGATACTGCCTCAATTCTTTAGATGCAGAAGTATATACAGGTATAGGTTGACCTGGGCTCACTTTGAGTCATAGATGAAACCCGCATCAGAGAAATATTTACACTAATAAGTTTGATTTGCGATAAATATGGTCAAATCCAGATCGCTTGCTGGTGCACATCAGCAAAACAAGATCGTACTAATATCTTGTCTTCACACAACTTTAGTGTAATACAAATTTTCTCAAGTGGCGACTACCACTTCCTTCAAACCAGTTTTATTCCTCCGTTAGTATATTAGACTCCAGCGAATCAGGGACTGTTAGGCTTCTAGAGTCCTTTTTTTCAAAACTGAACTCAATTTTCAAATCTTGGACTACCCTACCCTTTCCCAATATCTGTCAAGCTGAGAAAGATGTAGTCTGTTAGTCCATCTGTCTTCTGTCAATATCTCCTTTATTTATTGAGTGGTTCAAATTCTGATAAATAATTATTGATCCCGTTGCTGTCTGTCACACAGTGCTTATATTTGTATACGTTTATTTATTATATTTACTATTATCGTTTTTCTTCTTTAATTCTTCAAAAAACATATTTTCCTGTCTACGGTAAGATACATTAACACTTTACTCTTCTATTACCCAATTAATGTCATTGTATTCGTCACTGTCTTTTATTTTAGCATATAAGAAAATTATCTAAGTGTAACTGTACTTTTCTCTTGTTGAGGTGATCACTGGCCCAAGACAGTATACATGTTGTTAGGTGTGTAGTGCGAGCGGATGATGAAGAGAGTGTGGGTGCGAATGAAGGCGCGAATGTGTTTAGGCTCGTATGTATGTAGACCCTGCAACCCATACACTCACATGCAGTAGTCAAGGATGCTTGGACACTGCAGACACGTTTCAAAACATTTATTGACGAGAACACACATGGTATCATTAGGAACAGTCATTGTAAACAAGGTCATGCTGACCGGAAATCGATAGGTATCATAAGACTAGGCAATCTTCTAACATGTTCTGCCACCGAAAGCATAGTAATGGAAAAAGTCGGTATTACCTGTAACCGAATCCACAGAACTTAACAAGGAACTCTGCTGTCATTCCAACGCACAGAGATTCACTGGGGAAAACTGCCAGTGCAGTCACTTCGAAGATTCTCCCCGAAAAACACAATGGACTCTCGTCCCTTCAGAAACCAGGACACTTCCTGGCTTGCCGGAAGTCTAACTCAACTCCTCCTTAAAAAAAACCTGCCCATGGGCATACGCCCGAACTGTCTACCTTTGACCCTAAAGGTCAAACACAATGAATGAATAAACAAGGGAAGACAACCCCTAATCAACCTGATATCGCAGGTAAAGACACAATTATTCTTATGATAAAAACATAAGCAAATAACTTGACAGATGACTCCGTCAAAAATGACAGCAACATATTACTACAACCCCCCTGTAAAAAAAAATGAAATTTTTTTTTTTAATATGTCCATGAGCAAGATTGCACAAGTATCACTTATGTGCTCATGAAAAAATGAACCTAATATCAGGTACAATAGACGCATAAACAAAGCGTCTGAAGAGGATACAAATCATCTCCCAACATAGGAGAAAATATCTCCTTTAAGCCAAACAAACTAAGGGGGTACCATTAAAGAAACCTAAGTTGCTGGCAATACCAATCATATATCAATCATTACTAAATACTATAATTATAGCAATATACAAATGTCATGAATTACAATGCTATATTAGCAACATATCACTGATGGATGGACAAAATGAAATTTGTTAAATTATCTAAACATCATCCAGATACATTTGTATTACAACATATTAGGATATTAAGGACAGACCTAAGTCCGAAAGTGTATCAGGAAAAACTAGGACACAAGATTTAACTGGAATCATGTGGGCATCTGGACAATATGTCCGCCATCACATTATCCGAACCACGGATAGCTCGCACCGTGAAATGGAAAGGCTGAAGAGCAATAGCATAACGAGTAGATCTCGAGCTCTTCAAATCCTTACCTTGCATAGCCGTAAGAGCTTTTTGGTCGGTTTCCATAAAGAAATGCGCGCCCAGAAGGAACCTTTGTAGCTTAAGAATGGACCAAACCATAGCCAACAATTCACGGTCTAAAACCGAGTAATTCCTTTCTGCCGCATTTATCTTCCTAGAAATATACATTACAGGATGCAGAGTTCCTGAATATTCCTGCATTAGTGCCGCTCCAATCCCAGTGGAAGAGGCATCACTACGAAGAACAAAAGTCTTATCAATCATTGGTAGTCTTAAGATAGGATGAGATGAGAACAAATTCTTAACCTGATCCAATGAAGATTGGCATTCCTGGGACCAACGCACCATATTAGGAGAACCTTTTTTCAATAACGATGAAAGTGGTGCCATAATGGAGGACAGATTCTCAATGAATCTTCCATAGAATTGTATCAATCCCAAGAGACTACGCACTTGCTTTTTTGTCTTCGGAACCGAGATATTTAATATCTTCGAAATGTTTTGGTCCTCTGTCTTCAACAGACCATGACCAACTCGATGACCTAGGAAGGAAATTTCACTAAACCCAACAAAAGCTTTAGACGGTTTTGCAGTCAAACTATGCTCACGTAGAGTAGATAGCAATTCCTTTAGACCCAAATAGTGTTCTTCCCAAGTATCGCTGAAAAGACAGATGTCGTCTAAATATGCGATGACATCTGCACGATCTGATAGAATTCGTCGCATCATGCGCACGAAAGTCGCTGGGGCGTTCATAAGCCCGAAAGGCATAAAATTCCATTGAAACAGACCCCTAGGTGTCGAAAAAGCAGTGAGAGGTTTGGCGTGTTCCGTCAGTGGGACTTGCCAATAACCTTTCGACAAGTCTAGTTTAGTAAAGAATTTAGCTTTAGAAAGTCTAATAAGTAGATCATCTAATAATGGCATAGGTTCAGCATCGAACTTCGTAACTTGATTTAATTTGCGATAGTCAACGCAAAGACGTATGTTATTGTCTTTCTTTCGAACAATAACTATCGACGAAGAATAAGCTGAAGTGGATGGTTCAATTATTTGCAGTTGAATCATTCATCCGATTCTTTCTCGACTTGTGCTTGAAAATGAATAGGTATTGGGTATGGTCTTACTCTGATCGGATTACGATCAGTAAGTATGATGTCATGTTCTATGACATCTGTGTGTCCAGGAATGTCGGTAAGGACATCCTGATATGATTGTAGCGTAGAGGATACTTGACGTTGCTCCTCAAAAGACAAGTTCGAAGAGATTGTAACGTCCCTCCACGATTCCGTTGAATTCAGTGGAATCGCAGGAAGAGGTAAGTTAACGTCAGAAAAAATAGTTTCCTCATCCTGTATAACGGACAGGGATGAGATGTGACCATGTTGGACTGGAGAGTCGTCCATCGCCTGGAAAATAGGCTGCAAATAGTCTGGACGTTCAATAAACTCTGTTAGCATATTTATATGGAAGGTTTTATGCTTTCCATCCACATCGACGATATAGTCGACATCGGAAATTTTGGAGACTATAGTGTATGGACCTTTCCATGAAATGAGAAGTCTATTCTCTCTTGAGGGAAGTAAGACATACATGGATTTTGTTGTTTCCAAGAAAAACTATTATCAGGTTGGTAACTTTTATTAAAGTTCCTATAGTCACTGGGATCAACATGTTGAGGACAATTAAATTCCCTCCAATTCTTTAAAGAAGAACCATCACGTGATGGACGCGTTTGGCAATGTCCACAATCACGGTTATTCCTCTTAATAAAGTTGCTTCTATTTTTCCCTGTAGCAATATGCTTAACAGGTACATCGTACTGACTGAGCTGAGTACGATGGGTACTAACAGTTTTGTTTTCTTTTACCCACTTATCAGGAATCTGGGAATTCGATGCACGGTTTCCCTGAGGAATCTTAACATGATACTTATCAAAGTCCTCAACGTGATCCAAACTTGATTTACCTTTGTTGGCCTGACGCCAACTCCCATTAGAGGCAGTATTGTTATTCCGTGGGAAACTATATTTTCCACAAAAATTTTTGTTCCCATATTGCTTAATGTTACCATGAGCATTAAGTGCATGGATGTTTTTTTCCTCCCAAATAGAAATTTGTTGCGGTGTGCATTCCCTAACCCCATGAATACGACCGATTATAAGATCCGCAATAGGATTAGGAAGAAGACATGCATGGATATCTCCTGTGAAGAAGGGAGTGTCAATCCTAATAATAGCAGTAGGATATTCTTCTATGGTCCCATCAAATGTAACACATTTGATTGTTTTTCCAGTGGCACAGCAAGGATCTATCAGAGACTCCCTAACCCCGACGGTAGTACATCCCGAATCGAAAAGTACTGAGACTAGCCTATCATTTATTAGACCTTTATGTAAGATGAGAGATCCTCTCCCATCATGCGCAACTGTAGCAGGTAGAGCAGGAAGAGGGTGACCACAACTTAGAGTAGATACAGTCGATGAGTCGAACAATGTTAAGCATTGGGGGCATTCAGTTGCTCTCCCAAAATCGAAAGCACAACCAGTGATAGCCCTAGAGTTACCACTATCATTTACTGTATTACAGGCTCCATCAAACTCTTGTTGTGCAGAGTTTGCCTGTTGGAAAGGTCTTTTTTTGTTAAACCTAGGTCTGCCTCGATTATCATTTCCCCTGTAATTATTTCGACTATCATTTCCCCTGTAATTGTTATCATATTGCCTATTGTAATCATCATTCCGGTTTGAATCCCGGTTTCTAAATTCACCATCGTCATAATCTTGACGTCGAGAATGATTACCTCGAAAGTTCGAATAGTTATTATTTGGATAGCCTTTGCGAAAGTGTCTCAAATTATTACCACTAAAATTACGAGAACCACCACCTTGTCTCCAATTCATAGACGAAGAACCATCATGTGTTGGATTACTCCGCTTCTGAGTGTAATTCTGATTACTTCCCCTATTCCAGTTTTGTTGAGCACCCTGAATTTTTTTTTTTTGAAATTAGGGCCATATGGTGTTGCCGAAGCAGCTGGCAACCCTTCTTTCACTTTAGAATTGCTAACTGTAGCATGGGGATGCGCGGTGGCATACTGACAACAGTATTCCTCCATATCTTTTAAGTTTTTAGGCTTACGCTCATGAAGGAATGCAAGAAAAGAATCATTAACAGATGACAAAACCTTATCTCGCAATAATAAGTCCATTAGACCTTCATATGTTTTCTCAGTCTGAGACAACTCAACCCATCGTGTAAATGTACGACGTATTTTTGTAACAAAATCAGAGAAATCTACTCCATTTTCTGGCAACATTGTCCTAAAACGAAGACGATAGTCTTCTTCTTTTAGTTGGTATTTTTTTAGCAATGCTACTCTGACAACATCATAATTAGTCCTGTCATGTTCGTCTATTGTCATAAGAGTAGTCACTGTGTCACCTGTAAAAAATTCCATCAGTTGTTCAACATATTTTTCCTTTTTTATGTTATGCGTATCGCATAAAAATTGGAATCTATCTAGATAATCTGCTACGTCATCCTTTAAAGGATTGAAATGAGGCAATTTAATCCTATTAACAAACTCCTTTGTCGTACTCGAAGTTGTTTGCTGAGCACCCGTACTCGCCAATTTCAGTTTCTCTAACTCCAAAGTTGCGAGTCTTTCATCAAGTTCCATCTTCTGTTTTCTTTCCTCATGTTCCATTTTTCTAATTTCAGCCTCAGCTTGAAGTTTTCTCTCCTCTGCAGCAGCTTGAAGTTTTTTGTCTTCCATTTCCATCTGGAATTTTCTTTCATCAGCAGCAGCTTGAGCTTTCCTCTCCTCAGCAGCAGCTTGAGCTTTTCTCTCCTCAGCAGCAGCTTGAGCTTTTCTCTCCTCTGCAGCAGCTTGAAGTTTTCTCTCCTCTGCAGCAGCTTGAAGTTTTTTCTCCTCTGCAGCAGCTTCTCTTTGATACCTTTTCTCTTCAAGTTCTAATCTTCTATTCTCAGCATCTAGCTTCTTTAGTTCAGCTTCTGCTCTCCTTTGTTCAGCTTCTGCTTTCAATTTAATTTCCTCTTTTTGTTTCTTTTCATCTGACTTTAATGCAATGGCGAATTGAGCAGATGAATATTCTTCCAATTCTTTACCAGACTTACCAAGGGACAACCCTTGCTGGATGAAGAAATCCAATGTAGACATTCTGTCTAATGAGATCAGTAACCTGCAAAATTCAACAATTACTTTATCCCACTTCAATGGGAGACAAGTCTGAAATGCTAGACTTGTATACTCACTTCACTTTATTTCACCCTCTTAGTGTTAGACAAAGACCTTGTATGGTCCTCTTGTTTATAATGTAACAAAAAATCACTTGAGTACCTGTGGAAAATAATTCCTTTATATCCCACTCACTATGGGCACAAGTCTTTTTTTTTTTTTTTTTAAACTTGAATATGTATTTCACCTTGTCTCAAACGTAACACAGCTAAAAAAAAAAAAAAAAGCAACAAAAGTCGCTAGCAAATTTCAATTAAGAAAATTGCAATCCCTACAGAACGCTTACAGTAACCCTCGATTAAGTGGCATATTTACTGTAAGACCCACCAACCGAAAACCCGCAAAAGAACACAAGAAAAATACACAAAAACAGTAGAATTAACATAAATAGCAATCAATTCAGTGTGTTGCAAAATAAAGCTTAGTCACACATGATATTACAGTAACTAACTTGCTCCTTGCGAACACAGAAACAAAATGTCAAGCGCGCACTGAATGTCAAATCCACTGTAGCATAAAGTGGTATTCACGAACAAAAGTTACTATGACCTTCTCGACTTAGGACTTGCACATTGAATGTTTACAATTTCCACGTACTGTTTACAAACACTTGACCTCGAACAATATAGCTTGAATGCTCGGGCGTAGAAAAGTCTGTTGTTGACTGAAACGTGTAAACGACCAGCGGTACCGTTTACAAAAAGGGACTCGACTTGCAGTTGTGGTCCACGTAGCAAATGCCTAGATGTTAACTTCAGTACTTGTCCTGTTGTTGTTCAAGCAGCATTATAACATAAATGCTCGCACTGTTTATCTGGGTCAACAGTTGATGACCTATTTCTGTCCTGTTGTAGCCAAAACTTGCAAATGTAGAATTAGCGATGTGTGTTACAGCTGTCCAGTGTGTAGCTTAGACCCACAGATCAAAAATGTAATGTGTACTTGTCCTTCTTGTAAATTTCTGGACAACACTGGAGACATCATACATGTAACAGCAACTGTAAATAGCCTGGTGGGGTGTCTGTTTAAGGCTGGAGAAATGTAAATTTCTGGATCCATTAATGTCACCAATAATGTTAATTGCTCGCTCTGTCCACCAGAAATGTATCAGAAGAGCCCACGTAACTGGTCCACCAAAAATGTATCAGAAGAGCCCACGTAACTGGTCCACCAAAAATGTATCAGAAGAGCCCACGTAACTGGTCCACCAAAAATGTAACTGTACTTTTCTCTTGTTGAGGTGATCACTGGCCCAAGACAGTATACATGTTGTTAGGTGTGTAGTGCGAGCGGATGATGAAGAGAGTGTGGGTGCGAATGAAGGCGCGAATGTGTTTAGGCTCGTATGTATGTAGACCCTGCAACCCATACACTCACATGCAGTAGTCAAGGATGCTTGGACACTGCAGACACGTTTCAAAACATTTATTGACGAGAACACACATGGTATCAACAGGAACAGTCATTGTAAACAAGGTCATGCTGACCGGAAATCGATAGGTATACATTAGGCATTCAGCAAGCTGGTAAACATTTGAATATTCGTGCATGGTCAATACAATGTTCTTCAATAAGGACAGTTCGTGGCGTCGCCCTGGGATTACTGACTAAACGCGTCAGATACCTTAATCACTTTGACACATAGGTGCAACTTGGCATTCCCCGCCAATTGCACATTATCAGGCTGTAGTATCATAGCCAAAAAACACAGGCCTCGTTCTGACGTCGGCTGTGTACTTCTGATAAGCAGGTTACCATCAACCCTGCAGTCATGCTTATTGTAGACATAAATTCCGCCAATCTGCGGTTCCCACAATATATCTTCGTCACTGGGTTTCTGGACAATATAAAGACTAATAGTCTTGGATGGCTACCTCGAGCACAAAATATAAGTTCTGAAATGGAGGACCGGTGAGCTGCAGTTCACAGACTAGGCAATCTTCTAACATGTTCTGCCACCGAAAGCATAGTAATGGAAAAAGTCGGTATTACCTGTAACCGAATCCACAGAACTTAACAAGGAACTCTGCTGTCATTCCAACGCACAGAGATTCACTGGGGAAAACTGCCAGTGCAGTCACTTCGAAGATTCTCCCCGAAAAACACAATGGACTCTCGTCCCTTCAGAAACCAGGACACTTCCCGGCTTGCCGGAAGTCTAACTCAACTCCTCCTTAAAAAAACCTGCCCATGGGCATACGCCAGAACTGTCTACCTTTGACCCTAAAGGTCAAACACAATGAATGAATAAACAAGGGAAGACAACCCCTAATCAACCTGACATCGCAGGTAAAGACACAATTATTCTTATGATAAAAACATAAGCAAATAACTTGACAGATGACTCCGTCAAAAATGACAGCAACACTAAGTTTTTTTCTTCTATCTCCTTCTATGCCCCGCTTGGGTGCCAATTTCAAATTATGTGAACAACAAAATCGAGACACTACCAACTATGCTCCTTTTCTCACCCTCTCGTACTATATGTTCAAAAAATTTCCACGTTACATCGTAATTTTGTTTTTCTTTAACTGTCGTTCTCATTCAGAACGAAACAGCGCTTTTGTAGTACGTCACACAATTCGACAACGCGTTGGCCGTATGTTACAGTATAGTACGTTTTAGCCCGAAATACACTGGTGTGTGTGTTTATATATTCTGGCGTGTCCAACAGCGTGTTTATAGGCATAGAACTGTGTGTCGAGCGAAGAGGGGTTTTGCAAGGCGGCTTTAATATTTGCGTTAATTCTTACTGCAGTTTCGTTCTACACTTCTGGAAAATGTCCGAATTGCTACTATTAGTGGCGTTAAAGTTAAAAACTTACGTTAATTCAGAACGGCAGTTTGGTGTCGCAGTTCTGGCACATGTTAATCGTAAGTCTCAAGGACGAAACTAGGAAAGCGTGTAAGATTTGACGGCGGGATCATTGTCTAAGCATTACTACTGTATAAAATTCAGCGCTCTACTGGCGTAGAAGACGACGATAGGCAAACACACACGGGCGGGTATAATTATTTTCATAGGAGTAAAATCTTACTGAATTTAGCGATTGTTTCACAGATTTCGCTACAGTTTCTTCAAGTTAAACCCTGTTATCATTACCTGCATTTATTCTCATTATTTTTTAAATTTTCCCTGTGTATTTTCAGATCCAATTGCTGTGACCTCTCATCGAGTGTTTTCAATTTGTCCTGCATCTGATTACGGTTATTGGACAGAAGAGCCAAGTTATCAGGAAAACCTAGATCACCCAACTGCTTAGTCAGAGTCCACTGGATTCCATTTCTGTTGTGTGTTGTCGATGTTCTCATAACCCAGTCTATTGCTAGTAAGAACAGAAATGGAGACTGTTACCTCGTGTTTATTGGTAGTTGTAAATGTTATCGGTAACACATGTTGTTATGTCGTGTCTTGGCATGTATAACAATCAAATGTAAATGCAGTCAGACCAACTTGAAATAAGTACGCTCAGTCCATCGTACAATTAACACAACTTTTAATTGACGATATTTACAACACTGAGTACTTCACACATTGAGAGATTTGTATAAAAATGATGCTCCATAATAAATAGATTATCTCAGGCAGTAAGCATTGATGAACTATACAGCTGTGCCGTGAGATCAAACTGTTTGCAAATAGTCCAACACGACATTGTCATGAATGTTAATATGAATTACACAGTTAAGTACTACCTTCTGTCTGCCGTCTTGCCACACATAACTCAGATACACATTCTTGAAGTAGTCAGTACATAATCTGACAATAAATTAATAGAATGTAGAACCCCAGTAAGGAGCTCCTGAAACAAACACTGTCCACTAGGACGAACACATCGAATGCCAGTGACCGCAGAACGTTAACCGCTCGTTTTTCGCCGCAGACATTGCCTACGTCATACACTAATTTAAATATAGGTCACATTTTAACAAATGGCTCGCTTTCAACACTAATGCTGTTATGTGTACCTCTCAGTTGCGAACAGCGATGCCTTAGCAAGCCTGCGTGCAAAATGGGTGGTAACAGAGACAAGAGGCTTCCCTGACGCACTCCCGTTCTTATCATAAACGGTTCTGTAAGCTGTCCTTCATAAAGAACTCTGCATGTCATGTCTTCATATGTTTTCTTTATTAAATTAATGATCTTCAGGGGAACTCCATAATGCCTCATCAATTTCCAAAGTGATTCTCTGTCTATACTGTCAAATGCCTTTTTGTAGTCCACAAATCCAATGTATAGTGGTGAATTCCATTCCAGACTTTGTTCAACTATTATTCTCAAAGTGGGAGCCGCGCTAGCGTAGTGGTTACAACACCGTTCTGGCGACCGGGTGATACAGGATCAAACCCGGGCGACGGCATTTGAGGATTTTTCGTCGACCGGGATTTGGACTGGATTAACTCGAGACCTGGCGAGTACATTTGAAGGAGTGTCGTCGACCAGGGACTGGCGGCTCCTGAGCCGACCCAGCTGCAATGGGTACCTCCGAAATCGGCGAGTATTTGCCTGAATGGCGAGGGACACCTGTCTCTGTACAAGAAATAAAGGGATACTCAAGTAAAATCAATGTCAGGTTAGACATAAAATAATAACCTGAGATTTCGCATCGAGTATTAGCGGGCGTACGAAAAAAAAAAAATTCTCAAAGTGGCGATCTGGTCTGTACAGGATCTGTTTTGTCGAAAACCTGCTTGTTCATCTCTCAGTTTCTTGTCTATGGACTCTTTTAATCTCTCGAAGATTATCCTGGTTAATACTTTTTCTGGCACTGATAGTAACATTATTCCTCTATATAGTTTGCGCACTCTTGTAAATTTCCTTTCTTAGGCAACTTAACCAGATATCCTTCCTTCCATTCTGCTGGTATCTCTTCCTTTTCCCAGACTATCAACATCAACATACACAAATTTAATGCTCAATTATGTTGAAACAAATGTAAATAAATATGAAATGGTAATTATGAGAAATTATAGTTCATCGTAGATCTCGGCCTGGGAGATGAAAATATAGTCTTTTGATTTGGCCTGTTAAAAAATATAACTTAGCTTCCAAATTGCTGAAATGTTGGTGCTGCTGGTTCCGCCACTTCGTCTCTGTGGCAAGGGTACGTCTCCAAAGTATTATAAAGGTAACCGCTTCTGTTCAAAGCCGGAACTTCATCACCCGTGGAATGTAGGTTTCACGTGTAGATCTCAAGCTTCGAAACACAGACTAGTAAAGCTGGTAATGTGAGTAGAATCTCATATGGTCTCTCGAATCCGTACGACCAACCTAATATCTAAGCAAATCTTAGACTTTTTTTTTCAGGTAAATAGTCTTGGCAACTTAACACAGATGCCTCGAACAAACGTCTGGAATATTATTTCTTATTCTAGAATTCCTGTGTGACTTGTGAGTAGTTTCTGTAGGAGTCCGGTTCCTGATTAAAATTGACGAGTTTTCTTTTCCAGGGGATAAAAGATGCTCTAATACGTTCTTCTGTTCCTAAAAATTCTAAATCCTGACTCTATTCTTTCCTGTGGCAAGGTCCGAGCTGTCTATTTGTGACGATTTCTGGAATGCAGTGTCGTATGCTTGATGTTCTATGTTATATCGTAGCTCTCAGCCCACGCTTCCTGCAATGCGTTCTAACAAATCTTCAAATCGCGTAAATGTTATCCGCCTCTAAACTTTTAAGCTAATAATATTTGAAAGTTTGTTATAGCAACTTTCATAAAGAAATATCTTGCATGACTCAAATGTTTGTAAAATTTCAAACAGTCAATCTCCCTTATATGGAGTTATGACTTCCGACTATTCTTGGTAAAGATTGCTATTCTCACTCTTGCAACTCACTTCTTTAACTGTCTCCAAAGATAGGGATTTTCTGTATTAGTATTGCCAGAAACATCAGAGGTCTGTTATTCTAATCGCTGGTCTGACACTCCTGATCGCTTGTATAAACACAGAAGCGACACACCCAGTTTACCTGTCTAGGCGAAAATGATTTACGTAACCGTAGACAAACACTTCACGCCTGACGGCCCATCTTGCGTCATCGCTTAAGCAATTACCACTAATCCCTAAGGACGGGCCACGACGACTTGACTTGACATGAATCGAAGTGTGAAAATGCAAACAATGACCGTCGTACGAGTTTCTGTGTTCACAAATGAACACAATTAGAGAAGGGGAGCGAGAGAGAAACACCAATTACGGTCGGAAGGTAGGAAAAATAAATTTGGCGACCATCGAAGAGTGCACACAATTTCGCACGGACAGTAAAGGTAGTCAATACTGCCGGACCGGAAATGAGAGCGCAACAATTAAGTGACAAGGAGACAGCCGCTCCACCTTGCAAAGGCACAACAGGCCAACCACCTGTTTGCCTTAAAATCTGATTACAATAGAAAACCAGACTGATCTTAAAGGCGACGTACTGAAACGGGTTACGGACTATGGCTTATGGATCATGGAATTTTTGGAGTATTAACGGGAAAAAATAAGAGCTGGTGGAGGAGTTGAGGACAGCAAAATTAGATGGCTACCACGACACGAATGGAAAACTAAGAAAAAGGCATCAAGAACGACCCAGAGTTCGCTGGGAGGACAACATTAGGCAATCTCTGACGGACCGAGTACTAGATTGGAACTAGGCCAGGCGAAAGACAGCCGCAGAAATAGTATGGTGTTCTCTCCGACATCCCTGGGTAGAAGAAAAACGACTAAGTAAGTAAGTTATAGCTTTGTTGCAATTAATAGCGTCAGGCACCGCAATTTTCATCAGTGAAATGCGCATCATAAAAATAAAAAAATGAATAAAATTAAAATTAATATTAATTGTGTTTGTTTGTATTGTTTCATCAGTGAAATGCGCGATAACTGCAAATAATCTAGGTGTATTCTTTCCAACTAGATTGTCTCTCTTGAGAGAAATATTGAAACTTCCCCCCCCCCCCCCCCTATCCACACACACACTATAGCACGCGCGTGCACAGACATACACACAACTGACAACTATATTTAAAAAAATATAATTTATAACCCTTATCAAAATTTAAAAAAAAAATAAAACAAATTTTTTTTTTTTTCCGTGTAATATACTGAATAATGAAATCCGCCTCCTGTGCTCTGGACTCGGTTTATCGCAAACAGATAATGTCATTAGTGGATCGATTGCATTTGACTTAAATTTAAAAACCAAAAAATAACACTGGAAAGAAGAAAATAAAAAAATTTTAAACACAGGCTTTTCAATGAGTTTATAGCTTGCAGTTAAAAAAAATGTAACATCAAATTGGCCTGGGGCGCGGATTCTACATGAAATTAACTTCTGCTTTATACTTCATTACACACATATGGATACGATATATGATTGGCGTTTAAGCGCCCCACGCTTTTTGTCAATTTGATGTTACATTTTTTTACTGCAAGCTATAAACTCCTTGAAAAATTATTTGTGGCATTTTAGTGCATTAAAAGCCTGTTTTTAAAATATTTTTATTTTTTTATTAATGTTACTGTTACCTTTTGTTACATTACTGGTACATTTTGTTATGTTGCTGGTACTTTTTGTTATGTTGCTGGTACTTTTTGTTATGTTGCTGATACTTTTTGTTATGTTGCTGTGTCGCGGGATTTTCCTCCTTTTGCTCTGCAGTAGTGGCTAACCAGTGGCCAAAACTCAAGAGTATCTAAAATGGGTCTTAAAAGATGTCTACATTCGCACAAGATTATTCTTGGCAGAGTTGTAGATAGGATAATGATGCTTCTATCTCAAAGGAGATAGCAATATACATACACATATATATATATATATATATATATATATATATATATATATATATATATATATATATATATATATATATATATATATATATATATATATATATATATATATATATATATATATATATAGTACAGATCATACAAGCGCTCTCATATCTATTATAACTGAAAACTATGAATGTGTAAAATAACAATTAACAAATTTATTAATTAATTAGTCTTTAACAAGTTAAAGTAAATATGGATGAAGATAATTTTAGAGGGTTTAAGAAATGGTTTTCATCGAGACTTAATGGGGGACTGTTGGTTATTGTCCGTTGCTTTCGCCTGTTAACAAAAACTTAACTTGCGAAGTAAAATATATTTGTGGTGGATAGGTTTCTAATATTTAAATTTTGCTAGGGCAGCGGCCTTATGGCGTACTCTTTACGATTTCCTACTGCCGTGAGATTTTTAACGTGAGCAACTTACACACGGGACTTCCTATTTTTTCGCCCTTATCCGAGAAGGCTGGTCATCCCATCTCACTACCCAGGAGACCAGAACGGAGTATGACATCATTAGGACCACTAGTTCTGAAAACAAATAAATTCCATAAATTATATTCCCCGCAATAGTTGGTTGTCGAGTCTTTCGTGATGAGGGCTCTTCTCTAGAGGTGTCTAGATGAACTCTACTCCTAATGTCAATGTAGGTGTCTTCACAACGTGTCCACTGTAGGTAGTTGGTGTCAAACACAGCTCTTGAATCACAAGATAGTGGCGAAGATTCTTACTTCTGACTGGTCTGGTACTAAGAACCGTCTTGTAGCTTCGAACCACGGACTTAAGAAAAAATAAAGTAACAAATGCCTCTGCTAAGTACATTTTTGAGCTGAAGATTAACGGGCGTATTGTCTCGCTGTGCACCCACCAATGTTAACCTCTCTGATTAATTAGATTCTTTGAGTATACACAGCGTAACTCATGGAAGATGATCATAAATCATCAATATTCTTCTTGGTATTTTAATGGGAAAATATGTACTTGGACAACGCGAATGCAATGAATTGTGCCTGAACTACAATTAACAAGGTACATATATCTCACAAAATGATACTATACACTTTAGGCACATGTGAGGTAATCATCTAGCTGCTCCATTCGGAGTCTGAAGTCGCTTCTGCTTTCGCTTTCCTGAGGTTGCCAGCCTCCTAGGCCTTGTATAACCACTTAGCAAGTACAGACATGTCACAGTCACATTGTAAAATAAATTTTTACATTTACCCCAAATTAACTTTTTTTGGGAACACAATCTATTGCCACAGATGAATGGACAAGCAACTATGATTAGATGCTTCGAATCCTTGGTCAGAAAAAGTTTAGTATTCCTCTTATGACGGGTGCTCTGATTTCTTAAGTCTCTAGTCTTGGTATTTAAAAATGCGGGCTCACTTTTAGGTTATAAAGACGCCCAAATACTTTGATCTGTCACTTTTAATTTTGGAATTCTTTGTCCGATCCTTTTCTCTGGCTCCAGAAAGTTATTACTTGACGTTGTTGAAAAGGCAGTCTGATTTGTATCTCAGACTTTGCTTGTTTATATCTCTCATTTTCCGCCCCGAGTCCAATATGGTATTTCCGACCAGCTTTCCAATGAGAGCTAAAGTTTATTTCAGGCTCTCGATTTAAACCAATCCTGTCTCTTTAGAACTATGTGGGTCGGGGTGTTAAATCATTACCATCCCCCGCGTGTTTTAAAATATCAATTTAAAAATTTAAACTGGTGTCCTATCTTGCAAATAAGGCATGCTTACTTCCGATTGCACTTATGCAAACTTACGAACATATCTGTGAACTCATTTCCTGACTAATACCTTCCGCCAATATTGTCTCATCTGACAGGTTATCTGTAAAATTGATACAGACACGGACCATCGGAAGCGATTACCTATTATCACCTGTGTTTACGTACATCTCCCAGACACATTTCTTAGACAGACAATCTGGCCTTCTTTCTGTCGATGGTGCTTGACCTCTTTGTGTCAACAATGATTTCCTGTGACTGTCTTTAGCGGCTAGGCAAAAATGTAGGTGCATAAAATATGCCAAATAATAGGACGATGAGTGAGTGTAGCGAAAGGTTTTCCTAGTATGATAGTAGTGGTAGAGCAGAAGTAGAATCTCTCTCCAGAAAGTATGAAGTTCCAGTGCCCGAGAAGTACACTGGTATCACAAGTGAGTTACAGCTGTGAATACTCTGAGCTGGACAATAGATTTAGGCTTCAGAAGTATAAGATGCTACTTCGCTATCGTAACCCTATGTGATATTATAATTAAATTAGAAAAAGTAACTCAAAATTTAACAGTTAAAAATTTAACAAGTCAAATGAGTACAATTATCCAATTTATTATGTACATCTATATATTCTTGTAATGATAAATGGGTGTTGGAAGATGGTAAAATGTATGATTATTTACAGTTACAAATTAAAATAACTAATAGAAAAAGTCTTGGATTTATCTTCCACTGAATTTATAAAACAAGTTTGTCACATTATCTCTTGCCATCTAGTTTTCATCATTAGAAAGTCGTTTTAGAACTGCTCACAGGATTTGTTGGATGGAAATATATAAACTCAACTTTATCCACGTCTGCTCGAGGTTCCTCCGACACACTGGAGTACGGAAGACTTTCCTTCAGCCCGCCCTATAACTACGGGGGACTAAGGTGTTGAAGTTTGGTTGACCTCTAGGCTTCAGTGAGCTGGATCAACTTCTTCAAGTCTTTAGTTTCTCGATCAGGAATGATCATAAACATTGATCATAAAAACCTGGAACAAGAAGTAATAGGTGGCCATTGTTCTAACAATCTCACCACCCTCTGCTGTTCATGATGCGACCATGTCTTCAGTGTTTGTATGTAAATGAATGAATCATGGTAGTATATTACAGAGATAGCATGATAAGATAATGTATAAGGTGCAGAATTAACAATATACATGAATAAATCACATGTTATGATACATGGGTACGATATAACCTTTGCCTTCCACTTATGGATGTCAAGTCACTTATGTACTTGCTGGTATGTCGTAAGCTTCCAGGCAAGAATTAGCCATAATATATTTGGCTAACCAATTAATGGTTATGCTTCCTGACAATGCCGGTGAAGGTTATCTCTGGTTAGCGTCATTCCCTTTTTTATTATATCTGCTACAATCAATCAGAAATAAAATCTGAAATAAAATGATATTAGTAATACATATATTTTTAATAAACTTACATACCCTCTTAGGATTAATAAGCTCACGGTGAGACTGTATTGGCTTAACTTAATCTGCCCTGCATGCAGCGTGAAAATAGAACTTTTCTTGCAGAGGCTGTCCTCCAGTTTTCTCACTCTGGCTTGGATTGGATTTGGTGTGTGATTTACAATGCGCCGCTCTGTCCTTATATTTCAGTCTCTCGCGCGTACGAGAAAGCAGCTCCCAAATTCCCCAAAAGATTTTAGTTTCATCTCCTGTTTTGAAGCTATTTGAAACAATCTGTGCTTTTCCTGTACTCGTTTTTCTCTTCTGTCACTCACACACTTATCTCCTTCCTTCCTTCCTATATATCATTTCCTTTTCCCCATATGGGGCTTTCATTACATATAAGTTTTATACAATTCCGTTGAGGCTTGTTAGTGTAATAAATTTTTAAAGATTATTAGCTAACTTTTAGCCGATGTGATGAAGGTGAAAAATATTAATTATCTTTAAAACTATTTATATTTGAATAATATCCTTTTGGATATAATTCCTAGCCTATCTCCTTTGTTGAGTTATATTTATTTAATATTATTCCAACCATGCGTTCTCCTGTAGTGAATAATTTAATGTCCAGTAAATGCAAACTTTTAAAGTCGGCCATACATTCCTATATAGCTATTTCCTCATTCTTCAGTAATACTGTATGGCTTTTAACCGTAAGTCACATTTCCGCTGTCTACCAACTTCAAAGAAAGACCGCAGCGCTGACCTTGCGCTGGTGTGTGTGGGTGTCGCGTGGGCGTGTCGCGCTACAACCAAGCAAGTGTTTACCAAATCTCGCTACAGAGCCCTCTTCTTTAAAACAGTGCCTGCACGGTTAACTTTTTGGTAACACATGCTGCAGTTCCTCCTTAATTTTCTGTTTCTCTATATCTCCTTTGATAGGATGCCTACTTAAAAAATCGGGTCCAAGATTGTCCCGTCCTGGTATGTATCTCACATTGAACGAATATGGAGATAACAGTAAACTCCACCTTAAAAGTCGTGAATTTAATTTTTTAGACACTGCTAAAAACATCAAAGGCTGGTGATCACTTTCCACAATGAAGTGTTTCCCGTAAAGAAAAGGGGCGAATTTGTTGATCGACCAGACCAAAGCGAGGCATTCACGTTCAACGGTAGAATAATTTCTCTCAGCTGTATTTAACTTTCTACTGGCAAAAGCTACTGGTAATAGCATATGTGGCGGTGTGTCTGCCCGCTGTAGTAATGTTGCTCCGATGCCTACATTGCTAGCATCCGTTCTTAGTACGAATTCTTGTGTGAGATCGGGAAGGGCAAGGATAGGTTTATTTGTCAGCTTATTTTTCAACTCTGTATAAGCCTGTTCACACTCCACAGTCCATTGTATTTTATCCGGCTGACCTTTTTTGGTTAAGTCGGTTAATGGCGCGCACAATGAGTTAAAATGGGGTATATATTTCTGATAAAACCCGCACAGTGACACAAAGGATCTTACATCCTTCTTAGTTTGTGGTCTTGGTGCTTTTCTCATTTTCTCTACATTCTTTGGGTCCGGAGACATTTGCCCTGTAGAGATAGTGTGACCTAAAAATTCCAATGTCTCACATCCAATATGACACTTAGTTGGGCGTGCTGTCAATCCCGTTTCTCTTAATCTACCTAACAACATGGAGAGTGCTACTACGTGTTCCTCGAATGTAGTGGTAGCAATCAGAATATCATCCATGAAGTTGGTGATATGAGGATTTTGTAATGGTTCCAACAATTTCCTCATCATTCTGGTGAAGATACTTGGAGCATTCTTTAAACCAAATGGGAGTACATTGAACTCGTAATGTCCATCCGGTGTACTAAAGGCTAACAGTTTCCTAACTTCTGGTTTCACTGGTATTTGGTAGTATCCCTTGCTTAGATCTACTTTTGAAAAATACCGAGCCTTACTCAATGTAGCAAACAACTGATTGGTGTCAGGTAATGGGTCTACCTGAGATTCAGTGATAGCATTTAGTTTCCTATAATCAATGCATAACCTGTGTTCACCACTAGGCTTCCTTAATAGCACCACACTTGAGCTGTAGGGAGATTCAGACTTTGAAATAATTTTCTCTTTTAAGAGATAATCAATCTCATCCTTGAGTGCCTGTCCTTTAGCATAAGGTATAGGGTATGTCCGCATACAAACTGGTGTAGGGTCAGTAATCGTCATGTCATACTCTAACAGATTAGTACACCCCGGCTTATCTGTGAGTACATCAGCATGGATTTCTAACACCTCCTGAACCTTTTTCCTCTGCTCAAGAGTTAAATGTTCACTCACATTAACCTGAGCATAGCTTTCCGTAGTTGATAGGGGGTATTCCATGGAGGAAATTGGTTCATCCTGCATTTCTGTTGCAATGGCCAGGGTCATGATATGGGCAACTTCTGATGCTTCCCTGTCATAATACTTTTTAAGAAGGTTGACATGATACACCTTCTCCTTTCCTTTCTTGTCAATCTTATAGTTGGTCCGGGAAAGTTTTTCCAATATGACGTAGGGTCCCTGCCATCCAATTTGCAATTTTATTATTGCTGCTGGGCAACAGTAACAGAACCTTTTCTCCCACCTCAAGTTCCCTATCTTTTGCTGTTTTATTGTAGTAAGCAGCCTGCTTCCTCCTGGCCTGTCTCAAGTTATCATTTGCCAGTTTCCAACTTGTTTTCAATCGAGATGTCAACTCGTTGACGTATTGGTATGAAGAAGTCACGGTTTCTTCTGCTTTTTCATCAGTCCATGTCCGCAACAATGCTTCCAGTGGACCTTTGATTGGTCGTCCAAACAACAATGTAGCTGGAGCCAATCCTGTGGAGTTATGTGGGACTTCCCTATAGGCAAATAGTGCTGAGGGTAAGTATGTGTCCCAAGTTTCAGGTTTCTCACTAGCCAACTTTCTAAGGATTGAAATGAGCGTGCCATTGAACCGCTCTACTTGACCATTCCCTTGGGCGTGGTACGGGCTACAGTGATAATGTCTAGCTTGAAATAACCTGAATACTTCTTGTGTTAGCTTTCCCCTAAACTGAGAACCATTGTCAGTCAATATTTGATGTGGGAAACCTAATCGGGTGAATATTGTTAACAGTGCCTCTGCCACATGTTTCGAATCTATCGATGACATTGCTACTGCCTCTCCCCACATAGAGCAAGTATCGACCAAGGTTAAGATATATGCATTTCTCTTCTTGGTCCTACTGAGGGGTCCAACAATATCCACGGCAACACGTTCGAAGGGCGTTCCCATGATGGGCATTTCTCCCAGTGTTGCTGGTGCAGTCCTATGTTTAGGAGCTACTCTTTGGCATTCTGGACAGGATCTCACATACCTCTTTATGTCCTCTGTGATCCCTGGCCAAAAGTAGTGACAGGCTATCCGTTGTCCAGTGGCCCCTATTCCCATATGTCCACTGAAGGGTATAGCATGTCCTAGCTTCATAACCTGCTCCCTGTATGATTTTGGCACTACAAGCTGTCCATGTCCTTTTGGTCCTGTTCCAGCTTTTCTATATAGTAGGCCTTTTTTCATATATAAGTCTCCTTTCTCTGGAGGGTTATGGCTTTTAGGTAATTTGCCAAAGCAAGGCTTCAATGTACTGTCAGCAGTTTGAGCCTTTCTCATCTCTTCTGGATGAGTATTGATGATAGTGTCCTCCTCTTTCTTAGAGCTTGCCCTGGTCTGGACTGTTGCCATCACTATGGGTCTTATAGGTTCTCCTAGAAAGACATATCTACATCCCAGTATTAATGGGTAGATAGGGTTGTCCATCACTGCTGCTTTGATCTCTCCTTCCACATAGCGAGATCTTATGTTGATTCGGGCTATGGGCAGTGTCATGGTTCCTGCTCCCTTGACTGGTCCTCTGATTTCCACTGTTTCTGTGGTTATCTGTTCCGGACTCACCAGAGAAGAGCACACTACTGAGTCAAAGTCCAAGCCTGTATCATATAAGCACAGTACTTGGGTGCCATTCAAGGTCACTTCCTCACAGACAGGGGGATGATGGAGGTCATTCTGACTATCTGCCAGGTCCTTCCTTCCCTTGTTCTCTGTTGTAAGGCATGCAGCGTGATGAGGAGGGTTTTTCCGTCTGCATTCCGCAGTATTGTGGTTACTCATTTGGCAAGATTTACACCACTTTCCTTCCTTTCTTGGAGGTTTCTTTTCTGATCCTAGAGGGTTTTTGTCTTTATAATCAGTTCTGTGTTTGTTCTTGTTGGAATTGTCCCTGTGTTCATAGTTGGTAAAGTTTTGTGAAGGTTTGAAGTTCTCACCCTGCTTCTTCTTATTTCCTGATACTTCTGACTGAGCTGCTTGATATCTTTCAGCCATGGTTAAAATATCTTCCAATCTCTCAGCTCCTTGTTCCATAAGAAATTTTCTCATTTCTTGAGGCATGGATTCTCTCAGTTGCTCCATCATGACCATTTCTTTTATATCTTGACACTTTCCTAAGCTAATCCATTTTGTCAGATAAGTTTCCAATCTGGCAGAAAACTGGTGATAGTTTTCTCCTGGAAGTAGCTTAGCAGTTCGGAATCTCTTTCTATAAGATTCAGAATTCTTTTCGTACCTGACCAGTAAAGCTTGTTTTAAGATTTCATAATCTTCCTGGTCTTCTTTTGAGAGTTTTAAATAAACATCGTATGAAACTCCCCTCAACCCCTGAGATAGCTTAAGGCTCCATTTTTCCTTTTCCAATCCATAGGTAGAGGCCAGTCTCTCATATCTATCCAGGTACGACTCAATGGCGTCCTCTTTTTCAATAAATGGATCCAGGTGGAAACTCATGGCTCCATTTGCCGCGCTATGGTTGGAGCTACTCTCAGAGTGAGGTGAGCTAGCACCATGATTGCTAGCTGCTCCCTGGAGTTCAAGTTCCTTTAAACTTAACTCATGCGCTCTTTGTAACCTTCTTTCTTCAGCTTCCAAAATTAGTCTCTTTTCTTCTCTTTCCAGTCTTTTGGCTTCTCTCTCTGCTTCTAATTTCTTAGCTTCAGTCTCAACTTCCATTCTTTTAGTCTCTCTTTCTGCCTCTAATTTCTTAGCTTCAGCCTCAACTTCCTTTCTTTTGGTCTCTCTCTCTAAATATTTATCCACTTCAGTTGTGATATATCGAATTAGAGCATCTCCTGTCATACCCAAGTCTTTTCCTTCCTGCATAATCGCAGCTCTAAACTTCACCAATTCAGCCATGATGCTTACTTACCAGAGGGTATATAATTTTATCTTCACTAACAAACTAACTTAATTAAAATCAATTAATTACTTTGAACAAGACAAATCCTTAAAACCTTGTGAGCGTTTCCTATTTACTTCGTACTCAATGGTACTACTATTACAAACAAATTTCTAAGTTTTTAGAATTTTTTCCAAAAAAAAAAAAATTTATTTTTACAAACTATTTGTGGCTCAAGATAGAAGAATACATAGATAGTGGCCCAGGATACAAAATAATATCCCGCGAAAGAGCCCCCAATGTAGCGAAAGGTTTTCCTAGTATGATAGTAGTGGTAGAGCAGAAGTAGAATCTCTCTCCAGAAAGTATGAAGTTCCAGTGCCCGAGAAGTACACTGGTATCACAAGTGAGTTACAGCTGTGAATACTCTGAGCTGGACAATAGATTTAGGCTTCAGAAGTATAAGATGCTACTTCGCTATCGTAACCCTATGTGATATTATAATTAAATTAGAAAAAGTAACTCAAAATTTAACAGTTAAAAATTTAACAAGTCAAATGAGTACAATTATCCAATTTATTATGTACATCTATATATTCTTGTAATGATAAATGGGTGTTGGAAGATGGTAAAATGTATGATTATTTACAGTTACAAATTAAAATAACTAATAGAAAAAGTCTTGGATTTATCTTCCACTGAATTTATAAAACAAGTTTGTCACATTATCTCTTGCCATCTAGTTTTCATCATTAGAAAGTCGTTTTAGAACTGCTCACAGGATTTGTTGGATGGAAATATATAAACTCAACTTTATCCACGTCTGCTCGAGGTTCCTCCGACACACTGGAGTACGGAAGACTTTCCTTCAGCCCGCCCTATAACTACGGGGGACTAAGGTGTTGAAGTTTGGTTGACCTCTAGGCTTCAGTGAGCTGGATCAACTTCTTCAAGTCTTTAGTTTCTCGATCAGGAATGATCATAAACATTGATCATAAAAACCTGGAACAAGAAGTAATAGGTGGCCATTGTTCTAACAATCTCACCACCCTCTGCTGTTCATGATGCGACCATGTCTTCAGTGTTTGTATGTAAATGAATGAATCATGGTAGTATATTACAGAGATAGCATGATAAGATAATGTATAAGGTGCAGAATTAACAATATACATGAATAAATCACATGTTATGATACATGGGTACGATATAACCTTTGCCTTCCACTTATGGATGTCAAGTCACTTATGTACTTGCTGGTATGTCGTAAGCTTCCAGGCAAGAATTAGCCATAATATATTTGGCTAACCAATTAATGGTTATGCTTCCTGACAATGCCGGTGAAGGTTATCTCTGGTTAGCGTCATTCCCTTTTTTTATTATATCTGCTACAATCAATCAGAAATAAAAATCTGAAATAAAATGATATTAGTAATACATATATTTTTAATAAACTTACATACCCTCTTAGGATTAATAAGCTCACGGTGAGACTGTATTGGCTTAACTTAATCTGCCCTGCATGCAGCGTGAAAATAGAACTTTTCTTGCAGAGGCTGTCCTCCAGTTTCTCACTCTGGCTTCTGGATTTGGTGTGTGATTTACAATGCGCCGCTCTGTCCTTATATTTCAGTCTCTCGCGCGTACGAGAAAGCAGCTCCCAAATTCCCCAAAAGATTTTAGTTTCATCTCCTGTTTTGAAGCTATTTGAAACAATCTGTGCTTTTCCTGTACTCGTTTTTTTCTCTTCTGTCACTCACACACTTATCTCCTTCCTTCCTTCCTTCCTATATATCATTTCCTTTTCCCCATATGGGGCTTTCATTACATATAAGTTTTATACAATTCCGTTGAGGCTTGTTAGTGTAATAAATTTTTAAAGATTATTAGCTAACTTTTAGCCGATGTGATGAAGGTGAAAAATATTAATTATCTTTAAAACTATTTATATTTGAATAATATCCTTTTGGATATAATTCCTAGCCTATCTCCTTTGTTGAGTTATATTTATTTAATATTATTCCAACCATGCGTTCTCCTGTAGTGAATAATTTAATGTCCAGTAAATGCAAACTTTTAAAGTCGGCCATACATTCCTATATAGCTATTTCCTCATTCTTCAGTAATACTGTATGGCTTTTAACCGTAAGTCACATTTCCGCTGTCTACCAACTTCAAAGAAAGACCGCAGCGCTGACCTTGCGCTGGTGTGTGTGGGTGTCGCGTGGGCGTGTCGCGCTACAACCAAGCAAGTGTTTACCAAATCTCGCTACAGTGAGCACAATGAAGAAATAAGTTGATAATGCAGGAGAGAACGAAAATGATGTAAAAGGACACAATTAATTTCATCACATGCTGTTACTTTTTGTTATGTTACTGGTACTTTTTGTAATGGTACTGGTATTTTATTTATTTTTTTTTGGGGGGGGGGGGGGGGGGTTTGTTACAGGTATTTTTTGTTATGTTTGTGATATTGTTTGCTATGTTACTGGCATATTTTACTATTAGAGCAATCGAAATGTTGAGACACCCCTCGTTATAACTCGTGACAGATCGTACCCATGCACCGGGACACACGGGCTTCGAACCACTGGCTGAGTATCAGAGATATTGGCAATTGTTTCGTTTTGGACGGTGTCTACCTGGATACAAGATCTTTGCCATTACATCAGACCGGGGCATGTTGCCAAATAAGTCTGTTCGTTTGGCTTCGAAAAAATCTCTAGACAATGTAATACCGTTGTTGGGGAAGACTTTAGTCTTACTCTCGACGAAAACGATAAGGGAAATGACCGCCCAGTCTGGATAGCCAACAGGTATCATTATCCAGTGACGTATATACCGGGGCGTTACTGGCTTAAACTCTCTTTTCTCTCCCCCCCCCCCTTTCCCCAAGAAAAACAAACTTTATTTCATTTATTTGCGCTTATAATAGTTAGATTTTTAGCCATGTTGACGGATAGACTTTTAAGCTACATTGACAGTTTCTTTTTAAAATTGTTGTTGTTGTTTGTTTTGCTTTGTTAATGTCTTATTTTTGTTTTTTTTTAAAAAAACCTTTTTTAGGTCATGACACCATCAATGTTATTTACAAGAGTTAGAATTTGTAAATATATGATGTAAGATATATAAGATATACATAAGATATATATAAGATATACAATATCTCCCCTCCCCAAGTAATCAACACAAACAAACCAAATGCAGAAACAAAATCATAATCTAAAATTTCAAAAAACGCAAACAATAGCCTCAGCAACTACTTTCCAGAATTCTAAACAATGTCTTCAAAATTTAACAATGAAAGATAACTCCCCCCCCCCCCCCCCCCCCCCCCCCCACCCCCCCCCCCCCCCCCCCCCCCCCCACCCCCCCCACCCCTCTTCCCCCCCCCCCCCCCCCCCTCTCTTCCCCCCCCCCCCCCCCCCCCCCCCCCCTTCTCCCCCAACATAGCTTTATTACAAGTCAATATTCGACCTATTATCCTATAACAAAGGAACATGTATGATGAATGAGAGAAATGAAATGATTAATGGTACAATGTTGATGGGTATTTACATAAACAACGAAGTATTTACATTCAAAGCTACTTGCTTTGTGTCTATTTACATTATATAATTAAACAACGGAGTATTTAAGACCAAAAAGGGTCAAGAAATGCAAAGTGCACAACAAGAAAATTTTTAACTTGTCCTGTTATGTCATTTGTTATATGTTCATATATTTGTGAAAATATTCTACTGTCGTAATGTATGCCGTCATGTACTGCCCTATTCCTACTTGTCCACACTAAGTATCTAAATTCTGCTAATAAAGTTAAGAGTTTAAGTTCTGTCTGTCTCGGTAACGTAGGTACAGTATTCAACATGACCGCTTGGTACATGTTGAGCGATTGCTGTATTTTGGAAGCTATTAGTGTTCTTAGTTTTTTTAGTGTAGGGACCAATGTTTTACATGTGTAAAACAAATGGTCCTCTTTTTCTATTGTGTTGTTACTGCACAGTTTACATTCTGGTGGCGCTTTGCCAGCTTTTATTGCCGATTTTTCGCTTACAATAGGTGTTAAACTGTACAGTAACCTCTATGTGACTTGTTTGACTTGTGGTTTAACGTCTATTGCATGAATGTTTGTGAAGCTTTGTGTGTGGTCTGTTATGAAAAGGTTGTACCCTCGTTTTATCCGTGTGCCTAAAAAGGATTCTTGTGCCCCTACTAGGAGTTTGTATATAAGTTTAGTGTCTTGCTTTACTAACTGCTCGTTCCCTTTTAAATTTTGTAGGCATATTCTGTAGAAGGGCGGTGGGGTACCAAAGAAATGGGGTTGTTTGTTGTCTGGTTTGCATAGTTTAAGTAGTCTAAGTCCGATATAATAGTGTGCTAAGGGGTACAAACTTGGGTTTTTAATTACCTCTCCTATATATTTAATCCTTAGGTCTTTAATTTTAGTGTTGATGTCTTGTAAAGCTATTCCCCCCCCCCCCCCTTGTGTTCAGGTTGTATTAGTGTTTGGCGTTTAATACTAGCTATAGTACTCCTAAAAATGAAGGGCCTAATTAGCTTATTTATTCCTGTCACAATCTTTTTGGGTACCATCTGTATATTTGCTACATATATTATTTTAGGCATAATGAAACAGTTCATTATGATGCTTCTTCCAAAAATGGTGGCTGTCTTATATTTATACTTTTCTAACATATTTTGGATTTTCCCTAATAATATAGCCCATGTTTCCGTGTTGGGGTCTTGTGGATTGCAGGAAATATTTATTCCGTAAATTTTAATTCTAATAACTTGCATTAACTGAAAAGGAAAATCTGTTTTATTGGCCCATCTGCCTAATCCCATTATACTAGATTTTTGAACATTTAGTTTGGATTCGTTAGCGTATCCAAACTCTGTAAAGATTTCTAATATACTTTTTATAGAATCCATTGTTACTGGAAGGAATATTGTATCATCAGCATACGCTAACGACTTCCTCTCCCCTTTTCCGGGAACAAAGGTTCCCGTGATGTTTACATCTTGCCTTATTCTTTCCAGAACTGGTTCTAGTGTTAATACATGTAACAGGGGCGATAAAGGACACCCTTGTCTCACTGACCTTGACAGTCTAACAGGGTTAGTTAAACTGTGGTTAATTAATATTCTACTGTGGGGTTTTTTGTATAAGATTTCTACCCATGTTCTAAAATAATCCCCTATGTTGTTTGCTTGTAAAGTTTTATGTAAGAAGGAATGCGATACTCTGTCAAAGGCTTTCTCCTGATCTAATGATAATATTGCACTTTGACACTGTCTATCGTGCGTGTATATAATCAAATCTCTTATAAAGTGTGTATGTCTACAAATGTTCCTTCTGTGTACACTGCATTGTTGATATTCATGCATCATGCTTTGCATAAACGGTTTGAGCTTCAGAGTGAGAGCCTTGGCCAGAATTTTATAATCAGTACTTAAAAGTGAAATAGGCCTGTAATTTTTGATTGACTTTTTGTCAGTATCATCTTTTGGTTTTAAAGTGATGAAAGATTCATATAAACTGTTTGGAGGCTCTCTTTTCTGGAAGGCTTCCTCAAAAACTTTAATTAAAAGGGGGCCTAATATTGGGAAAAAGAAAAATTAAAATTCTGCCATTAACCCATCTGGGCCGGGTAATTTATTTTTTTGGAAAGTACTGATAGCTTCCCTTAAGTTTTCCAAAGTTAAAGTTTCATCTAATTTCTTGCTCTCATCTTCACTTAAACGCTTTGTATAGTGTAGGAATTTATCCTGTGTGTTTGCGTTAATTTCCTCTTTAGTGTATAATTTTGTGTAGTAATCCAAAAATGCTTGTCTAATACTAGTATCTTCTGTCTGTTGTTGTCCGTTCATATCAACTATTTCATTTATCTGTCTATTGCTTTGTACGTTTTGCTCTATCTCTAAATATTGTCTACTGGGTATTTCTTGTGTGATAGTATTTAATTTAGTTCTAAGTAAAGCCCCCTGGTATGTATATTGTTTGTAGTGGTCTAACTGCTGTTCCAAAGTATAAATATGTGGGTTAGATTTATCTATCTGTTTAGTTAAACTAATGGCATCCTGTAATAAATTTTGTTCTTTTTTAAAAGCACTATGTATTGTTGTTGCTAAAATCTGTGTTCCTGTAGCACAATCTGCGAGAATAAACGCTCAATTCAGTAAGATTTAGGCATAAAACGATAATAAATACATTAGCCCGCATGTGTCTGACGGTTGGCATCTTCGACGCCAGCAGCGCTGCTTTTTGCACAGTGCTAAGCCTATAGACCGATTTCACGGTAATAGGCTGACACACTTTTAGTTTCGTTTTCGAGAAACACTACTAATATTTAACATTTGCCCTATCTGCTGCATACACTTTGTAGTCTAGCCTTATAATTAACAATTGGCGGAAGCGTGCCGCAAAATAGCTATCTGAATTAACGCTTTCTGTCAACTTTGACGAAAAATTTAGTAGTAATCCTTACATTGTTTGGTAGTATTACACGATACAATACTAATTAGTAACGCCTATTCTTAACCCGCCCCGTCTACACCCCGCTTCGCTGACATAGTCTGCAATGCATATACACACGCTGTGGAAAAGCCAGCCAAGGCAAAACCACGGAGACAATTTTATTTTTCTCCTAGTGGTAGCATTTCTGGCGTAACTAAAACAAGTTAGTTATTTGAAAAATACATGCTAGCGAGATGAGGGAGAGGAAAGATGGCGGAATTGTGTAAAATTTTATTTGACGATTGACGATGACATAAATTGGAAATTTTAAACCATTATGAAGTTCCCCATAAAATTATATGGTAGTATGACGTAGAGTTCGCTGAGAAAGAATGTACTTTAAATAATATGATAGTCCCAGAATTAGAGAAGTTATTGAAGAAATACTAAAATCTACGGACACTCGACCAAACAGACTGGCGTTCCTGCTTATGTTTTTTGTAACGTTAGGGGGACGCGAGCTTGGAAAAGAGGCAGGGAGGTACATTCAAATTCGCTTGTTTAAACAGAGTATAAATGGGAAAGGGGAGCGGTAGGAGAAATGTAATCCTAAACGAAACATCTTTTTGTATTGGGCATGACAAAAGCAGACTGGCCAATCGACCACAAGACGCAGAAATTATTCGAAATTATTTTGGTTTTTCATTCAAACTGCTTTTGAATTCAAGTAGTCGAACGTTTCGATTGGCCAGTGCTAGTAAATATTAGCAAAAGGCTTTGACTATTCATTGCCAGTTGAACTAAAAATTGTATTCAGATACGCTGAGAAACAGCTGTGTTAATTCTAAACTTAAATAATGAATAAATTCACAGTCTGTGCAGTTCGGAGGAAGCTGAGGCCATTTCTTTACAAAGTCAGCGTCATTTGTTTATATATTTCTTGATTGTGGTAAGGAAATTTTATGAAATTTAATGTTTCGTCCAACTACGAAGTTAGATATTGCTATTGGGAAAAAGTGAAGGACATATCGGGAGCAGACATTGTAGAGTCCTCACATTAAACGGTATCTAACTGATGTATGTTGCTATGATTATGTTGTCATATTATTGTATTGGCATAGATTAGTAAGCCTCTGTGTTCAATGAACACTGTTTACATGCCTGAAGCAATTATATTTTAAAAAGAAAAGAAGAGAATATCATATCAAAGGAAATGTGGTTACTCCACATTATTGTATGGAGGAAAAGTATGTGAACGTACAGTGGCGTATCTGCTATAAGGACCTGAGGTGTGGTCACAGCAAGGTGGGAGTCCTGTACAATTCGGGGCTAGTGCACTTGTAAGGCACACGAGGCTGACCCCATACCCACGTAGGAAATTAAGTGTTAGAATAAGTGATCAGAGGTAAAAGGCCAGGGTGTCCTTTTGTTGCAGAGGGTCTATGTTCCTGTTGCCGGCTGGTGACAGGAAACCTGCTGAGTACTAATAAACGCCAACCAGTCTCCAACCAGACTTATATGCAGTCGAATATCCAGTAGGAGCTTTGGCGAGTGGTGAAAGTGAAACTTTCTGCAACTACACATTGAAATATCTTACAACAAGGACTCCCAGGTGATGTGTTAGACATCTGGGGTATCTCTGACATTTTCTTGTGTTTCAAAACAATACACAGGACATTTATGGGGGTAGGATGAACTACAGCCATCATCTACAGTGACTCTCCCTTTATATGAATAAAGTGAATTCTTCTAATATTTCCTACAGGAAAGACATATATAAATACATAATAACTTTTTAGTTATTGGGCAAATTGTCCCAAAATTTTAATTGTTCGTTTCTGTAAACTATCTTGTTCTTATTTTCAAAGACCTGTCCACAAGCTATGAATGGACAGGCAAAATAAATTGTAAAGAAGATTTGTTCAAAGAAAAACTTAACTGCTAGTTTTATTATCTTCTTTATAGAAACTTAAAGTGTTTGACTGTTGTGTACCATCATCTCATTTCTCCCCTAGACACTAGGTACACCATATACTAGAGCCAGAATAGTGACCGTGTGAGACCTAGGGAGGTAGCGGTAGGTTCTCTGCACATAATTCATCATCATCATCTATAGAGTCAGAGACCTACATGTGCTTGACCTCACACGGTTAAAGCAGACACCTTTTCATTCTTTTAGGATACCATCATAACCTCCCCAGCAAAATCAACTTTGCTACAGTTCTGTCCCTTATTGTGTTTTTTAACAGGTCCCAATATTCTGCAATGTTGTTATTGGGAATATCCTGTGTGTAACCCTGAATGAGTTGTGTTATTGTATTCGTAAAGAAAGCATTTTTTAGCAAATTGTTGTTGAATTTCCAGTGCGGGGATCTCTTTAATTTTGTATGTGTGTGTCCCGTATTTAAAACTGTGTATACTGCTTGATGGTCTGTGTATTTAAGCGTATTTTTAATGTGATAAGTTTTGTGTATGTTATAACTGTTTGATGCGTATATTCTGTCCAGTCTAGAAGCTAGTCTAAGATATGGGTTTCTCCTGTCGTGGAATGTGAAAGCTTGTGTTTGCGGTTGTAGTTTTCTGTAAACGTCTACTAGGTCATGTTTGTCAAGCATAGATTGCAGACGTCGTATTGATAAGGGTATGTCAATTTTCTTTTTCTGTAAAACGTGGCCAAAGGAACTCCTGTCTAAATTGGTCAAAACGCAATTGAAATCTTCTCCTAACACTATTTTGGTTCCTTTGTAATACCTATCTGTTGACGGATAGACTTTTAAGCTACATTGCCAGTTTCTTTTTAAAATTGTTGTTGTTGTTGTTTGTTTTGCTTTGTTAATGTCTTATCATGGGGAGCGTTGTTCTTCCACGAAAAGAATAACATCCGAATGAGTACCTCCAACCCGAACAGCTCAACCTGAAAAAAAAGACTAAATACGCCACTTCGTGGAGAAGGTGCCGTGTTCGATTTACGGTATCGACACGACCCAGTCTTCCCAGTTGCTAATGGGTACCTGGCTTCGCTCTTGAGTTAGGGAAGGAAAAGGAAGTGTGGAAGGGAACCGGTCATCCCACCTCTTGATGCTGGGTCTAGTACAGCGAAGTATCTAACACTTCACTCCCTTACGGCAGTATCTGCTATAGGACTACCTTTACCTATTATAAATGAACAAAAACTATCAGAATGTCTGTTGTAACTTGACATGAGCTATTAGAATGTCTGTAGTAGCTGGACAAGGGATAATAGAATGTCTTTGGTAACTAGGTGTGACGAAATCGTCCGTTCTCTTTTTCTGGCCTTCAATTTCCTCTGGCCGTAATTACTCAACTATTCCTTCTACGTGCTATTTTTCCCTTGTTTATTGTTTACACTTTCATCGTTCGAAGTCATCTTGTCCTACTTCGTCACTCACCATACGGCACCTGATCTCTTGACCTGCTGTTGAAGCAATATTGACGTCTATTTGTGCAGGTGAAGTTATTTTGCGTATTAGATTATCTAACAGCTCCAGGTCAGACAGAAAAGGTGTTTGTAAGTAGCGAGACGGGTTGATTGAACACCGGCAGACGTTGAAGGTAGATAACAACCGTTGATACGTGGCCGATTTCCCTTGGATGTCGGAAGATAACCACCTTCTTGAATATTACGGCACGGGAAATGATATACCAATTCCTGCAGATTGACTTCGCTGTTATAATCAACTACAAGAAATTAAAATCTTGGAAATTATCAGCGATAGATCTGTTGTTGAGGACTGCTTCATGATGGGTAATCATCTTGGCTGGTTTATTTTCGGCCGGGGATGGTTGCACCATGTAGCATCCCAACTAGAGACACACTAAGACGTATCACCTAGGGGACGATGACGCGAAAATACATAGTTACAAGGAGTCTGTGTTATGCCCTTCGGGCCGATAGGAAGTGTATTTAATTAATGTGGTTTTAACCACCTCACAGTGTATAGCAAAGTGTGGTCGTTGCCACTTAGATTTATTGAAAAGAAGTGTATTTCAGGACCTAAGTGTCCAGAGATTAAATGTGCCTTGTAATAAAGGATAACTAATTCGATAGTCGTCGAATGCCATTATGATGGCGCACTTACTAGAATAATCAATAATTGATGCGTTAGTAATAAACATGGCGTGGCAAGCCAAATGAAAATAAAATAGGAACTCAGAATCGAATTAGGCTAGCAAAGCTAGAATGATTATGCAGACGCAAATAAAATGTGTAATAATATAACGGAATAACGTTTAACGCGGTGGTATAAGAGATATAGAAAATGTGAAGTCTGATAATTGTAATTAATGCACAACGGTCTGTGCGAGTTGTATGAATATGATCAACGTCTAATGAGAACGTAGCAGTGTGAAGTTATAATGTATGTTACAAAGAACTGTATTCGATAATAAATGTGACCAGTCATCTATGATGGCGTTTATTCTTGGTGAAGTTTATTCATTGTAAGTATTGATGCATTTTTACCGTTATTCCTTGACCTTGGTGTTGGTGTTTGACATTCGACAACGAACGTTATCTAAAACAGTACAGATCCTAGTATCACTTGGCGCACGATCATAACAAGACCAGAATAATTATAATAACAATCTGAACATATAATAACAAAACACTAGCACTTGAAGAAATAAAGAATAGACTCTTTAATTAACAATAATAACGGTAATCATAGTCTTCGAAAACCCGAAGGAACATATCAACGACCAAGTTTCCAACATCTGTTATGTGGTGAGTTGTTAAATATGGTATGTAACAACGGAAGTAGCAAGATCTTATATGGTAATGGAGTTTGAAAATACCATGTAAAGAGCATTATCTTATGTTGTCATGTAGTAATGTCCTACATGAGAGGGTAGGGGATAAACCCCTACCAATTTCAGACTCTTTGATGATGGTTGGTTTGGCATGAAAATGCTAAGATAGACTGCTATTGATTGGACTATAAGTTCTCGGATCCTACTTCAAGTGCACCTAGTTAGACACCTAGCGCACCTGACGAGATGTCATCTTAAAACAGTTGCCTGATAATAATCGGACGTTTCGTTGTAAAAAGTCCGTGTTCGCCCGATAATCGGGGTAAGTTTTAATATGTACATTTTATCATTTTATAATTGCATTTCGACATGTATAATTTGCTTGCGGATGCACAATTGCATTTGAGGCTGGCAACCTCATCACTGCAAATAACTTGACACATGAGTCAGTACTGCAAGAGCTGGTGACTGCTTCGTGCGGGTTTTCACACAAAGATCCGACAGCAGAGGTTGCCCTAGGCTTCACAGAGATCGGGGAGTGAATGATGATAGAATGGTGTATATATTTATTATACTAACACTTTAGTAAGTTTTATATGTATGTTTATGTGCATCTCAATTGTCGCCTTCCGTTGTTCAAAAGCACTGTAATACGACTCACTGTGTCTAAAAGTAATGCTCAGGGAGGGTAAAAATTATGGGGAAGATGAATTGGTGAGTGGAAGCGGAGATCGCCGGATGCTAATATCAGGAGACCCAATACTTAAAAAGAGGCATTTGTTTCCTCTTAGTTTGTAGTACAAGTTGTCAGCAATCGACGCTGGACACCAACATCAAACGGGCCTTGAATACGCTTGGCAATGTTTGTAGTTACCTCAGCCTTACTGCATGGGACGTGCTACAGCCACCATATTTGACTATTGAAGAAAAGGACCAGTCCAAAGCACCTGTGGGTACCAACAGCGACTGAAGCAGACGCCAACAGAGCCTACAATAAAATTAAGTACCATGACAGCGCAGCCAATGGACACTTACACTTTGTTTTCTAACAAAATATCCACCAAAAATTTAGATCCTCCAATGAGGAAAATATCAGTGCTCCATTTTTTAAAAACAACTTTATTTTACATTGTTAACCCATAAGTGATTATTAAACCTGTTTATCTGTAACTATAAATCTATAGTAGAATTAATCACTATTGGATGAAAAGTATGTCTGCGCCCGTATGACTCATAATATTGTGTTAAATACATATTCCATGTAGAGCTATTAAACTAATAATATCTGAGTCATCTCCAGCTGATGGCTCAGAAAACACGAGTCAGTATTTCCTCACGGAAGAGGCGGGAGAATAATAAGTTCATGACAGCTTAGATAATCCCAGTTGACATGCTTGCTTTTCTTTAAAATCCTGTGTCGTTCCTTTAAGTAGAAGCATTCTTCTGTTTATATCTGTGCCAAGAGTAATTTTGACGAAGGTTGATACCTTGGAAGAGCCTCATTTTTGTGCTCTATGTGGGGCCATTGTTGGATTACGATTACAGAGCCGGGGAGACAACACCGTCACACTAGACAAACATTTACAGAATGTCTGTTGTAGCTGGACAAGATCTATCAGAATGTCTGTTGTAGCTGGACAAGATCTATCATAATGTCTGTAGCAACTGGACAAGATCTATCATAATGTCTGTAGTAACTGGACAAGATCTATCATAATGTCTGTAGTAGCTGGATAAGATCTATCATAATGTCTGCAGTAACTGGACAACATCTATCATAATGTCTGCAGTAACTGCACAAGATCTATCATAATGTCTGTAGTAGCTGGACAAGATCTATTATAATGTCTGTAGTAGCTGGACAAGATCTGTAAGAATGTCTGTATTAACTGGGCAACAGCTATTAGAATGCCTATAGTATCTGGACAGAGATATCAGAATGTCTGGTGTAGTTGGACAAGAGCCATCAGAATGACTGTATTAGCTGGACAAGAGTTTACAGAACGACTGTAGTAGCTGGACAAGGGATATCAGAATGTCTGTACATGGTAAGAGCTATGTTGTTGATGTTGATGTTTAACTAGAGTTGCTGAGTTCGTCGTTCTTTTGCAGTCAATGCCAAGCTGAAGAATATGCATGTGTTCTGTAGCTGTTGAGTGGTGGTGTATAGTGTGTTTATGACTGTTAGGGAGCCCAGCGATATTTTTTTTTTTGCTTTCCGTGGTGAGTCCTCGGCATGTGATCAACAAATGTTGATCTGCCTCGTATTGATGGGGACCACTGTGGGAATTAAGCTCATGTGAGTGGTTTAATTTTTTAAGTGCATGTTGAGTCTGATGCGTTCTGTTCTTAGTTAGAAGACTCTGCTCTACTCCACACGTCGTAGGTTGTTGATGATGTCATTCTTGTTGGGATGTGTCATTTCTTAATATAAGGTACTTCCATTAGATCCTCTTGCCCATCGGTTCAACAATTTCTCTTAGGAGTTGTTTTTTTAGTATTAGTCTAGCTGTCTGTATGTTGATTACATTGTTTGTTTAAACCATACTTACACATAGTTTTGCTAGTCTGTCTGCCTTTCGTTGCCTGGTATGTCTGGGTGTTCTGGTATCATCTGGAATGTGACTTTGATGTTGTATGTTGTCAATAGGTTGTCAATCGTTTAAGCCAACTGTATAATTTATTTATTTTCAGTTTAGATGTAATCTTCTAATGCCTGTAGTTTTGATTTTGAACTAGCAACGATTACGATGTCTGAGGGCTTATAGACTTCTTGCGTAAATCGGTTGAATATTGCCGTGAGTTTGGTTCTTCTTGATGTAATTTCTGCTTGGTAATTAGTACAGAGACCAGGGTAGTACTCGGGGGTCTCTGAAGAGACAAAGAAATAAAATGACTATTGCATCTTCAGGCATGTAGCACAAGTTGTCACAGAAACCACCGCTGAAAGAGCATGTCATTGCTTGGTGTAGGCTTCCTTCATGGTGACCAGCTGCTGTTGTGGCTCCATGCTCTGTAAGGACTGCCAACGAAAATGACGATTATAAATTACTAGTATAAAAGCCCGTCATAAAACAGGAATTACAATCAAAAGCTCCAATACCTAACGGCAATTTTACTTATTCAAAAGTATTAAACAAAACCATTGTGCATCGCCACAGTTCTATAAATATTTTTGTGCACACCGTCATTTGCACACTTTTCTTTGTCGAATGTTACTATTTTCGGGAGAGTACATATAAGGGAAACAATACAATTAATGTCTAACTTTCAACCAAAGTTGCATCCCTTAGCGCTAGTGACAGAAAAAGCTGGGATTTTATACATTTTGATTATTATAAAATTCTGCACGTGGATCATTATTTCTAGTGTGTTACCGTTTGACCACTTTACGTAATCCCGCGAAGACCAGAACTATAAGAAGCAGTCAATTCTTGTGCTGGGAGCCGTCTGGAGATACTTCTAAACACGAAGTCCTCTCCTAACCTCTCGCCAGCAATTTACGTATGATAACGTTACCTTCAAGCGGCAATCAATAAAACATTCCACCGAGGAATCTTTGGTTCACTTTTGGTTGTTCTAATAATGAATGAAAACAAAATGACTGACAACACTAATTCTGACACGCTCCAAAGAAACAGATCTTGATAGAGTTGGCTTGTTTCCCTCCCCCGTATAAAAAAAAGAAGACAACTAGATTGACAAACACAAACATACACACACACACTCACACATAGGCCTCCCTAATGTTGGTCGTTTCGCATGTCAGCAATCCTTTTTAACGGCGTTCCGCTTTGAAAACACCCCATTCATCTCTAAGACTCGCGAGCACCATCAGAATCGGTGTAAACATGACACTTTTCACGCTGTTTTTGGCTCCGGGGTTGTTCTGTAATCGGCCTGAGCGTTTGAGAGACAGAAGAAATACACTTATACTAAATAAAAATGTCTCAAGGGATGTGGCTTTCAATGTAAGAGATCGTTACAAAAACAAAGAGGAATTGGAATTCTTCTGCCCACAAAATGTATGTCTGATGCCCAAACATTTCAGAAACTACATTTATGAACTAACCTATGTCAACATTGCACTTTCGTCTCTACAATGAGAGAATTAACAAACCTATGAAAAAAAAATCAAGGAAAACAGTGGCGAAGGAATGCAAACAACATTGTAGGAAAACATTCAATGTGGATTTTCGTTTGTGAAGGCAAGGAAAAGATGTTATCCCAAACTCACCTATCTTTAAGCCTCAACCCCCAGGAAGAACGAAGAAAGATGCTTTAATTTGTTCTTACAGAAGGAGGCTGGGAGATTAGTTTTGTCAGCATAGAAACTTATCCTTCTCAGGCATGGAGACAGGATTTTTTTTCTTTGTTAAAGAACAAATCCAGCGTTGCAACGCGTCAAATTAACACTGATACTGGCAACCCCTAAATGAGCATCCTGAGTGTAATGGTCCTATCTTACATCTTACACCTGGACGAGTGGAATAACCCAGCAAGAGGGATGTAACTTGAAGCTGGGAATACACTTGGTTCTTAAGATATAATCAATATGAGGTGATCTCATGGGGCGAGTGCGATTTGGAGCAAATGATGCGCGGCGAAGGAAAATCTGACCCGGGCAGCTATGACATACGGGAAGGAAGCCCAAGCGACCATTAGAACAGGTCGATAACAACATCTTGATAACATAAAATAAACATGTGGTGCTCAAAGGCACAACTACACTGACGTACAACAACCACCAGGTATGTAATGTGAAAATGTAGATAGCAGACGTGGAGAAGACCTAATTTCGGCGATGACGTCAGAAACGAACTAACGCCCCCGCCCCACCCCAAAAAAACATACACTATAAATCATGTGATGAGGTACGTTAGAGCTAGACATTCGAACTGGAGGACATAGACAAATAAGCAAACTGCTCCGACAGCCTCACAGGGTCTGTAACAATCTTCGTGTAAGTATCTTTAAACCAGAACTGATTACCTTACAACTGCGGCTTGGATGAGAAGAGCGGGGATCTGTTCCCGTGCCAAGATAATCTCTCTACCGCAAGAGTGAGAGAAACAGAACATTCCAGAATGGAACTAGATTTTATAAACTCTTGCATAATGTTGTGTGTGTGTGATTTTTTTTTCTCTTCAATTTTCGAATGAGAGACAACTAACCATGATACATGGGATGAGTAGATAAAAGAAGAAATGATGGAAGAAAAGAAATGAAAAGAAAGACATGACCAGACAGACGGAATACACAAGAAAAGGGAAATAAAAACACACAAGAAGAGAGAGAATGTGTGAGGGAGAGAGAGAGCGAGAAAGAGAGAGAGAGAGAGAGAGAGAGAGAGAGAGAGAGAGAGAATAACATAATGAACTGGGAAAACACTTACAGAGAGAAGTGCAGAGATAAATAAATCTAAGATGTACTTTTACCACTTAATATTCAGTTCATTTTCCGTTTCAGTCTAATTACTCCCTGTATGGTAAAGGTAAGTAGTAAGTAAGTAATGGTAAAGGTAAGTAGTAAGTAAGTAATGGCAAAGGTTATCCTGTGTCAGATACTGCCGTGGGGGAATGGAGTATTAGACCATACTAGGTCCAGCTTTAAGAAGTAGGGTGACCAGTTGCTTTTTTTTGATGCTCTTGCCTTCCCAAACGCAAGAGCAGATTCCGGTACCCAATTACAGCTGGGTATATTGGATCTTGAGCTACCCAGTTTCAATCCCAGAACCCGGTAACTATATCGCGAGAGACAAACACTCTAACTGCTTAACCAATCGGACGCTATAATTACTCCTTTCACAACGGGCTGATCACCCGTTTGCCAGTCACTTCGATTACAGAAACAACAGCAAATGGGTTGATTTGCCGTTGCCCTAAAGACGCCACCAGGCGTGATGGGAAACAATGGCAAAGAAAACATATCTGCTGTTGCCCTAAGACGCCACTAGGCGTAATGGCCACTGACTGCTTTGACGGTCGGTGGCTAAGGACGGAAGAAGAAGAAGAAGAATTACTCCTTGCCAAATCTATATTCCTGTTGCAGAGACAATATACTCCATCAAGTCTATTTGGTTGTTTCAGTTATCTAAAACGTGTTGGGGTGAACACGTTCACACTCGTTTTTTGGTTAGGCTGATTACCTCTCACTTCTGTTTATTATGCTGTAGAAGCCACAATGTACTTTCAACATTCTATTGTCTGATGCATCATCCATTATTTCAGGTCTGTTGAGAGGATAATGTTCGTTCCCTTAGCTCCTCGTCGTTGTATGGGTAAGACAGAATTAGTTCAAAGACTACAGATTTTCTCGTGAAGTCTGTGTTTGTAGAGAATATAAGTTTCATGTAGCATCAACCGATGTTTGCTAAACACTCAGGACGTATAGGCAACGCTAGTGTAGCTGGCAGTTATTGTCAGGGTTTCATCGTGCTAGCAGATAGATAATATTTGTCCTTTTCAGGACTTAGTATCTATTAACGCTGCACGAGCTAGCAGTACTTTTCAGGACTTAGCATCTAATAACGCTGCACTAGCTAGCAGCCCTTTCAGGACTTATCATCTATTAACGCTGCACTAGCTAGCAGTACTTTTCAGGACACGCCGTTTTCAGTGCTACTTCTTGCTAGCTGATAGAAGCTTAGTGTTTATCAATACAATACTTCAGTTATAGTTCAATTATTATTGAAAGGTAAATTGCGCTCTGATATAAACAACGGAATTAAGTCTAAGTTGAAAGGTCATTTCATGATTTAGTATCTATCAACGCTGCACGAATTAGGACCCTTTTCCAGGACACCCCTTTTCAGCGCTACTTCATGCTAGCGGATACAAGCTATATTTGTTATCAACACTTTATTCAGTTAATAAAATTCACTTACTTTTTAATGGCACATTGTGCTCTAATATAACCGACAGCCTTAAGTCTAGGTTGGTAGGTACACGGCTCGTCACAAGAAAGTAAAACCCTCAAGGAAAAACAAATGGAGACAATAATTTCACGTTTATTGTTGCTCATGCGACTATTCTCTCCTTTTTTCTGTTGCTTTTTTATGGCTTAGTATTTATCTACGTTGTAATAGAGTTCAACTCTCTCTCTCTCTCTCTCTCTCTCTCTCTCTCTCTCTCTCTCTCTCTCTCTCTCTCTCTCTCTCTCTCTGTCTCTCTCTCTCTCAATCTCTCTCTCTCTTGACCGCAATTGCATTTTGATGTAACCGACGGCCTTCTGTCTCGGTTGTAAGTGGCGTGCTTCGCTACAGGAAGGCAAAACACTTCAAAGAAACTAAAAAGATCAACCAAACAAATGTTTACAGAGGCTAATTACACGGACAGAAACAAACAGGAACAAATTACATAATGCTACTCACAAAGACATAGAAATAAAGGTTACTATAAAAGAATTAAAAACACAAACTGGAACTAACGAAATAAAGTATTACGGTACTACCAAAAATTTTAAAAAAAGAAGTGAAAGTGCCTCTTACAACTGATGCTGCCCTGTACAATGTTGATCCCCAATGTTATCTAGGGCACAATTAAAGAATAGGAATACTGCTACATGGGGCATGTCGTGATATGCGATTAATTAATATGAGAGTGTGCATAGAGCCGGCAACGTCACACACATAACGTAAAACAAATGGCGACATAAATCTCCTTTACAAGGGCACAGAGGTTTTGATGAATATTTCCTGAAAGTGGGCCGCGTTCTTGTGGTGGTCCCATGCTCGATGAGGAACGAAAATGGAAGTGAATGAAGATATCTATAACAGGGACCTGAGATTTACTGATATTAAATATTCTTAGAGTGATCAAAAATATACTGTGCACGCTATCTGAACTTTTCAAGAAGTAAGAACGCCAGCAATTAAAGGGAGTTAACTGTGTTAATTTTGTGACTAAATGTGACACGCATGCGTGATTTCTGAGCTATTGTCTTTACGTATATTTTCAGCCACATACAAAATATTTCATAGGACACTATTTAAGACTTGCTTTTTTTCAATCAGTTGGCCTGTTGTCTTTAAACCTAGCTTTTACATTTATTATTTTAACAACAACACAAAAGCAATAGTTATAATGTTTTACCATACAGGCATTAGACACGTACATATCACTATGTATCACAGTTAATTGTACATGTTTATTATTTTAGTAATATGTGTAGAAGTCTAGCGACAAAGAAAAACGACATTAAAGAAGTTACAGTCTCTTTTAAATAAAAGTGTGCTGGTATAGAATAGAAGGATTGAAATGATATTTCAAGATAGCCAAATGTGGAAGTGAACATAAGAACCAGACTGTTACCAGTGGAACAGGAAAGAAGAAGAAGGAGATGCTGGTGACAGATTAGAGGAAATCTGAATTGGGAGGCAGTTTAGTTCTGGAATCTCCAGGGTAAGAGATTCAGAGTGAGCCTGAAAAGCATATGGAGGAGAACTGGATAGAGAAATTCAAAGAATAAAGTGGAGGCGGAACGACCTTGAGCTGATGGTAGAGGTTAAGATGGATTAGAAAATATTTGTTTAAAACCTATGCTCCACGGGGAGCTGAAGGGTAATGATGACGAGGATTATGATGATAATAATGACGATAATGATGATGATGATAATGATGACGATGACGGCGATGACAATAATGATAATGATGGTGGTGGTGACGATGATGATGATGATGATCATCATCATCATGATGATGATGATGATGATGATGATGATGGTGGTGGTGATGATGATGATGATGATGATGATGATGATGATGATGATGATGATGATGATGATGATGATGATGATGATGATGATGATGATGATGATGATGATGATGATGATGAGAGTTTATGATGCTGCTTTGGCTGATGATGATGATAATGGTGATGACGATAACAACGATGATGATGATGAGTATATAAGTTGAGCTTGCGTTTAATGATACGTGTAGCTGGTCCTGCTTGAATAGTATTTAGTTATATATACAAATGTCTTACGTGTATTAAGTGGTACGTATAGATATTGTGGTTGTATTAAGGTACGTATAGATGTTATAATTATATTAAGTGATGTGTATAGATATCGTGATTGTATTAAGTGGTACGTATAGATATCGTGATTGTATTAAGTGGTACTTATAGATATCGTGATTGTTTTAAGTAGTACGTATAGATGTCATAATTATATTAAGTGACGTGTATAGATGTCGTGATTGTATTAAGTGGTACGTATAGATATCGTGATTGCATTAAGTAGTACGTATAGATATCGTGATTGTATCAAGTGGTACGTATAGATATCGTGATTGTTTTAAGTAGTACATATAGATGTCATAATTATATTAAGTGATGTGTATAGATATCGTGATTGTATCAAATGGTACGTATAGATATAGTGATTGCATTTAGCGGAACGTATAGATATCATGATTGCATTAAGTGGCACGTATAGTTATCGTAATTTTATTAAGTAGTACGTATAGTTATCATGATTGTATTTAGGGGTACGTATAGATATCGGGATTGTATTAAGAGGTACGTATAGATATCGTTATTGTGTTTAGTGGAACGTATAGATATCATAATTGTATTACGTGGTACGTATAGTTATAGTGATTGTATTAAGTAGTATGTATAGATATTGTGATTGTATTTAATGGAACGTATAGATATCGTGATGTATTTAGTGGAACGTATAGATATCATAGGATATAGGATAGTCAGGATCCTATTTGGTTCTCCTCTCTTTATCTAGCTCATGTATGGCTCCACGAATACCGCTTGTGTACGGCGATGGCCACATCCCGGGCAACAGTCTTGGCTGACTACATGAGTGGAGTAGGATTAATCTTACTCAAGGGAATGTCCATCCCTAGTACACAAAGGCTGAGACGGGGAGTGAGGCGGAGGAATCTAAGAAGATCAACGGCTCGCAAAGCGGAACAGCAAAGTGTGTGGCGCATTAGAGGCGTGTCGGACATAGAAAAAGACAATGGCTAGCCACCGTGGAAGAGATTGGGGCCTTATCACGTACTTCCTACAGAACGTAATTAGATCACAACAACAAGATAAGAAACGATATGTAGAGAACTCTCTGTCCCCTGGGGAAGAATCTACTGTACAAAATAACAGGGAAGAGGCAACTCCTCTAATGAGTAAGGAAGTACATAATGACGAGTGTTCCTCAAATTCTGTTGAAAGGGAGCATTCTGAGAAAGACCACCTAAAACTAGTAGGAGGAGCCTAAAAATAGGAACATGGAACGTTAGAACTCTAAACGGAGAAGTAAAGCTGGACAATCTAATATTAGAGGCAACAGACATGAAACTCGATATACTGGGAGTTGCAGAGGCAAGACAATTGGATACAGGCTACATAAAAAGAGACCAATACACGCTTATACACTCAGGAGGAGAAAAACATGAAAGAGGGGTAGGAATGTTGATAAAGAAGGAGTTAGAAAAATACGTATGTGGATACTGGACACACAACGACAGAATGATGTTTCTAAAGATGAGAGCAAAGCCATTCGACATATGAATCTTACAAACTTATGCACCAACTAAAGATCACAGCGAGGAAGAAATAAAAGAATACTATGAAGAGCTACAACACACACTTAAAGCAGTAAAATCTACAGATGTGTTGATAGTAATGGGTGATATGATTGCAAAAGTAGGAAAAGGAAAATACAAGAAAATAGTAGGACAGTATGGATTAGGGACAAGAAATGATAGAGGAGACAGACTTATCCAGTTCTGTGAAGAAAACCAGCTGGTCATATGTAACACCTTTTTTGAACACCACCCAAGAAAATTATATACATGGAAAAGCCCAGAAGATGTAACAAGAAATCAAATTGACTATATCATGATAAAACATAGATTTAAGAACAGTGTCACAAGTGCAAAGACACATCCTGGCGCCGACATAATTTAGATCACAATCCGGTCGTCATCAAAGTAAATATAAATCTGAAAAGAACAGGAAACAGAAGACAGGAGGAACCCCAGATAGAAATATCAGCACTGAAACAACCAGATATAAAACAAAAATATATAATCGACGTCAAAAATAGAAATCTACAGTTACTGACAGAAGAACATGGAGCAGTATGGAAGAGAAAACCCAGAAGAAAAAGTAACCACAAAATGGGAATGCTTAAAAACAAGCATACAATCAGCAAATGCAAATTTACCTAAAAAGGAGCCTAAGAAAAATCAAATTTGGATGACAGATGACATCTTGAGTAAAATAGCAGAAAAAAGAAAGCAAAAAACACTCCAGAATATAAAACAATAGACAATGACATACGTACTATGTGTAGACAAGCAAAAGAATGGTGGATAGAAACAAAATGCAAGGAAATAGAAGACTTGGAGGCAAAGCACATGACAAGAGATATGCATGAGGAAATAAAGAAATTATCAAATAGGTCGCGGTTTGCACATGGAGGAAGCTGTATCAAGAACAAAAATGGTGTAATATTATTTGATGAGAAAGACATATCAAACAGATGGGCAGAATACATAAAAGAACTATTCGAGGACAACACAGGTAAAAAAAACCATCACCAGATTCTAATGAAGGCCCAAACATTCTCAGATCAGAAGTAGAGAATGCCATACATATGATACAAAAAGAAAATCAGCAGGCACGGATAACATAAAAATTGAAATGATAGAAGCCCTGGAGAGCTTTGGCATAGATACAATCACAGATCTATGCAACGATATATACAATACAGGATATATACCATTGTAGCCTCGCTTTTCTTCGGGTGTGAACCGCTGACTAGAGGATGTTGATTGTGTCGTAGTGACAACGGTCCAACACGGGCGATGCTATAAGGACTTGAAAACAATAACGCGAATGTTTCTTCCCTGGAACGTGAAGGAAGGACTTCAAGAACAATCAGGCACGTCAACGAGTGCAAATACGGGTATGAACGAACTCGTCATGTCGATTGGCAACAACATATTTATTTTGGACGAATCACGTAGACAATAGATTATACGAGACAGTACGTTCATAGTGGTTTCACAGTTCATAAAAATGCATGGATCAATGATAGGAAATATAGAGCTTGTAGGCTCATGGTTTCTTCAAACAATCTAACGGTTTTGACCTTTCGTTAGTGATAAAGCTTCTAAGGTCATCCATATAATAAAATCTGCATATGTCTATTTCGGACCTGTAACGTGGTCCTGGTACATGTTAATTCTGGTGTCTGTAACCAGTCATGATCCTGGCCTTCACTATATGTGATAATACAGCATAAAGTTAATTATAATACTTGGTTCATCTCTCGTGAACGCCGTGTCACGTATGACGGCGCTTCCATACTCTAAATCAATGAGCCGCACTGACGGAGCATAAAATTCCTTCAAAGCCTTAGGATACTATCAGCTCAGTATCAAGTTGATCCATTATAACCCCTCCTGAACGAGAAGGGATTAGCTAGATACCAACGTCTAACACTGTCACTGGCAATCATATTTAAAAAAAATACATTCCATTATAACAATCACTGGCACTGACTTACCCAGAGGTAAGCCGACAAGGGCTTCTATTCAGGAGTCCTGTCCCAGAAATATACTTGCCCCATTATGATGGGTACACAAACAAATCAACAGACTCTCTGTCTGGAAATATGAGATGCGGCTTTCATTCCATCCTCTGACGTCATCTGCCTTGCTTGGACACAAGCGCGCACGAATTCCACTACACCAAATTGTGCATATTCGTGCGTGACAGAAGACATTTATAAAAACTAGCATCAACATAAGTTGGTGCGTACTCACTCAACCGAAGTACACCCTGATGACTACCCATGAGTGTTAAGGATACAAAAAAGGAGGCATCAGCTTCCTTCCCACCGTCCGCAAAAAATTTAATTCTATTAAATTTTTTTTCTTTAATTACCGCGGAGAGGTGAAACAAGTTTACAAATATGTATTTTATATTAATAATACTAACAATGCAAGAGAGGTATATTAATCAATAAGAGGAGAGTGAACGAACAAAATCAAATTCAACTCAACTCAACAACAAATATGCATAAAAGCATATCATCACTATTGCCCAACTTTGGAACAATGTGGAAAAAAATGAAAGAAAATCAAAGCATAAAGGATGATTAATTGAACCCAAATGCAATAACAAATAGAAAAGACATGGTAATACATGAATTTAAAGGAAAAGATGAAAATGTATAAAAATTAAAAAATGAGAAGTGACAAAAATCAAAGAATATGAATACAACACTTGAAGTTATCAACACACTTAACCGTATCTAAAGATGAGTAGTATTATTAAATAACTACCAATGACGTATCACTATCTAAAATGAGTGATAGTTACCCGATGTAATCATTAGGATTAAAATATTTATAGTTAATTATATTAAACTAATTAAACTAATTAAATATGTTCATTAATCAAAATGTACTGAATAATGTTTCAGTTTGTTACACTGCTAACAGTTCAATAAGTTCCAGAAGATTCTACGTTAATGTCAAAACTAGTTCATAATCACGAAGATCCTTTAAAAGTGTGAGTATGTTGGAATACCATAGATTCCACAAAATAGTGTTAAATCATTCACAATATACTAATGTTTATCCAAGTACCCAATGTATCTTTACGCAGATAATGTCCTAAATTTTTGAAGTTATGTGATCATCACTGTTATATATAATTCACAGTTTTTTTATTTTTTTTATTTTCCTTTTTCTTTTTTTCCGCTTCAAGTAATTCAACGGAATGTTACAACTTTATTCACTTGACTAAGTATGCATAAAAATGTCAATGATTCATAAAGTAATGTTCAAAGAACGTCCTGTTTACAAATGTGATGTAGTATGTGTAGAGGCATCCACATCTGTAGGGCGTACCAAGTCGCATGATTCACTCGGGCAGCGAGATAACATGTCCGCGAAAACATTCTGTGATCCAGGTATTGCCCGGATTGTGAAACAGTAGGGTTGCAATGAAATTGCATATCTTGTGGACTTTGCAGATCTGACATCTTTGGTGTTTAAAGCAGTAAGTGCTTTCTGATCAGTCTCTACAAAGAAGTGTGATCCCAGAAGATAACGCTGGAGTTTAGTTATAGACCACACGAGAGACAAAAGTTCCTTATCGAGAACGGAGTACTTTTGTTCAGCCGACGTAAGTTTCCTTGAGACGAACAGTACTGGGTGCAAGGTGCCCGCATACTCCTGTAGTAAAACGCTTCCACTACAGTAAGCAGAGGCGTCACTGCGCAAGATGAAAGGGAGGTTTGCATTAGGCAATCGTAACATAGGAGGTTTAGAAAAAAAATGCCTTAATGGTGTCCAACGCGATTTGATGTTCCTCAGACCACCGAATCACGTTAGCTGCGCCCTTTTTTAATAACGAAGAGAAAGGTGCAGTAATAGTGGACAGATGAGGTATGAACTTAGCGTAGAACTGAACAAGACCCAATAATGATCTTACTTGTTTCTTAGTTTTGGGAGTAGAAATGTTGAGGATCTTAGGGACATTACTGTCCTCAGTATATAACCGACCGTGACCAACGCGGTGACCTAAAAATGAAATTTCGTGAAAACCCACGAAAGCTTTAGAAGGCTTAGCCGTTAAATTACATGACCGTAAAGTGGACAGTAATGTTTTCAATCCAGTAATGTGTTCATCCCATGTGTCATTAAACAGACAAATGTCGTCAATATATGTAATGACATCGGGACGATGAGACAGTACGCGACGCATCATGCGTACGAAAGTAGCCGGTGCATTTACTAAACCGAATGGCATGAAATTATATTGGAATAACCCACGTGGAGTAGAAAAAGCAGTAAGTGGCTTTGCTCTTTCTGTCAATGGGACTTGCCAATATCCCTTTGAGAGGTCAAGTTTAGTAAAGAAAGTAGAGTTAGACAGTTTAACCAATAAATCTTCTAACAATGGCAATGGTTCCGCGTCAAACTGGGTAAGTTTGTTTAACTTCCTATAATCCACACAAAGACGGATATTGTTATCTTTCTTCCTAATTATTACCATAGAACTAGCATAAGGTGATGTAGATGGTTCAATTATTTTTAACTTTTGCATCTCTTACAATTCCTTATCTACCTGAGAACGAAAGTGCAAAGGAATAGGATATGGACGGACTCGAATAGGTGTATCGTCAGTCAATAGAATGTCATGTTGAAGAACTGACGTACGACCTGGAATGTCAGTAAGAACATCTTGAAAAGACCTAAGAACAGCAGAAACTTGCTGATGTTGATCCACCGACAGATCAGTAGAAATAGTAACGTCCTTCCAACTTTCATTTGGATGGAGTGGTACCACCGGTATGGGTAAAGGTACATCATGAAAAGAAGATTCTTCTTCTTGAATGACGGATAAAGAAGAATAGTGTTGGATAGGTGGTGTAGGCTCATCAGTTGCCTGAAATACTGACTGAAGATAGTCAGGACGAGAGTAATATTCCTTTAACATGTTGATATTGAAAGTCTTATGTTTTCCCATGACATCGACAATATAATCAACATCGGAGATCCTAGATATTATTTTAAAAGGACCTCTCCAGGTAATAAGGAGACGATTGTCTTTGCAAGGCAATAAGACATATGCCTCATCGCCAGGAAGAAGTTGGCGGAGACGTCTATACCTGTTAGCAAAGAGTCGAGCATTTTCTTTAGATTGTTCTGATGATGTGGTAGCTAATCTACACGCATCTATTATTCTTTCTCTTAAAGAAATCACGTACTCGTAAGAGGATTGAGTTTCATCAGTGATATTATCTTCAATAAGTAAGTCGTGTAGTAACGACATAGGACCGCGCGGTTGAACGCCAAAGACCAATTGAAAAGGAGAAAATCCGGTAGCCTCATTTTTTACTTCGCGATACGCAAAAAGCGTCGCGGGGAGGACTCTATCCCAATTTTCAGGATGGTCCTGAGTTATCTTTCCCAACAACTGTTTAAGCGTCCTATTCTGCCTCTCAATTAATCCATTCGACATTGCATGGTAGATAGCACTGAGCGATCTATCTATGCCTAATAACTTCATAACTTGGGACATAGATTCCGATATGAATTGGACTCCATGGTCCGATAAGATCTTTCTAGGAAAACCTAAACGTGAGAAAATCAACCACAATGCATCTGCAACACTGGCAGAAGAAGTATTCTTTAGAGGTATGGCCTCTGGCCAACGAGTACACATGTCAATGCAAGTGAGTATATGTGTATGACCTCTAGCTGATGGTTGCATAGGACCAATTATGTCAATAGCCATTTTATCAAACGGCCGAATCGGAATGTCCGCCGCCTGAATCGGAGCTGCGTGGTATGGACCACGTACTTTGACCTCCTGACATGTTGTACAGGAGCGGCAGTAAATATTGACATCCCTATGGACGCCTGGCCAATAGAATGCAGATAGCACTCTAGATTTGGTTCTGGAGAACCCCATATGGCCCGCACATTGAGTGTCGTGCGCATGGTGTAATATACGACCTCTCATTGTCGTAGGTACCAAGATCTGAGAACGTACGGATGAATCAGCATCTCGTATCACTCTCACTAATATCCCATTCTTTAACGCAAATCTATGTTTAGATCCTGTATAAGAAGTATTACCAGTGTTATTAGACAAATGAAAATTTTTTTTCAAAGAAGCATCATTCTTTTGTAATGTCATAAATGACTCCCGTGAAATAGGAGTGTCAACATCATCATTATTACCTTGGACAGTAGGTACAGTAGGTTTATCTTGCAACATATCATGAGCTTGTGCTCTAGTTACAACTGCATTAGCAGTATGTATATGTCGCTTTTCCCAATTAGCAACTTGCTGTGGGGTACACTCTTTAATGCCATGTATCCGACCAAGTATTATGTCACAAACTGGTGACGGGAGGAGATATGCATGTATATTTCCTGAAAAAATGGAGTGTGAATATTAATTATAGCTGTAGGAAAAGTTTCTACAGTTCCTCCAAAAGTAAGGCATTTAATGGTCTTTCCAGTGGCACAGGATGGGTTGACCAAAGAGCTTCTGACGCCGATTGTTGAACAACCTGAATCGAAAAGGACAGAGCATGGAATAGAATTTATAAAACCACGATTGAACTTAAGTCTTCCTTCTCCATTGTGAGCTGAAGTAGCCGTACACACAGCTGGTAGACTGGGTAACACATGTCCGCAACGGAGTGTCGTGATCGCCTTGGGCTGGAACAGGGTTTTACATTCTTGGCAACACTTTATCTGTTCATAATCAATAGAACATGACATTGCATTATGAGTGTCATTATTCGTATTATTCTCTTTGTTACCTTGTGTGTCAACAATAGCTACATTAGTTTGATGGCGTGGCCTTCTGCTAGAAGATCTATCTCTACGTCGCGATCGATTGTGACTATCATTTCTAAAATTGCCATTATTATCATTTCTGCTTGTGTTACCGTATTGATTTGAACGATAATCAGTGTTATCACCGTTATGGCTTTGACCATAAAATCTATTACGAGAATCTTGTCTATTGTTAGGATTCTGGGATTTAGATCGCCAATTTTGTTTATAAGTACCTACTTGATAATTTCCATAATTATTGTTATCCCAATTTCTAGATTTGTGAGATTGACCCCAAGAATTGTTATAAGGAGAAGAATGATGAAATTGTTTCCCCTTATAAAAATTACAAGAATTGAAATTCTCGTTATTTCCATTTTTGTAGTTTCTGTCATTACTTAAAGAGCGATGGCGTCTGCGATAATCTTGTTGTACCGCAAAAGCAACAGGAAATTCATCTTTTACCTGAGTATTCCCAAAATTCAAGTTTGGGTGTGCGATACAGTATTGTACACAGGTTTGCTGCATTTCTTTTATGTTTGAATGCTTACGTTCGTGTAAAAACGCAAGAAAAGCCGGGTTAACAGAGGACAAAACTTTATCGCGTAATAATAAATCTCTCAATGCGTCAAAAGTTTTATCCGTCTTGGATAATTCGATCCATCTGTCCAATGTAAGTGCTATTTGATCAATAAAATCGTTAAAATGCTTTCCAATTTGTGGCAGCATAGATTTGAATTTTAACCGAAATTCATTCTCTGTCATTTGATATTTAACAAGTAAAGCAGCTCTGAGAGCCTCATAATTATTTTTATCAGCAGTAGTTGCAATACGATATACTGACATAGCTTCACCTGTAAGTAGCTCTGATAATTTTACACAGTATTGTGATTTATCGACGTGATAGGCTTCGCATGTTGCCTCGAACCTATGTAGATAATGAATCACATCGTCCGACGGAGGATTAAATTTTGGTAATATTAAATGAAAATTTTTAATATTCCCCTGTTTAAACGGATTTTGGCCCTCCTGAGACTTTTTAGTACTAGCCTCCTGAGATAATCGAAGGTGATTAAATTCTAATTCCTTCATTTCTTTTTCATGCTGAATTTGAAGTTGATATTTTCTTGTATTTTCTTCAGCTAACAATCTCTTTTCTTCTGTTTCTTTTTGTTTAATTTCCGCCTCCAATATTTTCTGATCTGCTTCCAATTTCTTATGTTCCGCCTCACGCTGAAATCGTTTCTCATTTTCCTGAGACTCCAATATCCTCTTCTTTTCATTTTCCTCTGCTTCAAATCTCAAATTTTCTTGTTTGAGAAGTTCTAATTTCCTCTGTTCAGCTTCTATCTCTTGAGCCTTTTTATATTCTGACAGTGCGAATGCTTTCGCCTCGTCAGGAGCCATCCCAACGGATTTTGCCTGCTTCATAAAATATTCAAGCGACGACATTTTGATTTACTCAAATAATTATTAATTAATTTTATTTAAGTATGTGCAACACGTTCTTGTCTAAAAACGGTACCTAATTATCACTTAAGTATACAAGATATTATTAATCAATAAAATAAATTATGCAATGAAATGTTAAGAACAGACAAGAACAATAGACAAAGCAACAACAATGACAAGACGAGACAATCAAAGACGAAGAAGACGATCGCAGAAGTCAACAAAATTAAAATGTGAAACTAAAATATGATGTCGTAAAGAATTACGATGATAACTGCGATAAGATAATTAAACAAGACAATTGACAAGACAGTGTATAGACATATGTTTTGTAAAAAACTCAACGATAGTCAGGTGAGAGTAGACGCATAATACAAACAATATACATCATAAAATCAAGGTACGAATAAAAATAACTATGAAAACAACGATTAAAACTAGACGGAACAGCTAAACAAATACTATTATAAGAGACAAGTAGCGATCGGAACTACAGCAAGGTTTCTAGCTTTGAACCGGAATTATCGCTCAATTGAAACTTACAAACTAAATCCTATAGAACATCTGACAAGAGCCCGAATCAGCTTCGAGATGAACCTCGTTTGTCAGATCGACCTCCCTACCGCCCACAACAAACATGGAACATAAAACATGCATCACAAAAAAATACTACAATGGACATATTAAAAAGCGGCTCAGCTAACATAAGACGGTGACAACGAACAGAGTAATACTTATCATTTTGTGATAAAACGCAATTTCCAGGATTGTAGCGTCCTGCACTCCGGCGCTGTATCACCGAGTAAGCTTACGTAGCACTTGGCAGAGTCCGCAAATGATTGAAGCAGTTGAGTCCATCTTGACCTTGAGTGTCCGTTAGATTTTATAACCAGTCCAGGATGTTGTCGCCTTGAAAGACTGCATTTTTCTTTTCAACCGAGTTGGATTGAGTACGTTCCCGTGAAACTTGATATTTTCAGAACACACTGGTTCCACCATAGTTGTAGCCTCGCTTTTCTTCGGGTGGGAACCGCTGACTAGAGGATGTTGATTGTATCGTAGTGACAACGGTCCAACACGGGCGATGCTATAAGGACTTGAAAACAATAACGCGAATGTTTCTTCCCTGGAACGTGAAGGAAGGACTTCAGGAACAATCAGGCACGTCAACGAGTGCAAATACGGGTATGAACGAACTCGTCATGTCGATTGGCAACAACATATTTATTTTGGACGAATCACGTAGACAATAGATTATACGAGACAGTACGTTCATAGTGGTTTCACAGTTCATAAAAATGCATGGATCAATGATAGGAAATATAGAGCTTGTAGGCTCATGGTTTCTTCAAACAATCTAACGGTTTTGACCTTTCGTTAGTGATAAAGCTTCTAAGGTCATCCATATAATAAAATCTGCATATGTCTATTTCGGACCTGTAACGTGGTCCTGGTACATGTTAATTCTGGTGTCTGTAACCAGTCATGATCCTGGCCTTCACTATATGTGATAATACAGCATAAAGTTAATTATAATACTTGGTTCATCTCTCGTGAACGCCGTGTCACGTATGACGGCGCTTCCATACTCTAAATCAATGAGCCGCACTGACGGAGCATAAAATTCCTTCAAAGCCTTAGGATACTATCAGCTCAGTATCAAGTTGATCCATTATAATCCCTCCTGAACGAGAAGGGATTAGCTAGATACCAACGTCTAACACTGTCACTGGCAATCATATTAAAAAAAAAATACATTCCATTATAACAATCACTGGCACTGACTTACGCAGAGGTAAGCCGACAAGGGCTTCTATTCAGGAGTCCTGTCCCAGAAATATACTTGCCCCATTATGATGGGTACACAAACAAATCAACAGACTCTCTGTCTGGAAATATGAGATGCGGCTTTCATTCCATCCTCTGACGTCATCTGCCTTGCTTGGACACAAGCGCGCACGAATTCCACTACACCAAATTGTGCATATTCGTGCGTGACAGAAGACATTTATAAAAACTAGCATCAACATAAGTTGGTGCGTACTCACTCAACCTAAGTAAACCCTGATGACTACCCATGAGTGTTAAGGATACAAAAAAGGAGGCATCAACCATACGACATGAAGACATCAGTTTTTATAACATTGCCCAAAAAACCTAATGCAGCAGAATGTTCAGACTTCAGAACAATCAGCCTGATGAGTCTCGCAATTAAGATGCTGCTCAAAATCATACAGGAAAGAATAAAAAGTAAAGTAGACAGCGAAATCCAAGAAGAACAGTTTGGTTTTAGACGGAACAGTGGAACAAGAGAGGCAATATTTTGCCTAAGAATATTAGCAGAAAAATATACAGAGGTCCAAAAAAGTATGTACATGTGCTTCATTGACTTTAAGAAGGCTTTTGACAGAGTCCATCATGAGAAAATAATTGAATGCCTCGAAGACATAGGTATTGATGGAAAAGATATAAGAATACTCAGTAACCTTTATTGGGAGCAAACTGCCACAGTAAGAACTGGAAGGAAATATTCACCATACATAGACATAAAAAGAGGTGTCAGACAAGGTTGTGTGCTGTCCCCCATGTGATAAACGAGCTCAAAGGCCTTTTTGCTCCATCGTTTCCTACATTTTTCATATTGTATTTTCTCCGACATTTGCTCTTTCATCCCATATTTGCGACCCACATTTGCTATTTCATCGTTGTGATTACTCGAGACCAGTATCTAGAGAACCACATTTGTTCTTTCATCGGGGAAAATAAAAGTCCTTTGATTGAGTCATCATGCCTGACATTATCGTTTGAAGCCCACATTGCATCGTGATAAATCTGGTGTAAACCCATCTGGTCATCCCAATCAAACATCTGGGCATGCTGTAATTTCTGTGACATCACATTGGGCGCCCAGATTGGCCAGGGGTAACGTCTCATGCTGTAATGGTGTTATCTTTGGTCGGCCGCGGTTCAGACAAACGTTGGTTTATCACATTGGACGCCCACCTTGGCCAGGTGAACAATAAACAATCAGAGGTCAAACTACACCCACGTTTGGACTGACAGGGGACAGGAGCGATCCTGTGAATGAGTGACCAGAGGGGCCATTAAGGATTGGTTGGTATGGGCGGAGCTGTACAAGAAACCCATATTGGACTGGCAGAAATATAATCTACTGCGTAGTTTGCAAGAGGAAGGAGTCCAGTTTTTTACATTGTGAGGAAGAGATTAAACGCAAAAACGCATAGCCTAACACACGTGTTTATTCAGAGTGGATATAATTTAGTTCTGTGATGAATTGTGTTCTTAAAGGATTTTGCGAAGGGAAAAGAAGGTTAGTAGATCTTATACTTATTAATACATTTTCTTATTTTTGTTTATTTTAACCTCACAGCTAAAATGTGCGAAAGATAAAGTTTCAAATAATTCTTGGCATAACTGATTAATAAAATCAGAAGATTTTCCTAGAAGATGATAGGATGATAGGAGGTAATTAATAGTTCATACGTCACCTTCATCATCATCACAGTCTCCCATGCGCACACACTCTCATGTACAAGATATTTAACATCATTAGAATTGAACTCAGAGAGATGAATTATGAGCAGTAGTTGAAATGAAAGTCAACCAGTGATGTTAAATGTGAAAAACTTACGAAGACCTTTGTGTGTCTTCAGTTCATCAGAAGTCTGAGTCTACACGCAACGTGTCTGACGTCTAACCAGAAATAAGTTATCAAAAACGGACATTTGGCTAGCAGAATTCGCCATAGGACATCTTTCATTCCTCAATTAAAAAGGAATATTGTCTCACCCACAAGTCAGAAGGTGGACGCAGCATTTTTCGTCACCATATACTGCTTGCTCACAAGTTCAATACAGAGTTATCACAAGTTCAATACAGAGTCATCATAAATTCAAATCACTCGAAAGATCATTATTATCTGAAGTAAAGCAAAAGGGCACAAAAGAGGAATCGCATATTTATACCATGTGCAACACCCTCTTAAGCGCATTCTATGAAGCAGATTATATATATTTTATGAATCACGACTACATATGCAAGGTTATGAGTCTACATATCACTAACATTTCGTGAAAATATCCAGTCTGGCCAGTACCCTCGGGAAATTAGACAACAGACCTTTTGTTCATATGACAGCTATTAACTGTGGATCAACACTACAGAGATATACTCAAACAGTGAAGGAATATACATATATATCTCGTCAGCGTTCTCCGTACGACAACAGTATTCATCAGAACGTCCTCAGCTTAGAGATACCCCACTCGACATAACGTATAACAACTTGGGACATTTTATGCATACATGTGAATCCTCATATCTAGGAGAAGCATTTAGAGACACATGGACTGTGTAGAGTACTCACCATTTTGGTAACACGTATCATATCACATCATCATTTCACTTTACACCAGTTCATTCTTAATTAACTATTACTTAATTAACTGCAATTTTATTATCTCATCTGTGTGTTTTGTGTGAATCGTCTTTCACCATCATCACTTTCTAACCATTACTAACCCTATATGTGTGGATATTTCATTAATAAACCCAACGATCGTTTGATCATTATCTAGTTTGTTAATGTATCACTCGTGCTGTCGATGTTACATATTCACCTATAGGAACCTTTCTCTACTCAGATGAGGTTGGGGGCTTTTTCTTAACGGGATCTAAGGGCAGAAGCTAAGGTCGTAGGGAAACAGAACTCTTTCCATAATTAAATAGAAAACAATGTCTAGTGGAAAGCATTCGCATTCCTGTCTTCTTGTCCCTATCTCGAATAGGTCTTTTTCTTTCTTAACGAGCCAATTTCTAGAGACTTTATATCTAATATCTCATAGACTATTCCTGGCAAAAACTACTGTCGTAGTTGCCCCAGTGACTCACCACACAATTGTGGACTCGTCTTGGGATTAGTGAACCCGGACTTAGAAGTGTTATAAATCACATTTTCATCCCTGCTATGCAGTTGCGATAATTGCAAAATTTGTTGGCATTTTGAGGGATTACCTTCTAGACTGACTCTTACTATAATTTGTCTATTTCATAGGGGGGATAATTTGTATCTCTAAAGCACGAGTGATACTTTTTAAATTGAGTATCAAACGGACAGAGTGATAAGGGTGGATTTGAGCTGAAATGATAACTTGCCACCCCTATCGACACCTGGTATTAAAGTGCAAGATGTAGGTGTCTTCTCTGATTTAGAATGTTGCTGTGTGTGTTGCAGTAGAACAGTTCACAGGGTACACCACAGGCAACATGACGTGTAGAGTCATAGAAATGGTAACTTCGCTTTAGTTTTATACCATTTATTGCACGCCACAAAACAGTCATGATATTTATGTCATCATCAGCACAGTATAACGAATGCAGCATTCAAAATCATATTAACTGATAGTCATGTAGGATCCAATACTCCATAGTTGTATGGTAAACAGATATCATAAAGTTCTGGTTCGTGAAGCTTTATAAATAATACATATAACTTCTGCAACAGTGTCAGCTGCAGATCTTCCATATTCATAGACAATAATAATTATTCCCTTCCTGATGCTAGCAGATCAGATGTATACAATAAGTCCGTTTACTGTCTGCACGTGAATAGCATACATGGATTACAGGTCAGCTCGACCTTTATAACCTTCCTAAGTCTAACCATCTGACTTGGACGTGATCTCTGATATAACGAATCCTGGAACACAGACAATAGTCTTGTTGGTCTAGAGCGACCCATATATATATAACTAGTTCAGGTATAAAGATACCGGTGACTTAATCCTAGTCAAAGTACCTCTCCATTTTGAATCACACAGGCGAGCAAAAAGGCGACAAAAATGACGAACCTCTAGATGATAGCATAAAGTTCGATACAAGAGGAATTACCTTATTTCGGAAAATCAACCATGAACATATGCCTCCAGGCAGGCTTGAATAATACTGGGAAATAGTCTAGTTAGCTAACTAACTCACAAAGACAATGTATTTCCCTCAGAAAATCACAAGACGCAGGTCGCGTCTGCTCGCTACTTAGACCATTTCTAAAACTGCCCGAGCTGGGCGGAACAACAAACGAAAACCAAGTCGAGACATGCGCAGAGCGACAATCTCTGAGTCGCCGTTCACAATAAGACGATTCTAAGAACATTCGAGATAAAAGTCTTACACAGCCGCGCCTTTTATGGTCATGAACAAAAGCGTTAAGAAAGGTTTCAGGCATCTACAACAGTTGACTGATACTACCAAATAAGGAGATATGGTCACGCTTCGTTCAAGAAATTATAGACCGAACGTGTCTCTATACAAGAGAAGGCAAACTCCTAAAAAATTGTAGTCTCGATAACTCGGATTATGTCCCTTTGACTGTAAAAAACATAATACACACTTCAGTCAAAAAATGATCATACATACGAAAAATGATCATACAAAGGCTTTGAAAAAAGTAATTATTTGTGCGTAACATTACCGCACCCTCCCGGGAAAAAAAAATGAAACATTTTTTTTTTTTTTAAATCCTGGAGCCGGAAAAATCTAGGCTCCTAACGCACGTATGATGCGCGGATATATACCTAACAAATTAGCTCAACGCATGGAGCGACACTGAGATCATATCTCAGATCCTTAGAGAAAAAATTTATCTAAGTATACGCTTATATATTCCAGGAAGGTGCCACCAACACACGCCACAATGATGGCAACATCATAATGAAAATCAAATTATTCTCATACCAATATATGAAATTAAATATATTATTATGATATCATATAATGTGTTGTGCAAACAGCGGTGTAATATATTAATATACCGCACTATTTTATTACATTATATAAAGCAACAGTAATTAATAAGTAATACATGTGTTGATCTTCGTTGACATAAAACATTCAATAGAAGAAGATGTGGACATCATCCGCTCCCAATCTAGGACAGGACTTGATATCCTCAAAGTTGCACAATGGACACAATCTCGCATCTTCAATGATGTGCTGCGAAAATATCAATAACAGAAATCTTAAAGACAACTGGTAAATCTCTTAATACAATTATGCAAATATATTATTCAAATGTGGCCGAGTGATCTTTTGGCCCGTATATCACTAACTAAGCCTTCTTAGATAATTACTTGGTACAATGTTATAAATTCCCCTCAAAAAAGTGAGAAGAAAAAAAAAATCTACTAACATGTCATTATAACATTGGACTGTATATCAGGAAATATATATATATGACAGAAGAATCATGTGGAATCGTGTGGGCATCTGGACAGAATGTCTGCCATTACATTATCCGAACCACGGATAGCTCGAACCGAGAAATGAAATGGTTGAAGAGCTATGGCATAACGAGTGGACCTCGAGCTCTTCAAGTTTTTGCTCTGAATAGCAGTAAGCGCTTTCTGGTCGGTTTCCACAATGAAATGTGCGCCTAGAAGAAATCTTTGTAACTTCAGAATAGACCATACCATAGCCAATAACTCACGGTCTAAAACCGAGTAATTCTTTTCTGCAGCATTTAATTTCCTAGAGATATACATCACCGGATGCAGAGTATCAGAATACTCCTGCATTAGTGCCGCCCCAATCCCAGTTGACGAGGCGTCACTTCGAAGAACAAAAGTCTTCTCAATAGTAGGTAACCTAAGAATAGGTGGAGATGAAAATAGGGCTTTAACCTGGTCCAATGAGGATTGACATTCTTTAGACCAGCGGATCAGATTAGGCGACCCTTTCTTCAATAAAGTAGAAAGCGGTGCCATAATGGAGGACAGATTCGGAATGAATCGTCCGTAGAATTGGATCAAACCTAATAGACTCCTTACTTGTTTCTTCGTCTTAGGGACCGAAATGTTAAGTATTTTTGAAACATTGTGGTCCTCTGTCTTTAAAAGACCACGACCAACACGATGACCTAGGAAAGAAATCTCACTAAATCCTATAAAGGCTTTAGAGGGTTTTGCAGTCAAGTTATACTCGCGAAGAGTGGACAGTAATTCGTATAAACCCAAATAGTGATCTTCCCAGGAATCACTGAATAGACAGATATCATCTAGGTATGCTATGACATCTGTACGATATGCGAGAATTCGCCGCATCATGCGTACGAATGTAGCAGGGGCGTTCATAAGACCAAAAGGCATGAAATTCCATTGGAATAAACCCCTGGGTGTAGAAAAAGCTGTAAAAGGTTTGGCACGTTCGGTTAGAGGAACTTGCCAATAACCTTTAGACAAATCTAGTTTGGTAAAGAATCTAGAATTAGAAAGTTTATTGAGTAGTTCTTCTAATGAAGGCATAGGTTCAGCATCGAACTTCGTAACTTGGTTCAATTTGCGATAATCTACGCAAATGCGAATGTTATTATCCTTCTTTCGAACAATAACCATAGACGAAGAGTATGCTGAAGTGGATGGTTCAATGATTTCCAAACGTATCATTTCATCCAATTCTTTTTCGACTTGAGACTGGAAATGGATAGGTATTGGATAGGGTCTGACTCTGATAGGATTATGATCAGTTAGCACAATGTCATGTTCAATGACATGTGTGTGTCCCGGGATGTCTGTAAGAACATCCTGAAATGTTTGCAACATCGAAGAAACTTGTCGATGTTCCTCAGCGGAAAGATTTGGAGAAACGGTCACGTTTTTCCAAGATTCCGTAGAATAAAAGTGGGACCATAGAAAGAGGAAGATTGACATCAGAAAAAGTAGTTTCCTCATCCTGTATAACTGACAGCGATGAGTACTGACCATGAGGTACTTGAGAATTGTCCGTTGCCTGGAAAATAGGCTGCAAATAGTCAGGTCTTTCATAAAATTCCGTGAGCATATTTATGTGGAAAGTTTTATGCTTTCCATCAATATCGACAACATAGTCGACATCAGAAATTTTGGAGACTATTGCATATGGACCTTTCCATGCAATTAGAAGTCTGTTCTCCCTTGAAGGAAGTAGAACGAGAGCTTTGTCACCTGGACAAAGTTGTCGTAGACATCTATTCTTATTTGCAAACTGCCTTGCCTTTTCTTTAGCAAATTCGGAAGACGAAGTTGCTAGTTTGCATGCCTCGATGATCTTTTGCCTAAGAGCAATGACGTACTCATAAGAAGATTGAGTTTCATCGCTAATATTATCGGCAGTGATTAGATCGTGAAGTAAAGACATAGGGCCGCGCGGTTGCGCGCCAAAGACAAGTTCAAAAGGGGAAAACCCCGTATGTTCATTGGGGACCTCTCTATACGCAAAGAGAGCCGCGGGTAAGACCCTGTCCCAATCCTGAGGATGATCCTCAGTTATCTTACCAAGTAAAGTTTTCAGAGTCCTATTTAAACGTTCGACCAACCCATTAGACATTGGGTGATAGATACTGCTGAGAGACCTTTTAATGTGTAGCATAGACATTACCTGTGACATAGTGTCTGATATAAGTTGAGTGCCATGGTCTGACAATATTTCTCCGGGAAAACCCAAGCGAGAAAATATCAGCCAAAGAGCGTCTGCGATGTCAGCAGTTGAGATGCTCTTGAGAGGTATTGCCTCTGGCCAACGTGTGCACATATCGACACATGTAAGGATAAATTGATGTCCTCTAGCCGACTTAATTCTAAAAGGACCGATAATATCTATTGCCATTTTTTGAAAAGGGCGAATAGGAATGTCAGCAGCCTGGATAGGCGCAGCATGTCGTGGTCCTTTAGATTTGACCTCCTGACATACTTTGCAAGAGCGACAGTACATTCGTATGTCCTTGCTCACAAATGGCCAAAAGAAAGCCGCAAGAACTCTCGACTTTGTACGGGAAAAACCCATATGTCCAGCACATTGCGAGTCATGAGCATGTTGCAATATTTGCAATCTCATGCTCTTGGGCACAAGAATTTGTGAATGAGTGGACGTAGTCGAGTCTTGTACCATACGTACAAGTACGCCGTTCTTCATAGAAATCCAAGATTTTCTATTAGTATTTTGATTAGGATCACCTTTTTTTGCTAGAATGAAGAATTTTTGTAAAGAAGGATCTTCTTCTTGCAATTTGATAAATGAGTCACGTGTAATAGTCAAGTGACTATCTTGGTCATTTACTTCATCATTATTAGTTAATGAAGTTTGAGGTGGATCCAGAGCATGTGCTCTTGTGACCACCGCATTGGTAGCTTCAATGTTTTGCTCTTCCCAAACAGCAATCTGCTGTGGGGTACATTCCCTAACTCCGTGAATACGACCAATAATAAGGTCCGCAATAGGGTTTGGAAGTAGACACGCGTGGACCTCTCCCGTGAAGAAAGGAGTAGCAATGTGTATTATAGCAGTAGGATACTTTTCCAACGTGCCACCAAATGTGACACATTTGATGACCTTTCCTGTAGCACAGGATGGATCTACAAGAGATTGCCTAACCCCGACAGTAGTACATCCAGAGTCAAACAACACTGAGACTGGATTACTATTTACAAGCCCCTTATGTAATATAAGAGAACCTCTCCCATCATGAGCAACATTAGCAGGAAGAGCGGGCAAAGGATGACCACAGCTTAAAGTACTAACGGTCTTTGGGTCAAATAAAGTACTGCATTGGATACATTTATTTGCTCTACCAAAATCAAAAGATGAGCATCCGATAGCATTATGGTCTTTATTATCATTAACCTGTTTATCTACTCCCTGAGATTCTTGTTGAACAGAGTTTGTCTGTTGATATTTTTTTCTCTTATGTTGCGATCTACCGCGACCATTATTGCCTCTGCAATTATCATTAAAGTCCCTACTGTAATTTTTATCCTGGTTTGAGTTCCAGTTTCCATAACTGTCATTACCATCTCTATACTGTTGAGAACCTCTATTATCCTGGTATTGAGGTCTCTGAGAAAAATATTTTCCTCTATACCGATTACCTTTGTGAAAATTTCTAAAGTTAACCGGAGTAGAATAACGTGTAGTATTAGGATGTCTCCAGTTCTGGGAAGAAGAATCACCCTGGAATTGATTACTATGATTCTGGGCATAATTACGGTTACTCTTTTTATTGAAATTTTGCTGGCTACCCTGAAATTTACGCATAAAATTTGGGCCATAAGGTGCTGCCGAAGCAACTGGCAGACCTTCTTTTACTTTAGAGTTGCTAATGGTTATGTGAGGATGCGCAGTAACACATACTGGCTACAGTATTCTTCCATTTCTTTTATGTTTTTAGGCTTACGCTCATGAAGAAAAGAAAGAAAAGCTTCATTAACAGAAGACATAACCTTGTCTCTAAGTAGTAAGTCCATAAGAGCTTCAAATGTACTCTCTGTTTTAGACAACTCAACCCATCGTAAAAAAAGTAAGACGGATGCCTGAGATGAATTCAGAGAATTCAACTCCAGTTTCTGGTAACATGTTTTTAAATTTAAGACGATATCCGTCCTCGTTAAGTTGGTACTTCTTTAACAATGCCGCCCTGACAACCTCATAGTTGTTCTTGTCAGGCACATCTACCATACCCAACAAAGTCAAAGCATCACCTCTAAGTATCTTGGACAGATGATAAACATATAATGTTTTATCTATATTATGCACCTTACATGCACTTTCAAATCTATCTAGATAAAATGTTATATCATCAATTGAAGCATTGAATGCTGGTAAATTAAGCTTGAAATCAACAGCATTAGACTTATTAGCAGATGATACCTTATTAGCATCATTAGCATTACTAGATAACTTCAACTTTTCTAACTCCAAAGCTAAGAGTTTTTCTTCATGCTCCATTTTTGCTTTTCTCTCATCAGCTTCTCTTTGTAACCTTCTTTCTTCAGCCTCAGCCTGTAACTTTCTTTCTTCAGCCTCAGCCTGTAACTTTCTTTCTTCAGCCTCAGCCTGTTTTTCTAATCTTTTATATTCAGCCTCTATTTCAAGTCTCTTATTTTCAGCTTCTTTTTCAAGTCTCTTATTTTCAGCTTCTCTTTTTTGTTTTTCCATTTCCATTTGTAATCTTTTCTCATCTACCTGCATCTGCAGTTTTAAATTTTCAGCATCTATTCTCTTTTGTTCAGTTTGTTCTTTCATTTTCTTTTCTTCCGACTTCAATGCCTTGGCATATTGAACAGTCGCAAATTCTTCTAATTTATCACCTGTCTTCCCAGGGCTTTACCCTGCTCAATAAAGTACTCAAATGTAGACATGATGTCTAAAATGTGAGTACAGAACCTGAAATAATTAATTATCTTATTTCAATCTTAATAGCAACAAGACTTAATAAAGTGCTTGTGTAATCACTATGTTTACCCCAATCTCTGTGGGAAACAAGACTTGACACCAACTTGTATTATCAAATGTATAATAATATCACAAGTCACCTCTTAATTATCAGTGCACTACACAAATCAGTGCATAACCATCAGTTATTTATCATAACTGCACTACAATAGTGCATAAGCAAAAAACCACCAGTTAGTTATGATAAGTGCACTATAGACCAATAGTGCATGAGCATATATGTAACAATAGTGAAAGCTAACTATGCAAGAACTATGCAAACAATAACAAGACAATGTAAACAATAACAAAGGTCACCAACAATGTAAACAATAACAAAGATCAAAGTCAAATGTAAACAACAACAAAGATCAAAGTCAATGTAAACAAAAACAAAGATCAGAGTCAATGTAAACAATAACAAAGATCAAAGTCAATGTAAACAACAACAAAGATCAAACAATATGAAAACATTCGCATAAGTCAAATAAATAAACAGCGAAACTAAAAAGAAATGTGATGACAAAATGCGAAGATATGACAAACAAATGACGCTACAGTGTATACACAAAATATACGTAAAGAACTGAATAATAGATAGGGGAGACCTACAAATACAAACAATCGAAATCGAAACTAAAAAACAGAAAGAAAGAGAGAAAAGAAAAAGAAAAAAAAATATACAAGAAACAAAAATAAAGCACAACTCGTCACAACTAAACAGATATAGCAACGATTGTCGCTAGCAAATTTCACAGTAGGAAATTCGCACAGTCCCTAACGAAAACGCTAACAGTAGAACCTCTGTGACGTGGTATCTTCTACTGAAAGACACCGCCCAACCGAGAAAACCCGCTGAATATAAACATATAAATATACAAATACAAATAACATATAACATGTAACAAACAGCAAAAAGTGTGAAAGAATTTAGAAGGCTCAGCTAGAACATAAGGGCACAGTTCACAAACAAAACAGGCCACTTAACTTCTATGTATCCACAACGTCAGCACAGTTCAGAACAGGATGTGATCAGCATTCTTAGGACAATGATCCAACGTTGATCCATATCTGCTCTCGTAAACTGCCATGACGAAGGAAATGAGCTTCTGACAGGAAACAGCTTCTGAACTTGACCTTCTGAATTCTACAAATTGACTGGAGCACTTGACCTTCTGAATCTGCAACAGTACCTCTGAGACCGGAACAGTTGTTACGGCACTTGTCCTTCTTCTTAACAGATCAGGAAATCCATTCGCTCGGTACTTGTCCTTCTAGTTGTAGATAAACTTCAATACTGACGAGCAGCGCCGGGTAGTTTCAAAATATCAACAACTGTCAGTAATGCCGCGTCTTTCAAAAAAAATTTCATCAAAGGTGATGAATGGAAACTGCAACGTTGTCTTGTAGTCTGCTGATGATGTCTGGGTTTGTTGACCCCCCTTGATAGCTGGTATCAGAGTAAACCAACATATGGCCACCAAAAATGATAATGGTGCGCCAAAATGCCAGGTTGAACCAACGACTGGCCACCAAAAATGATAAGGGTGGATTTGAGCTGAAATGATAACTTGCCACCCCTATCGACACCTGGTATTAAAGTGCAAGATGTAGGTGTCTTCTCTGATTTAGAATGTTGCTGTGTGTGTTGCAGTAGAACAGTTCACAGGGTACACCACAGGCAACATGACGTGTAGAGTCATAGAAATGGTAACTTCGCTTTAGTTTTATACCATTTATTGCACGCCACAAAACAGTCATGATATTTATGTCATCATCAGCACAGTATAACGAATGCAGCATTCAAAATCATATTAACTGATAGTCATGTAGGATCCAATACTCCATAGTTGTATGGTAAACAGATATCATAAAGTTCTGGTTCGTGAAGCTTTATAAATAATACATATAACTTCTGCAACAGTGTCAGCTGCAGATCTTCCATATTCATAGACAATAATAATTATTCCCTTCCTGATGCTAGCAGATCAGATGTATACAATAAGTCCGTTTACTGTCTGCACGTGAATAGCATACATGGATTACAGGTCAGCTCGACCTTTATAACCTTCCTAAGTCTAACCATCTGACTTGGACGTGATCTCTGATATAACGAATCCTGGAACACAGACAATAGTCTTGTTGGTCTAGAGCGACCCATATATATATATAACTAGTTCAGGTATAAAGATACCGGTGACTTAATCCTAGTCAAAGTACCTCTCCATTTTGAATCACACAGGCGAGCAAAAAGGCGACAAAATGACGAACCTCTAGATGATAGCATAAAGTTCGATACAAGAGGAATTACCTTATTTCGGAAAATCAACCATGAACATATGCCTCCAGGCAGGCTTGAATAATACTGGGAAATAGTCTAGTTAGCTAACTAACTCACAAAGACAATGTATTTCCCTCAGAAAATCACAAGACGCAGGTCGCGTCTGCTCGCTACTTAGACCATTTCTAAACTGCCCGAGCTGGGCGGAACAACAAACGAAAACCAAGTCGAGACATGCGCAGAGCGACAATCTCTGAGTCGCCGTTCACAATAAGACGATTCTAAGAACATTCGAGATAAAAGTCTTACACAGCCGCGCCTTTTATGGTCATGAACAAAAGCGTTAAGAAAGGTTTCAGGCATCTACAACAGTTGACTGATACTACCAAATAAGGAGATATGGTCACGCTTCGTTCAAGAAATTATAGACCGAACGTGTCTCTATACAAGAGAAGGCAAACTCCTAAAAAATTGTAGTCTCGATAACTCGGATTATGTCCCTTTGACTGTAAAAAACATAATACACACTTCAGTCAAAAAATGATCATACATACGAAAAATGATCATACAAAGGCTTTGAAAAAAGTAATTATTTGTGCGTAACACAGAGTAAGCACTTTTTGAGAACAGAAGATACTGTAGGGAACTGATTTTTAAAAATCTTTTTCTGTAACTGCTGGGAAAATTTTTATCATAAATATTTAGCAAATTTTTCATAGAAAACTTCGAGATAATCTGTTATATAATTTTCAGAATATGCTGAGTGAGTGATTTTTTTAAAAGAACTATTTGAACTTGATTACTAATTTAAACCTAGAAGGTTTTAAGAGATAATTACTTGTGCGAGTCAAACAATTTGCTTGGAGGTCACTGCCAATTTTTCCCTTCGTGAACCCATACTGCATATCATGGCAGATGCCGCAAAAATTAGAACTAGTTTAATGGAGGCAGGGCGTGAATACGGGTTAAGTGGAAAAGATCTGATGAAATTTGTGAGTGAGGAGACTGATAAACTCCATGCAAGAGAGATGGAAATGCAGAAACTTGCAATGGAGAAGGAGAAAGCCGCAGCAGAAGCAGCGGAGCGGAAAGCCGCAGCAGAAGCAGCGGAGCGGAAAGAAGCAGCAGAAGCAGCGGAGCGGAAAGCCGCAGCAGAAGCAGCGGAGCGGAAAGAAGCAGCAGAAGCAGCGGAGCGTAAAGAGAAAGCCGCAGCAGAGCATGCACTTAACATGAAGCAACTGGAAATCCAGGGACAGACCAATCAGATAGAGCTGGCAAAAAGTGCAGCGGCTTCCAACTGTGATGGAGGGCACTCACCCCGCTCAGATGGTGTGCCTACTTTGCAACCTGCACCACCCAATGCCATGAACTTTCTGCTGGAACCTTTTTCAGAAAGGAACGATACCATGGACGCCTTTTTAGACCGCTTCGAACGCTTTGCAACAGGGTTTGGACTTGAAGAACGGAAGTGGAACTTGAAACTTTCCCAGGGCCTAAGAGGAGCCGCCTACGAAGTTTTTAATAAACTTCCGGCCGGAGAGCAAGATGACTATCAGGCATTGAAAAAAGCTCTCTTTATGTCGGTGGAAATGCGTAGATTTCTCACTGAAAACGGCGCTGACCGGTTAGAAAATATTCTTACACTGGCAGAGCGATTCCAAAATGCTCTCATGGAGTCTCAAGGAGCCAGAAAGAAGTTTTCGGATCAGGCGCCAAAGCAACCTGCTCGCTCCCAACCAGACCAACAAAGCAAAGGACCACACATCTCGCATAAACAGCACGCAAAACAAGATAACTACAAAGAGCAAAACAAGAAAAATGCTGCGCCACACCAGAGACAGGGAGATAAATGGTACAAGTACTGTCGCTTGAACAATCACAACACTAATGAGTGCAAGCGCAGACCTCCTCCCCAACATGCTGCCCGTCTGCAGACAAAATCGTCACCCCGGAAGGAGCAGAGGACCGGAAACGTTTCTCATCCTCCTGTCATCGAATCAGTCCTCGTAAACGGACAATCTGTGGAGTGCCTTTATGACACAGGACTTGCTTTCGATGCGGTGGTCAGGGCATCTCTTGTCACCCCTGACCAGATAACAGAAGAGAGTGTCGACGACCAAGGTCCGACGAAGGATGTTGCACCCATGACACTGCCAATTGCACTTATCAGAGTGGAATCTCGTTATGTGACAGGAGAGATTCGTGCAGCTATAATGGAAGAACCAATCTACTCTTTAATCTTGGGATGTAGATATGTGTTCCTTGGAGAACCTACTCAACCACTAGTCATAGCGGCCGTACAGACTAGAGGACAGTCAAAAAAAAGACGCAGAGCAGGAACCTCCTACCAATATCCTCCCCGAGGAATTGAAGAGGGCCCAAATGGAAGATTCCTTACTGGCGCCCTGTTTTAAAAAATTACCTAGGACGCACAACCCACCTACCAAGGGAGACTTCTTTATGAAAAATTGGATTGATGTATCGCCGAGCTGGAAATGAAGGACAGGAACACAACCAATTAGTAGTTCCTGCAACCTATAGGAACCAGGTGCTTGAGATGGGCCACTCTATCCCATTTAGTGGACACATGGGAATGAGCGCCACGACTCAAAGGATCGCCTGCCACTATTATTGGCCAGGGATCACCGGCGACATTGAACGTTTCGTCAAGTCTTGTCCTCAGTGCCAGGAAGTTGCACCAAAACACTGGACGGCACCCGCGACCCTTGGGGAGATGCCAATCTTGGGCACCCCATTTGAAAGAGTGGCCGTGGATATAATTGGACCTCTGCTGAGAACTAAGAAGAGGAACTCCCATATCCTTACCTTAGTGGACACCTGTTCCATGTGGGGCGAAGCCATAGCCATGCCAGCATGCGACTCAGTGCATGTAGCTGACGTTTTACTGAATATCTTTACTAGATTGGGCTTCCCGCATGAAATTCTCACAGACAACGGGTCACAATTTAGAGGCAAGTTGACAGAGGAGATGCTTAGAATATTCAAGACTAGGCATATCCATACTTCGCCCTATCACCCCCAAAGTAACGGGTAAGTAGAGCGGTTTAACGGGACGCTCACCTCTATTCTTCGGAAGTTGGCACAGGAGAAGCCAGAAACTTGGGATCAGTATCTTCCTGCCGCATTATTTGCTTATAGGGAAGTACCGCATGCGTCAACTGGAGTTCCTCCGGCCACATTACTCTTCGGAAGACCTATTAAAGGTCCATTAGAAGCATTACTAAGAACATGGACAGATGCCAAGGCAGACGACACTGTCACATCAGCCTTCTAGTACGTCACAGACTTGAAACAACGCATGAAGACTGGCTGGGAATTAGCCACAGCGAAAATACGGGAGGCTAGGCGGAAACATGCCAAATATTACAATCGCAATGCGAAGGACCGAGAACTAGCAGTAGGAGAGAAGGTGCTGCTTCTTCTGCCAAGTAGCAGTAATAAATTGCAGATTTGCTGGAGGGGACCCTACAAAGTGGCGGAAAAGATTTCTCGCACCAACTATAAAATCGCCGTGAACGGAAAGCAGAAAATGTATCACTTAAATCTGCTTAAGAAGTTTTACGAGCGAGCCCCTGCCGAACCAGCGCACCTCATGACTATGGCCATTGCTATGCAAATGGAAGAAGAGCCATTATCATCCGTAGAGTACCCGGTGATACAGGAGAAATCACATTTAGATGTGAAAATAAGCTCCACCTTAACGGAAGCCCAGCAAGAAAAAGTAAGTAGATTGATGGAAAGCCACGCCGACTCCCTGACAGACAAACCGGGCCGGACAAACCTGATGGAGTTTGACATGGAAGTCACGGATCCTACGCCCGTCCGAATGAGAACCTATCCGATTCCGTATGCCAAGGCGACGGCATTAAAGCAAGAAATTGATTACTTACTTAAGGAAGGCATAATTTCGAAGTCGGAGTCCCCTTACAGTGCGGGAGTGGTGCTGTTACGCAAACCCAGTGGAGAACACCGCCTGTGCATCGACTACCGACAGCTGAATGCGTTGACACAGTTCCAGCCAGAACCGTTACCGGACCAGAACCAGCTATTTACTAAGCTGAGCAGGGCTCGCTATTTTTCAAAGATCGACCTCAGTAAAGGGTACTATCAAATACCGGTAAAAGCTGAGGTGAGGAACCGGTTAGCCTTCAGTACTCCAGATGGACACTTCGAGTTTAATGTGATGCCGTTTGGACTGAACAATGCTCCTAGTGTCTTCACAAGGATGATGCGAAAGTTATTGGATCCTTTGAATCATCCCGCCATCAGCAATTTTATGGATGATATCCTAGTAGCTACTGAATCGTTTGAAGAACATATATCAGCGCTATCCTTGCTGTTTAACAGACTCAGAGAAGCGGGACTAACCGCCCGCCCAACCAAATGTCAAATTGGGTGTGAACAGCTAGAGTTCCTAGGACATACTATATCCCATGGGACCATGTTCCCCGAGACTCAAAACGTTGAGAAGCTGAGAAATGCACCGAGACCGTATACAAAAAAGGATGTCCGGTCATTTGTGTCTCTCTGTGGATTCTACCAGAGATATATAAAGGATTTTATCAGCCTCTGTGAGCCGCTTACATCGCTAACCAAGAAAGGAAACCCAGATAAAGTGACATGGTCAGCAGAATGTGAACATGCATATGCACTCTTAAAAGAGAAACTCACCACAAAACCTATTTTACGGCTTCCTGATTTAACTAGAAAATTCATCTTGCGCACAGATGCCAGTAACATTGGAATCGGGGCTACATTACTACAGCCAGATGACAGAAGCCCACCAAATCTATTTACGGTCGCATATGCGAGTCGGAAGTTAACCCGAGCAGAACAAAACTATTCCACAATCGAAAAGGAATGTTTGTCCCTCGTCTGGGGAATACAAAAATTTCAAGCATACCTGTACGGAAGGAAATTTACAATCCAGAGTGATCACTACCTCTGACCTTCCTCGCCAAATTCAAAGAATTTGAATGCAAGACTGATGAGGTGGTCGCTTGTTCTACAACCTTACACGTTCCAAGTGGACTATGTAATGGTGTTATCTTTGGTCGGCCGCGGTTCAGACAAACGTTGGTTTACCACATTGGACGCCCACCTTGGCCAGGTGAACAATAAACAATCAGAGGTCAAACTACACCCACGTTTGGACTGACAGGGGACAAGAGCAATCCTGTGAATGAGTGACCAGAGGGGCCATTAAGGATTGGTTGGTATGGGCGGAGCTGTACAAGAAACCCATATTGGACTGGCAGAAATATAATCTACTGCGTAGCTTGCAAGAGGAAGGAGTCCAGTTTTTTACATTGTGAGGAAGAGATTAAACCCAAAAACGCATAGCCTAACACACGTGTTTATTCAGAGTGGATATAATTCAGTTCTGTGATGAATTGTGTTCTTAAAGGATTTTGCGAAGGGAAAAGAAGGTTAGTAGATCTTATACTTATTAATACATTTTCTTATTTTTGTTTATTTTAACCTCACAGCTAAAATGTGCGAAAGATAAAGTTTCAAATAATTCTTGGCATAACTGATTAATAAAATCAGAAGATTTTCCTAGAAGATGGTAGGATGATAGGAGGTAATTAATAGTTCATACGTCACCTTCATCATCATCACAGTCTCCCATGCGCACACACTCTCATGCACAAGATATTTAACATCATTAGAATTGAACTCAGAGAGATGGATTATGAGCAGCAGTTGAAATGAAAGTCAACCAGTGATGTTAAATGTGAAAACTTACGAAGACTTTTGTGTGTCTTCAGTTCATCAGAAGTCTGAGTCTACACGCAACGTGTCTGACGTCTAACCAGAAATAAGTTATCAAAAACGGACATTTGGCTAGCAGAATTCGCCATAGGACATCTTTCATTCCTCAATTAAAAAGGAATATTGTCTCACCCACAAGTCAGAAGGTGGACGCAGCATTTTTCGTCACCATATACTGCTTGCTCACACGTTCAATACAGAGTTATCACAAGTTCAATACAGAGTCATCATAAATTCAAATCACTCGAAAGATCATTATTATCTGAAGTCAAGCAAAAGGGCTCAAAAGAGGAATCGCATATTTATACCATGTGCAACACCCTCTTAAGCGCATTCTATGAAGCAGACTATATATATATTTTATGAATCACGACTACATATGCAAGGTTATGAGTCTACATATCACTAACATTTCGTGAAAATATCCAGTCTGGCCAGTACCCTCGGGAAATTAGACAACAGACCTTTTGTTCACATGACAGCTATTAACTGTGGATCAACACTACAGAGATATACTCAAACAGTGAAGGAATATACATAGATATCTCGTCAGCGTTCTCCGTACGACAACAGTATTCATCAGAACGTCCTCAGCTTAGAGATACCCCACTCGACATAACGTATAACAACTTGGGACATTTTATGCATACATGTGAATCCTCATATCTAGGAGAAGCATTTAGAGACACATGGACTGTGTAGAGTACTCACCATTTTGGTAACACGTATCATATCACATCATCATTTCACTTTACACCAGTTCATTCTTAATTAACTATTACTTAATTAACTGCAATTTTATTATCTCATCTGTGTGTTTTGTGTGAATCGTCTTTCACCATCATCACGTTCTAACCATTACTAACCCTATATGTGTGGATATTTCATTAATAAACCCAACGATCGTTTGATCATTATCTAGTTTGTTAATGTATCACTCGTGCTGTCGATGTTACATATTCACCTATAGGAACCTTTCTCTACTCAGATGAGGTTGGGGGCTTTTTCTTTACGGGATCTAAGGGCAGAAGCTAAGGTCGTGGGGAAACAGAACTCTTTCCATAATTAATTAGAAAACACTGTCTAGTGGAAAGCATTCGCATTCCTGTCTTCTTGTCCCTATCTCGAATAGGTCTTTTTCTTTCTTAACGAGCCAATTTCTAGAGACCTTATATCTAATATCTCATAGACTATTCCTGGCAAAAACTACTCTCGTAGTTGCCCCAGTGACGCACCACACGACACCCCAGCCTATTTAATCTATACACCGAAAAATTTTTCAAACAGTTACAGGAAATACCAGGACTGAACATCAGTGGAATGTCAATAAACAACCTTAGATATGCAGATGATACAGTGTTGTTAGCTGAAAGCGAACAGGAGTTACAAGAACTAGTGAAGCAAGTGAACAGTATAGGTCAAGAATATGGACTCGACATTAATATTGAGAAAACAAATACTATGATAATTAGCAAAACAGACGATAAACCCCCCATTAAAGATAAGCGTAAATGGGAAAATCCTGGAACAAGTCAAGAGCTACGTATATCTTGGTCATATAATAACAGAAGATGGCAGATGTGAAACAGAAATCAAGAAGAGAATAGGAATGGCCAAAGCTACATTCAACAACATGAAACATATACTGACATCTAAACAGTTGTCGCACAAATTAAAACTGAGAATTATAAAGTGTTATATATATTCTGCATTTCTTTATGGTGCAGAAACATGGACGATGAATAAGCATTTGGAAGAAAGAATTGAGGCTCTTGAAATGTGGATATATAGAAGAATGGGGCGTATCTCGTGGAAAGAGAAGAAAACAAATAAGGAGGTCCTAGAAAATCTAGGTATGAAAAGAGAACTAATGAGGGAGATCAAAGTTCGGCAGCTAAAATACTTTGGCCACATAAAAAGGCATAACACCCTGGAGAAGACCATAATAGAAGGGAGAGGTGAAGGCAAACGTTCAAGGGGAAGACAGCGCTATAAGTGGGAAGATAACATCAAGAGATAGACAGGAAAGAGTCTTTCAGAGTTCACCACCAAGACAAGAGACAAAAGACGTTGGAGATCCATTACAGTCAACCTTCGTTGTGGAGATGGCAGCTGATGATGATGATGATGATGATGATGATGATAGATAGCATGATTGTCTTTACGTGATACGTATAGTTATCGTGATTGTATTCAGTGGTATTATAGATATCGTGATTTAATAGTACGTATTGAGCTGTTGAAAGTTGGAAGGGAGGCATCAAAGAAGAGTTGGCTGCCCGAAGAGCAGCAGCTGGGAAACTTTATCAGGCCATAAATACAGGATTCCTCAGTAAAGAGAAGTTAGCAAGAAGACCCTGATGACTGTATACCGCTCCACCTATGTTCCAGTCATGATGTATGGATGCGAGTCATGGGCAATGACTACAACCCACAAAAGCCAGCTCCAAAACCGCAGAAATGAGGTATCTGAGCAAGATGCTTAAAGTAACAAGAAGAGACATGGTCCGCAACTAGACGATACAGCAAGCCTCAAAACCCAACCGCTGCAGACCCAAGTAGAACAGTCCCAACTAAGATGGGTTGGTATTCTCTGCAGAATGGGAAATCGGCTACCACGACAAGTATTGTAAACTAAGAGCCAGGGATCCAGACCTCCAGGGCGACCCAGAGTCTGCTAGAAAGATGTTACAAGGTTAACCCGAGGATTAACCAATGAGAGTTATCTTTGTGGTGCAGGCGTTGTCAATGGCTCAGATTTGACTTGCAACCGGGTACAAATAGACAGCAGGAGAGGGAGAAAGCGAATTTGAGACTTTGGGATAAGTTCCCAGCAGATAATCCCAGTGATTGTGGATCTCGTGACACTGTCACTCCTACCAATCTATCTATCCTCTCCTATAGCTCGCGAGCACCCAACCCCTCGACCCTCTTGAGTGGACAGAAGAGTAAGAAAGAAAGAAATGTATGTCGGTTGCACACTTTCTTTCCTTATCTATAGATAAACTAACTAGTGTTGATACCGAAAACCCTTTTACCACATGTATTGAATTACTATATGTAGCACAACAACCAAATGAAATAATACAAATACAATGACAACTAAAACTAACTATAGCTAAAAAAGAAGGTAGTAGTTAATACATACAATGCACAATCTAATCTTAAGCCTATACTAAGTGAGGATGATGATGAATTTAGTCTAATACTAACTACAAACTACGTTATCTACTGCCTGAATAAAAAGGATATCTTGTTTCTTGGCCTCTCTGTGAATGTCAATAAAGTTCTGGGCGTTTGTACACAATAGGCCTGGTTTTGTCTGTATTCATTAGCTTATAACAACACGATCCGGCCTGGACTCTGGAGTCAACGGTCGGATCTTTTGTTCTTCCCCACGCACGAGTTTACAATGTAACCCACAGCTTCGTCGTGTCCATAAGGTGTCTTGACGAAATAACTAAGCGACAGAATCTTAATTTTGCAGTAGTGGTCCGCTTGTTGTGATGGCGGTGGGAAAACTGTTGCAGTTTATATATATTGCTATTTGTTGGCGTAGCAGGTTTCTTTGTTGTGTCGGTCCATTACTTGTGGTAATTTATGATCTCAATATTTACGTGGGTAGCTTCTTGTAAAAAATCGTCCGTTACTGTGTAACTTCTGATAAATAATTTTCGTGGGCGGCTTCTAATAGCTCATCCCTTACTGTGTAATTTCTGGTTACTATTTTGTGTGGGTGGTTGTTTGTAGAAAGGCTCCTTTGCCCTGGCAAATTACTTCCTAAACCCCCGGTTGTTTGTAGGTTTAATGCCGTTGATTATTGGTATCTTTGAGGTACGTGTCGTCGCAGTATATCTGGTTGGCCCTGTGTATTAGCTCGTCCCAACAACGCCAGCCAGGGTAGTAAGACTAAGGCTGAGTTTGTCTCTACCACTGAGATGGATAAAATGATAAAGCCTCTGTAAAAGTTTCTTTCTTCTTTATTTCCCACTCTGTAAAGTGTCAGTCTGTATGCTCTGTAAGGAAGAGTGGTGTGTTGTTGAGATCAGGCATGCTCCAGTCTACCCAGCTGTAAATGGGTAACTCACCCTAGTCCTGAGTTAGGGAAGGCAAAGGCTCCAGGGGAAGCAGGCCCTAAACTTGGTCACTTCAACCGACGCAGGATGGTGTATGTATGGAGTAGAAGTGTAGAGTGTGATACCGCGAATGGTGTACTGTTCGTGTGCTGACCAATATAACCACTCATACACTTGTGTCTACAAGGCACCAATGCAGACTGCTGGAATCTTTGTTTACTCAATTTATTCAGACGTACACACTGGGACATACGAGTACATCATGGTTGACATATCAATTTGTAGGTATACATAGCAGATCTGAAGTCATGACACATCCAGAAATAATGGGCAGTACATCAAAAGTTCAATGTCATGATACATTATGGCCGCATCCCCTATCTGACTAAACGCGTCAGTGAAGGCAGATCGGTAAATAACTAAAGTTACTTGACGTCCATAGTTTGTAGTATATATTATGAAACCACGAAGGGGGGTTTCTAGCAAGATTGAGATCTCCCTGTCACTGTCCGATAATAGGATAAATAATCTGTTCTCTTGGCAGTGATCAAAACATATGATGACCGAAATCTAACATGGCCGCCTCCATGAGTTGTCGTTCACTCATTCATAGGGAGGTGAATATAAGCCAGAGTTAATTTATAATGGGTATATAAATGATTTCATAAATGTTCCCATACAGCTCTACGGTGATCAGGTTAATTCACGTAGCCATAACCGCTGTAGGAAAGTCTGTCATCTTCGTCGATACAAAACACGACCCTAGCGATACGAAGCACAATGTTCCATCTAGGTCGAATCGACATGAGATCATCAATATAGGGTCTGGCAATACATGGAGTCCGAATTATACATTGTACCGTACCTTAGGAGAGTCTCTAACATAAACTATAGTAGAGATACCATCTCCTTTAGAAGAAAAACCACTTCATGAATCATATTTCCTTAAGAATCTACCAGCCCTTTGAAAAGTGCGTACCCGCCATTATCACGGTACATCGGAACTCATCACGACTTGTCAAGACAACTCATACTTCCGCTAGACCGGAATAATAAGAATCTAGTCCCGCCTACCCATCCAAAATATACAATATAGGACTGATTCTACTTGTACTAATAATATGTAATACATATGAATTCAGGCCATAAACATAATAAGCAAATTAATCTATTTTCTGGCCCTAAAAATAAGTACAAATATAAGAGCAATATCCGTGCGCCGGATCAATATCAAGAACGATTACTCCTATAATCAAAAGTGTGAATCAAACATGGATTATCTCGCTTTCCCCATAGACAGCATTTTCATACACAAATGAATGAATGTCTATATCTTTTCCATATATTAAATAGCCATATCGATTTTTGTAATATGTGCGTCAAAATATGCACGCAACAGATTACCACACCCCTCGGGAAAAAAAAATGGTACATTTTTTTTTTGAAACACATCTAGGAGCAACATACAATAGGTTCACAACGCACCAATAACAATGCGCAGATGATAAGCATAAGTTTTATGACCTTAGAGAAAGTACTTCTCTAAGTATAAATATTTCCAGAGAGGTGTCACCAACGCATACTACAATATTAGCAATGACACAATTTCCACATTAGTTTATACATAAATTTCATCTAAGATATCTTATCATCATGATCATCAAAGACGAAAAACATTGAAAGATCAGCGGTGAATAAATATCAATGAACCGCTAAGTAGCGTTACAATCAATATATGATATATTACATATGTGTACACATTTCAACATAGAAACAACTGTATCAAAGTTGTATAACAGTTATGAATCATGTGGGCATCTAGACAAAATATCTGCCATCACATTTTCTGACCCACGGATAGCTCGCACCGAAAAATGAAATGGCTGTAGAGCAATCGCGTATCGCGTTGATCTCGCGCTCTTCAGATTTTTACTCTGAATAGCCGTAAGAGCTTTCTGGTCAGTTTCCACAATGAAATGCGCGCCCAGAAGAAATCTTTGCAGTTTAAGGATTGACCAAACCATAGCCAATAATTCACGGTCTAGGACCGAGTAATTCTTCTCTGCGGCATTTAATTTCCGAGAAATATACATCACAGGATGCAGAGTTCCAGAGTACTCTTGCATTAGTGCTGCTCCAATCCCGGTGGATGAAGCGTCACTACGAAGAATAAATGTCTTATCCTTAGAAGGCAATACTAGGATAGGTGAAGTAGAAAACATAGTTTTAACCTTATCCAAAGAGGATTGACATTCTTGAGTCCAATGGACTACATTAGGAGACCCTTTCTTTAGCAAGGAAGAAAGAGGTGACATAATGGAGGACAGATTCGGAATCCTCAGTTTCAGGATGTATCTTAACCACAAGAAACAGAAAGAAAGAATAAGGCAGTTAGCGTCAAAAAACAGTCCCCACATACAAAAACACAAACCGTACCTAACGCCGCATGAAACACTGGCTTCACACAAGTAAACACTATAAACATAATTCTCTGGCGGAGCCAGCAGTAAATATGGCTGAGCTAATAAAACAAGTGAAAGTAGCATTAGAGCGCTTCCGTAACAACATAACCCCACACAAAAATATGTGAAACTCTTCAACGGTTTTACGGGAGTAAAAGGGCGAAGATTTAAAAAAAAAAAGGACAAGAAAGCGGGAAATGTAGCTCGATCACTAAATAATGCATAATACACAGAGGCATGTGTAGCAGAGAAAGAGAATATATAGATTCATTTGCGTTATCTTTAGCTCCCTGGGGAGCACAGGCTTTCAGTAAATACACGTCACTCTTTCCTGTCCTGCTATATTAGCTCATGGGCTTTCTGTGTCTTTCTTATTCCCTTCACGCCTGCACCTAATTCCCTTCTCCATGTTTTTTTGGTCTTTTTTATAATTCTCTTCTCCATGTTTTTTTGTATGTCTTTGGTCCCAAGCCCGCGCTTAGGGAAGATTCTCTTATCTTACTTGCAAAAGCACAACAGGCCAATCACCTGTTTGTCTTAAAATTTGATTTCAAGAAACCCCAGCGTAAAAGAGGAACGACTAAGTAAGTAAGTGTCCTACCCAACGCTGCGTCTTTTCTTCACATCGTATCCCGTTATTATTGGCTGGTTCCTTCCATCAGTACCACACTAGTGGTCTTGTCATATTATATCCATTCTTCTATTCCGCACAAACACACATTTTCTTCTTCTTCTTCTTCTTCTTCTTCTTCTTCTTCGTACACTCTCAGACGTCCACTTGAATGTTCTCAAAGAAAGCATTTGTCAGTTTGAGGTTATTTGAATCCCCGTAAAACTTTTCCACGAAAGGAGCTGGCTTCGGCCATATGCACTGTCTCTGTACCGCATATAAGGGACAACTTTGAAGCAGATTTAAAATAGTCTTAATCTTCCAAGATGTAGAAAGTACGTCATCACCATTATTATCATAGCCGTTCAGCGGAGCAAGAGATGAGAAGTAGACGCTAGCGATAGACATGACACACACTGAGAAAACCCTATGATAGCAATACAAGGCAGGTCTTGTTGTGGAACCCAAAGTAAGAGAGGTAGAGACAGACAGACGAACACACCGAGAAGATAATAAGAGACAGGCATGAAAGGAACGAGGAAGATGCGGAAAGACCTCGAGCACGTGACATGAATATTTTATTGAAGGCCTATAAAGAGCTGAAGAGTGATGATGATGATGACTACTGTTCCGCTCCCTAGGGAGCACGCGCCTTCAATAAGTTAATGTCCAGCCTCCCTGTTCAATAAAGAACATACATAGGAACATACCAACTCCATCCAATGCAATCACCGCGAACAAACTATAAACCACAAAATGTGGAACGGTTCCTGTCACATATAGCACAGTAAGAGCCAAGGTGTAAAACGCGAAACACAGCGATAAAAAAAACACATCGTAAGCTATGACAAATGTGCCGATGTTTACAGTTAATATCATCATCATCATCAATGTATATAACAGGAACTCCTGAAGTCCTTCAGCATCAAATGGCAGAATTGTTAGAGCTCTTGCTTCTGGAGGCAAAGTTACTGGGTTCGAAACCAGGTCGCGTTACTCTCCAGTCTACTTAGCTGTAAATGGGTATATGACTCTGTTTTGAGTTTGAGAAGGCAAAGACAGCGAGGATTGGAATAGGTCACACCAGTCACTCCATATCATAAAGCTGAGTTCTATTATAATGAAGTCTTTAACATCTAACTCTCATACGGAAATATCTGCTTCATGACTACCATAACCTTTTCACCTCCTCAACGACAGGAAGATTGATAATGAAATACGAAATATTACGACTTTTTTTCTAGTTTGGTTTTGTATTTAAGGACTATCTTCATTGCACACGGACAACTCCATCAGTGCTCTGATCTCCTCCCTTAGATCACACAAGGAGGATCTCAGCACAGTGCACGAACTCCGTAGCACTGGCGAGAATCCCAATGTGTATATACAGGAATCACACATTCTATAAATATTTTTGTGATGGGTAGGTTTCTAATTTTTAAATTTTGCCAGGTCAGCGGCCTTATGGCCTACTCTTTACTATTTCCAATTGCCGTGGGATTTCTAACGTGCGCAACTTGCACACGGGACCTCCTATTTTTTCGCCCTTACCCGAGAAGGCTAGGTATCCGATCTCACTACCCAGGAGACCGTGGGGATGGGGGGAAGGGGGGGGGTATGACATCATTAGGACCACTGGTTCTGAAAAAAATTCCATGTTATATTCCTTCAACTTGGAATCGAACCCGGTACCTCAAGGATTCGAGGCGGACGCTATACCTCTTAGCATCTCCGACCCCTACTTTTTTCTGATTTGAAGAAATAAATTTTATTTTAGAAAGGTCTCTTTTATAAACCTGGAAACCATGCAACTATTTTTGAAATAACCCATGTATTATGAAGCATTCATTAGTGCACGTTTTCTTTAATAAATATGCAAGGAACACTTCTTACAATAGAGAAGATAAAACTATACAAGAATATCCATACATACATAGATAGTTTCACGTGTGAACGATTCTCCCATGATACAGTTAATAACGTCATCTCCAACAAAGTCCAAACAAAAAACAAAAAAAAATAGCTAAATTGATTTCCCCAAGGATCAGTAATGTCGCATGCCATATTTAGCACATCGGTCCATTTAACAACTTGAATAATGAATTCTGAAATGCTGAGCTCAATGTCCCTGTTCGATGAAGACTACGCGCTGCGGAGAAAAGAAATCTAGACTGAAGTTGATAATATTTTAAATAACACGCTAACAACGCTATTATAACTTGTTGTCTTCTGTTGAGCTGGTAATAGCTTTCTTGGCTGGTCTGTTTCATACTTAATTATGTATCTTCTCTTGGTAAGATTTTAAATCTATTTATATGTTAAAATTATATCAATATGAGGTAGTTTTCTATCAAAGTTTGCTAGGCTTGACTTCCTCACTGTGACGAGACGATTTATTTTTCTCTTCTTCTCAATTCTTCCATTTTTTTCTTTAAATGTGTAGACATTGTATCTTTTTTCTCCTAACCTCTTATCTGTGCAATTTTGACTGAAGACACTCAAAATTGCTCAGTGTATTAAGTTTCACTCACCCATTCAGACATCTTGCCAGTATGAATAGAACAGTGTGTGTTAATTAAATCTTCCCTGCACACACATTCCAGTTGCTGTCACCCGAAAATTGGATGATAGTATCAATTTCACTCACCTGTGCAAATCGGTTGCCCAGAACAGGTCGCCGGGGTCCTGCAGTCCTTATTGGTAGTGAATGATATTGTGACTTTCTTCGTGGTAGTAGCGAATGTAATGAGTTTTTCACACTCCACGGTAAAGTAATGTATATCACTGGGACATAATTCAGATGACAAGAGTGCCCAGGAGTTAATTTAGATGGAAAATGGTCTAGGAAAATAGGTGTGTGGGCCCATCAATCTGGTTCTAGTAAAATTGGATTTCACTGCTTCTCATTATTTAAGATTTTCACTAACCATTCTCAGGCACTGCAATCAAAACCCTAGACACGAAAAGAGCTCAATTCGAATGAAAGCAGCCTAGCGCGTAAGACTTGACTTTTGACAAAGCTTCGCTTTTTTTGCAAAAGTACAGCCGAGTGGTTCTTTAGGGTAGTCTACACCAGGAGCTTCCGTGTTCATCGATGACGAAAAACCTGGATCAGGGAAAGAGAACTTCAAACCCCTGAGATAGATCTGCACCTAACCCACAACCCTTGTCTTACACCTGGAAAAATCAGGGAGTGACCGGGATTGCAGTAGATAAGTTACACCAACAAGAACCAACCACTATATTCATTCTAACTTCAGAAAGGTCCTTAATAATGAATCATCAACAGTTTTGTAAACCACTACATTCAATCGAACTTAAGAAATGTCCTTATTGTCACGAAGTGGTTTTAAGTTTATAGAGTTTGCCTGAATGAAAGCAAGACCCTAGTATGAGAAAGTCTGAGAAGATAGAATTTAGATGGAAAATGACATGCCTGTGGACAGGTGAGACTATTGGCTCAAGAGATAGACCCAGGATTTGACCCTCCCCTTGCCGCTTCGTGACTTCAGAATGGCTATAGTCTCCCCGCCTCTGACTGCCTTGAAATACAAGGAGATAAGGTGTATAAATACGACCACAGACACCACTATACAGACGACGTAAAGTAAGTATAGTAAAGAGTAGAATCTGATCCAGTAAATATATGTATATATATTTATTTAAAACAATAAAGAATTAAAATGTCATCATCAAGCAATCACATAAATAGCGTGCGCTGTTGCACGGCCTGAAAAAACCAAAGTACACATTAAATTAGATAGACACTAGAGAACCCCAACTCCCAAATCACATTCACTCTTTCTGTCTCCCTGCTGAGGAACAATAAAATGATTAGTGATTTAATCTACTCTGATATTGTGGGGCTGTCAACCTTAGCCTCCACTCTCTAACACCACTAAGATTGCTACTGTCTCAGTCCTGTTGACTCTTCCTCAACGAACCGTCTACACCGCTTTCCCCTTGCTAGGCGATAGGCGCCGCTATCTAACACCACTGGAAATGCTACAATAATAGACTTGGAGTAACACGATGGCTCAGTGTATATCCTTCAATGGATACTGAACAGACCCTACCGGTCCTGTCTATTTTCTCCCTCCTTTCCTCTCTCTTTATCTCTCTCTCTCTTGGTCTCAGTGTCTCTCTAACACTCGACGACTGATGATGCGGCGTCTCCGTTACGCTCTTCTCTCGTTACTTCAGGACCTAGGTATGGTAACCCTGTCACCTGTTCCTGAATTCTGCGATGATGATGATGAAGTTCTGCCGTCAAGCATGAGGTACTTGATGAACTGTCGACAAAACTTCTCTGCTGCTGAATAGCTTCCCTCTTTTAACCCGCTCCGGAGTTAGAGGGAAAAAAAACCACAGCCTTGATTTCCGGCTGTACGCAATTGAAACCAGTCTCCCGGCCACCTGCCGTTGCTGGAGACTATAATAGCGACGCTCTCGGCTGTATGATAAATAAACCACAGTCCAGCTGAAGCATAGGGACTTCACTGCCAGAGACCATAGGGTAATTTTCTTTTGCTCCTGACGATACTCGAGTACTCTGACCCTGAGATATGTCTTTTGCCGTGGATAATTTTATTTGACAAAATTATGCTCCCCACTGTTTCGCCGAGACTCGCTGAAATTAAAAGAAACAGCGTCTAATGTACACCCTCTCTAAAATCGCTTATCTCTAACATATACGATACATAAAATAATTCTATACACGTGTCTCTTCATTCTCACTTCTTCCCTCTCTCTCTCTCTCTCATCTATAATCTGCCTGGTAAGTAAACAGAACCTCCCGACCTGTCTGCCTCTTATCTATTTGTGACGCGTGGCTACCCACGTGTCAACTACTGCCAAAATCATAGAAAGAATACGCACACTGATGCATTTACGTCGTTCTACAAAGATAATAATGGATGGCACTATCGTTTATTTTAAAACTGAAAAGTTAATGTCCCCCGAAGAAATTAACTACGGACGAAATTTCTCAAAACCCCACTAATAAGTAAAACGATTAATAAAATAGTTACATACCGATTATCGCTGGTTTTTTCCCACAGTGGAGAACGATAATGCGAAGTCTGACGGCTGACAATATTTCTTACTATAGAGAACTAGGCCGCCGTTTTCTGTCTCATTATATACAAGAGAAAACACCCACGCAAATTTACTCCTACGTATCTGATCGGACCAATGGCAGCGCTAGGAAAAATCAAATCCCGCGTGTCCGCAAAATTGCGTCACATTACGTGATGGCCACGTGTGTCTGACGTGTCATACAGGCGTGTCAGAAAATAGCGATTTCCGTAAACAACGGAAAATCGCGTGATCAGAAGAAAATAAAACTGGTCGAGTGTAAACTAAATCTACCGTCATAAAACGACCCCATTTAATTTATCTCCTCAAAAATACCGAACACGATATATATTCAAATGAGAAAAAATAAAATGGTGAAAATTCAAAATAAAAGAACAGGATCGGCCCGGAAATACAAATTAGACGACAGAAATACAAAATAGACGACAGAATCGGGCCGGTTGAAAGACAGAATTACAGTGTGGCATCACATAAGTCCACCCTTTCAAGTACGGGAATCCGTGCTAAATCACTGAAATCTCTGGGTTTCATACTGGTCCGTATCTAGATCTACATCCCGATCTAATCACTATCATAATTAGCATTATCATACAGGCCCATCTCCATATCCTTGAGAATCTTTGCACGCACTGGATCGTGAGGGTCACGCCTGGTGATTTCCTCCTGGCGACTGCAACCTGACTGGTAGCCCTTCCTCCTCCCTCTCATGTGTTTCCTTCGCCCGCGAATTTTCCTGGCGGCGCGTGGTAAATAATGATTACCAAATGGTGCGGCTTCCCAGTGTTTGGAAACAGTCTGACTGGCTTGGCCAGCCATAACCGTAACAGGGCGTAACTGTTTGCGGTTGACTGAAGAACCGCGCACATGTTCCTTCTTGTCAGTATTTCCCTCCCTTGAGAGATGTAATACCATCGGGGGCCTAATTCCCGACGAAAAAGAAGGTACTTCTGAAATCAGAGACGTCGCCGCTGTAAAACCTTTAGTCTTACCAGGGCTGACAGGCGTATACGCCTCTGTAAATTACCTTCCCCTGTCTTTAGAGGCTTCCATCCTCTTCATCGCAAGACATGGGTGTTGGTTGAGCTCTCGTGGGGCTCCGTGAATCAGGGGCTGTCCCCTTTCACTTCTCTGGCCTGTAGTAGGCCCCCTTGCATTAGCAAGGATCGGTGTGGTTGGGTTTCCCAAAACTAAGTAAGGGCTTCCCAGGATGAAATGATGTGCTGGCTGTGCCATTACAGCTGCCTTGATGGTGCCAGACACAAACTTGCATTTCACCTCAATATTGGCTACAGGCAGACGCTGTGAGATACCTCTTCTCAAAATGCCACCAATCTCAACTATTTCTCCTGTCCACTGACCTGGTTTCACCAAATGACAAGCGATGATACTGGGGTAAGTAAGCCCGCTGTCAAACAAACACGTAGTGGCCGTCCCATTCACTACGGCTGTCCATAGAGAACAACTTCTCTGCCTGGACTGGTTCCCATTTATTCCCTTTAGTCCATCTCACCGGCCTTAAACAAGCTGCAAGATGGGCTGGGGGTTTGTTCATGCACCGGGATGTCCAGTGGGAAGTGGTTCTACAATTCTGACAATACCTCTCATTATCTCCTCTGTTCCTAGCGGGTTCCTGAGAGGTTGTTGTCGGTGCTCTGTTATGCTGCTGGGGGCGCAAGTTATAACCAGAATGAGGCTCCTTGCGAGAAGGCCCTGGTTGCTGATGAGCTGGTGAAGTAGCTGGCTGCAATGATGAAGCTCCTTTGTCTGGGGCTGGCAGGTCTGGGTTTTTCCGTTTCTGTCCCAGTACTTCGGCCTGTGCCGTCTGGTACCTTTCTGCAAACAGAATAAGTTGATCGAGTTGCTGGGCTCCCTGCTCTGCCAGATACCTCCTCAAATCAGGAGACATGTTAGCCTTTATCTGCTCACACAGAACTAACTCTTCCAACCCTTCAAAAGTTTTCGCCAGTCCTGACAGTTCCCGCCACCGGGTAAGGTAATTTCTCACCCGCTCGGCAAACTGTGCGAAACTCTCTCCCTTCTCCGGCCTGCTCTCCCTGAACATGGTTTGGCATTTTCGGGGTGTCCACTGAAATCTTTGCAATAAAGCGTTTCGCAGTGCCTCGAAGTTGTTCTGATCGTCTATGAGCATCTTGTTGTACACTTCGTACGCATGACCTTTGAGTGATTGCGATAATTTTAGGCACCAAAGACTCTCATCCAACCCATATGCCTTTGCCATTCTTTGAAATTTCTCCAAGAACACGTCAATCTTTCCATTAGGGAACGAGTCAAATGGGAAGCTCATGGCTGCCATCCGGGGCCCTCCGTTTCCTGAGGTGTCTGTCGCTCCGGCTCCGGGTGAATCTGCATTAGCTGAACTGCCCTCCGAGGATCGGTACTGCAGTTCCAGAGAACGCAGGGCAAGTTCATGCTGTCTCTCCGCTGCCTTTTCCTCTTTCGCTGCTTCGGCGGCGGCTATCCTTTGCCTTTCCTCTTTCTCGGCTTCCAATTTCCGAAATTCCATCTCTGCTGCCTTCTCCCTCTCCTGTGCTTCCAATTTCCGAAGTTCCATCTCTGCTGCGGCTGCCCTCTCTTCCTTCGCTGCTTCTGCGGCGGCTATCCTTTGCCTTTCCTCTTTCTCGCTCTGATTATGCCTATCATTTTCTCTGATCATGTAGGCTTTCGTCTCCTCTTTATCCATTCCCATGTCCTGGGCAGCGTCACGCCATGCAGCTCGTAATTTCGCCATATCCGCCATCTTACCTGTAAACTGCGGTAAGTTCACAACTGACAGAAAATGACAGAAAGGAGAACAAAAGGAAGGAACTACCTGTTACGTAATATAAAATGCTCCCTCTATAACCGCTGTTCCAAAACCCCGACCTCAGACTAGCGTCAAGTCTGAATAACCTAAAAATTTGTGTTAAGAAGTTACCAAAAACCCGAAATTACCTTCCTGTTAAAGAAAAATTTCAGTAAGCCATCAATTACCACTTAGTCATATAAATCAAAAATACCACAAAAATCTACTTGACTGTAACCTGTGGAAAAACTTTCTGTGGAAAAACTTATAACTGGATCAGTTCTAATAGCTCAAGTCTAGGGGATATTTAAAGAAACTCTATTCTCAGAAACTTTCTATAGAGACCATCTACGAATATAGATCACAGAATTGATCTCACCAGAATGATCCACCGGACGATTGCCGCCCACTTGTCACGAAGTGGTTTTAAGTTTATAGAGTTTGCCTGAATGAAAGCAAGACCCTAGTATGAGAAAGTCTGAGAAGATAGAATTTAGATGGAAAATGACATGCCTGTGGACAGGTGAGACTATTGGCTCAAGAGATAGACCCAGGATTTGACCCTCCCCTTGCCGCTTCGTGACTTCAGAATGGCTATAGTCTCCCCGCCTCTGACTGCCTTGAAATACAAGGAGATAAGGTGTATAAATACGACCACAGACACCACTATACAGACGACGTAAAGTAAGTATAGTAAAGAGTAGAATCTGATCCAGTAAATATATGTATATATATTTATTTACAACCATAAAGCATTTAAATGTCATCATCAAGCAATCACATAAATAGCGTGCGCTGTTGCACGGTCTGAAAAAACCAAAGTACACATTAAATTAGATAGACACTAGAGAACCCCAACTCCCAAATCACATTCACTCTTTCTGTCTCCCTGCTGAGGAACAATAAAATGATTAGTGATTTAATCTACTCTGATATTGTGGGGCTGTCAACCTTAGCCTCCACTCTCTAACACCACTAAGATTGCTATTGTCTCAGTCCTGTTGACTCTTCCTCAACGAACCGTCTACACCGCTTTCCCCTTGTTAGGCGATAGGCGCCGCTATCTAACACCACTGGAAATGCTACAATAATAGACTTGGAGTAACACGATGGCTCAGTGTCTATCCTTCAATGGATACTGAACAGACCCTACCGGTCCTGTCTATTTTCTCCCTCCTTTCCTCTCTCTTTATCTCTCTCTCTCTCTCTTGGTCTCAGTGTCTCTCTAACACTCGACGACTGATGATGCGGCGTCTCCGTTACGCTCTTCTCTCGTTACTTCAGGACCTAGGTATGGTAACCCTGTCACCTGTTCCTGAATTCTGCGATGATGATGATGAAGTTCTGCCGTCAAGCATGAGGTACTTGATGAACTGTCGACAAAACTTCTCTGCTGCTGAATAGCTTCCCTCTTTTAACCCGCTCCGGAGTTAGAGGGAAAAAAAACCACAGCCTTGATTTCCGGCTGTACGCAATTGAAACCAGTCTCCCGGCCACCTGCCGTTGCTGGAGACTATAATAGCGACGCTCTCGGCTGTATGATAAATAAACCACAGTCCAGCTGAAGCATAGGGACTTCACTGCCAGAGACCATAGGGTAATTTTCTTTTGCTCCTGACGATACTCGAGTACTCTGACCCTGAGATATGTCTTTTGCCGTGGATAATTTTATTTGACAAAATTATGCTCCCCACTGTTTCGCCGAGACTCGCTGAAATTAAAAGAAACAGCGTCTAATGTACACCCTCTCTAAAATCGCTTATCTCTAACATATACGATACATAAAATAATTCTATACACGTGTCTCTTCATTCTCACTTCTTCCCTCTCTCTCTCTCTCATCTATAATCTGCCTGGTAAGTAAACAGAACCTCCCGACCTGTCTGCCTCTTATCTATTTGTGACGCGTGGCTACCCACGTGTCAACATTTCCAACTCGGGAACTTCTTTTGTCCGAAATTCCGGGGTCTCCTTTTTAACATTTACACATGAGGTTTCCCGGCTTGCTCCAAAATTAAATTAAATCTCGCCGTAGGAATGATTTATTTCCCCAAACCATATAATTCACTAATAACATAAATCTCCGACTGCATTCCTCACATTTAAGGCTCAGAAAAATTATCGAACACACCAGGGATTTCCCCATTACATTGGTAAATACACAGAAATAAATGGTGGTTTTACCTAACATTCTACAAATATGGGCACACGTGTTTCTCACAACTTCCAACACTCCTAACTACTGCCAAAATCATAGAAAGAATACGCACACTGATGCATTTACGTCGTTCTACAAAGATAATAATGGATGGCACTATCGTTTATTTTAAAACTGAAAAGTTAATGTCCCCCGAAGAAATTAACTACGGACGAAATTTCTCAAAACCCCACTAATAAGTAAAACGATTAATAAAATAGTTACATACCGATTATCGCTGGTTTTTTCCCACAGTGGAGAACGATAATGCGAAGTCTGACGGCTGACAATATTTCTTACTATAGAGAACTAGGCCGCCGTTTTCTGTCTCATTATATACAAGAGAAAACACCCACGCAAATTTACTCCTACGTATCTGATCGGACCAATGGCAGCGCTAGGAAAAATCAAATCCCGCGTGTCCGCAAAATTGCGTCACATTACGTGATGGCCACGTGTGTCTGACGTGTCATACAGGCGTGTCAGAAAATAGCGATTTCCGTAAACAACGGAAAATCGCTTGATCAGAAGAAAATAAAACTGGTCGAGTGTAAACTAAATCTACCGTCATAAAACGACCCCATTTAATTTATCTCCTCAAAAATACCGAACACGATATATATTCAAATGAGAAAAAATAAAATGGTGAAAATTCAAAATAAAAGAACAGGATCGGCCCGGAAATACAAATTAAACGACAGAAATACAAAATAGACGACAGAATCGGGCCGGTTGAAAGACAGAATTACAGTGTGGCATCACACTTATGATGAGTTATCAATAGATTGTATAAACCACTTAACTAAACACAACTTCACCAATGTCCTTAATGATGAGATATAAATAGTGTTTGTTACTAAACTCAAGAACTAAAATTCTATAAAACTGTGACGAATTGTCAGTTAACTTTATAGAAACGATTGCATTTTTGGCATTTTTGATTATCTTAAATTCTATACATATTTGATTGATACATATTCTATATATATATATATATATATATATATATATATATATATATATATATATATATATATATATATATATATATATAGAATATATATATATATATATATATATATATATATATATATATATATATATATGTATGTGTATGTGTATGTGTATGTGTATATGTATATATATATATATATATATATATATATATATATATATATATATATGTGTGTGTGTGTGTGACAGGAACAGAACCGAACACCAAACAAACAATCAAACAAACACCCAGTCAGTGTTCATAGACTGCCTGAAAAACAATAAATAAAACAATGTCTAAGTGAACATCAATAGCATGGATAATAACACTTACCATACAGAAAACATGCGCCCACCTGATATCATCAACTATCTCACACACTCATGCGTGTCGTCCTGTGCGACTAGTATGGCGTTGTGCATGAGGCTGGCAATCGCAATGGGTAACATAGGTTGCTACCGAAACCACTACTGCAAGAGCATCTGAATGCTTCATGCTGAGACAAACCACACCGGTGGCCCCATGCTCCCTCAGGAGCGGAGAAGAGAAATATACATCTCCAAGTACGCCCACGTGCTATCACAAACCATTGTTCACATATCAATAATAATCAACTGGACATAAAATAATATTCTTCAATACATGTACAACAAATAATCTCAATAATGAGAATTAACTACTACCTCTCAACCGACCCACATCAATACTCGTCCTGCACTCTGAACATGTCGTAAGTGACGACTGGTGCGCCTGGCCACAAGCGTGTCATATATGACCCCTGATGAGATTGGGAACTCATCACATGAAACACATTATTACAGGAACAACCACTGTAATAGCATAAAAATTCTTCTGTTGACTTGTGGTGGACACCAGCCGCATTGGTGTTTCCATGCTCCACCAAGAGCAAACAGAGAAACACCTGTCTCAACGTGCCTTACGCAACCAAGGAGTGGCTCTAATCTCACCAGAAATCTAAATGACTATTCTCCCTTCAAAGTAACTACTAAAGATAAACAGTAGGATATGATAAGTAGGCTAACGTGAAATACACTTAACTGCTCTTAAATTAAAGAATAATATTCTTGGCTTTAACCAAAAACTGGAACTAAATACACAGCGTGTCACTTGGCGTAACATATTATAGGTTTACCACGCGGAGCGTGTTTACTCAGACTCGCGGCGCCGCTTTTTATCACCACGAGGCTGCTATCTTGCTATCGTTAAACTTATCTAAATTCCAGTGAAATAGCCTCACACTATGTCTGCCTTTCTGAAGAATGAAATAATCGCTCTTAAACTTTCACATCTATCTATCTATCTATTTATCTCATTAAACATTAAAATAGCCACATCGATATAATTTCAGAATTATATAAAACTAATTCTAATTTAAATTAACTCACGTGCTCAGGGCATTTAGCCTACACTCTGGTGTCTAATTTCGTTTCTCTCTCGTCTGGGCTGATACTAGGATAGGCCGCTGCTGGCCCTCACACGCTTTATATAGACCAGGTCGAATCACTCACTTTACTGCGCGCTAGGCGTATTGATATGGCCGCAAAAACAACACTCGCGATTATTTGCTTTAGAAGGCATGAAAACACAGATTTACACAACTATTTCTAGAGCAAAAACACAACTACTGCTCAGATGGGGCCAGCGCCGAGAACGACAGATCTCAAGATGGTGCTGTCATATATATATATATATATATATATATATATATATATATATATATATATATATATATATATATATATATATATATATATATATATATATATAACACAGTTTTTTTTTTAAGTAAAGTTTCATAGTAATTTTCTAAAATCAAGATTGGTTATTGACTCTTCCTTGGGTGTAACAGTGATGTCTAATACTGTAAGATTATGTTATATTTGTGTTTAATTAATGGGGGCTCTTTCTAATAATTCAGTACCTTAGTGGAAAGTTTCCTGGATACCTACTAGCTCTTAGTCTACTCAGAGGATTCTCAACCTGCTAAGAGACAGTTAATTTACGGTATCCCTATAAATACTATCTTCTACGACAGATCTAAAGTAGTCAGACAGTCTAACACATATACATTAAATATATATATATATATATATATATATATATATATATATATATATATATATATATATATATATATATATATATATATATATATATATATATATCCACTCACGTGCACGCACATTCAAGTGACGACAGGTAGACACACAGACGTGGGAAACTATAACAAATGATTATATAGATATTTAGAACGAGCTGACCAACATGCTGATTAATTTAGTGTTAAGTTTATTTATCATTTTAAACTTACGTCACAACATGTACAAATTACATTAAAAAAAAAAAAAAAAAAAACATATACAAATAGTCATAAAGTCAATAAAAATGCTACAACAATTGATAGACCCACAGTAAGATCCTTCCCCTCGAGGTTTAGCCCACAGTCCCGTTAAAAGGAACAAAAGTGATAGCCCCCAAAGAGTCACAGATACATAGGGTTTAGTCTAAGAGTTTTTTCTTCTCGTAAATGTATGAACAGAGTTGGATAATCTGATTTAGCCTAAGAAAGAAAAAAAACTAGCATGTGCAACAATTCTGCAGAAAAAAAAATTTAGACAGCAAATGGGTGCCAAAATACAAAGGTAAAATCACACTCAGAATTGCGTTCGCTCTATACATTCAGACGAGCACACGTGCACATACTCACAGCTTTGATAGCCACTCCTGGAACAAAACCAATATTTTTAGGACTTGTTCATACAGAATCTTCCATGGTAATCTTGCGCCAAGAAAACCCCAGGTCCAAAAAGATGGGTTGAATTCACCACTTCCGGGACCGTTCTCTTGGGAATACTATTGTTTTAGATGTCTGTTTAAGTCACATAAATTTTGTCCAGGCACGAGCGTTAACAACGAGCACAGTGTCGCTAGCTTAGGTTTCTAGAATTGAGGAATGTCAGATCGGTGTCTACTTTCAGGAAGGTACTATAATTGGTCAGTGGCCGTGTACATAGTTGTTCCTTTGGAAACAGACTATATTCTTACAAGACAGAGGAAGCACAGACCACCCCATAATTTTATATTTTATGAGAAACAGAAAATAATAAATAGTGTCACATATTTAGGGTAGAGTCGCTTCTACACGCCATTTCTAATAATTGGGTGATTTCCCCTGACCAATCGGATAGCTCAGATTTACCCCGGGGAAAGTGGAACAACGACGCCATTTGGCAGTAGAATGAAAGAGCGCAACTCAAGAGGTCGTATCTGGTCCAGCTCTACATATTTCTTAGTTTGAGAAAATCAAACTTCAACATTTCTTATAAAATGTGTATTTCAGGACATTGAGTGGTTATATATATATATTTCTTACTGGCGTAAGTAGTGACAATCGTTAAATATGTATTTTGAATAGAGCTCCCAACCCTAGTCGCAGCAGAACTAGGTTCGAGGATTTGAGTCAATTTGCAAAAAAATAGTCTTACACCTCAAACCATGTAGAGTAGAAAATATTCTTGTGTTGGAAAGCATTTAACTCAAGGAATGCTTATGACGATAAAGAAATCAAGGACAAATCTGAGGAGATGGGTAAATGTCGTCGAACCTAAAATAAGACTGTAACTTAAAAGAAGGAACACGGTGGAATGAGAAGGTTCGCCATATTTGACAATTGAGTAGGCCTACGAGACAAAGATGCAAAAAGGGATTTTTGCATCGATGAAAGCATCTGATGAGATGATAGAATTTTATTATACTTATTATTGTAAAAATGTTCTGAATTCCAGACTTTGTTGAAATTTTAAGTTTCATGCTGAAAGATATTAAAAGTTTGCATGAAATCGAACGCTGTTGAAAAGGTGAATTACTACAGTTTTGAGATCTAGATAAGAAATCTATCCATTTCAATTAAATTCGCTACATCAACACCTAAGAGAAGAAAATCGAACCTGGTAACACAAATTTAAGAGAGAAATCTAAATCTCTGGTGATTAGGCCAGTTAAACATCTGCTCTCTGTAAAGTAAACTGAAAATACTGCATATACCGGCACTGCCACATGATGTAATATGGTGCCGTTCCAGTCCTAAGGAACACCTGCCCCGGTTACATGAAGGTAATATGGTGCCCGTGACCACTTCTCTTTGATAAAGCGAATAACTAGCGATCATAGACCATGGACGATTTACTACAAAATTTTCAACAGCTGGGTGTGGAACAACAACAACAACAACCACAGAACCAACCCGTAAATACACAACCACTGCAGCCCCAGGACAGACAAAATATGGAAGGACCAACAATAATAGCGCTACGGCAAATTACTGAAACCCTACAGAAAAATGACAACTACGCGAAATTCACACAGGTTAGATCCATTGTTCAGCCGTTCGATGGAAACAAGAAAAAATTCAGAAGATGGTTGTCCGACATGGAAAAATTTGCGGCACTAGCAGAGGCAACAACGGATGAAGAGAAAAAGAAAATCGCTCTGTTAGGTTCTGATTCGTACGTGACTGATTTTTTAAGAAGGAGGTCCCAGCAGTACCCCACAGAAACCTACGAGTCCCTAAAAAAAGAGCTCACCCAGAGATATGGGGAAATCATAGACAAAATGCATGCTTGGTCAGTCCTTAGAAGCATGAAACAGGAAAGAGATGAATCGGTACAACTTTTTGGAGATCGATTCCTCAATATGGCAGAAGAGGCATTTTGCGGAGAAATCCCTACCACACCTGATGTAGAAATACAGTTAGTGGGGATATTTGCCGATGGCCTTAGAGCGGAAAATATCAGAAGGCATCTTATTAGAAAAGACACCAAGACTATTGCTGAAACAATCCAAGCAGCAATACAGGAGGAAAATCTTCACCGAAGGTTCCAACAAAGAGCAGGTAGGGAACCCCGACCAGAATATAGGGACTATGATGAGCATGAGCCTATGGAAGTTGACCATACCAGGAGGCAATGGACTCGCCCACGACAACGAGATGATAGGCCCCGCAATTATAGACCCCCCACACAGAGGCAAAACGACGTCAATAATGTCAATACAAACGGATGCTTTACATGCGGTAGGCTCGGACATGGTTACAAGTCCTGTAGAGCAAATTACAATCACGCACCACCCAGAAGAGGAGGTTACCAACCACAACAACCCGCACCACCCCCACGTGATTACACCAGAAATCAGTATACCAGAGGCGCACCTCAACCCCTCATGCGTCAGGGAAACGGCCGCGCCACTCACTAAACAGGACCGTTAGTGAGGGCAACAATCACAGAAACTGGTCCAAAACAAAAGAAACAACACAGAACAGAAATTGTCAAGTGGGCCCATCCAGTAAAATACAATATGAAGAAATGTTGCATGATGGAACTAAAATACATCCGGACCCCAGTTCCTGCATCATGTCTATACAGGGCCAACAATATAGGGCACTGGTAGATACAGGAGCATCCATCAGCCTTATTAGGTTCCAGCTGTTCAAGAGGATCCAACACTTAGTACGATTTCAACCGTCCAAAACACACCTAGCTTCAGTCACGGGACAAAGACTAAATTCAGTTGGGACAGCATGGCTAAAATTTTCCTTAGGCGAAACAAATTTTGAACACCCATTTGTCATTACTAAAGGAATGTCTAGAAATCTTATCCTAGGGAGAGATTTTTTTAACAAACACAAAGTTCGAATATACTATGACCTCCACAAAATCAAAGTCAACAATACGTACATAGATCTCCAGGACGATATCCACATAGCGTCTTTAGTAAGGATTACAGCTCCCATAACGGTGGCTCCAAACTCCCTGGTCATAGCAAAGGCAGAGTAAAAAATTCTGAGTACATAACACCAGGGCAATCAATTCAAGTACAGCCCCTAGCAGAAGAAAGCATTATTGATGACCCATTGTTGCAAATTACAGAGGGAATCGCTGAAGTCTCGAAGTCCAGAGATTTCCCCATCATGATATTGAATATGTCAGGAAAAACTACCACTATAAAAAGAGGCACAGTTGTAGCGCAAGTGGATACGTCAACAATAAGACAAACCAAAACCAATAGAGACCATCCACAAATTGTCTCAACCACTCCCACTGGACATAATGCACGAAATCGCAGTACAAATAACCATAGTACACGGAAAGTAAACAGTTATAAGGCTTATGCAGAAAAAGGCAGTAACATCAGTCACAGTTATGTTACACCACAGCATACCCTACCCAGATGGCAGAAACGAACCAGTCCATACATAAGAAGAGAAAGGCCACAGTATGAAAATGACTATAATTACTCATTCTTGCGCCCCAGCACACCAAGAGAAAAGATGAAGTGCTGTATATCACAGAGTAACAGAGAAACAGAAATTGTCTTGCCAGGAGGATATCCAAAGCGACAAGACAGTGATACATGCCCCATGGAGTATCAATATAACTCAAAAACAGGTGGATATGATAAAGTCCCAAAACCAATTGAAATTTCCGAAGAAAAGGAAGAATTCTTATATGACTATACCACAGGAGGATACTATAGCAGCAAAGTTGGAAACAGAAAGAATGAAAAATTTTCGCCCAGGGAAAGAAGACAGCCCTATAGCACAAACAGAAGAAATACAGTAACGTACGCGGATAAGCGCAGTTACGGCAGAAATAATCAGAAAAAAATGGCACAACAACGACTACCCCAGAAATATAATAAGAAATGAATATACAGTAAATGCAGTGACAAATGGAAATGCACACAGTACATGGCAGAGGAGACAGTACCAAGCACAGCCCAATGAACGGCAAAGAACTACGCAAAAGAAAGCCACATACCAGGAGCAGAGATTTTCACAAGATGCAAGAAAAATGTCCCAAAATTATGGGAATGAAACGGAGGCATCAAGACAGACCAGAGATATCATAGCAGATCATAAATACAGAGAGAGAATAGCTCAGTTACTTGCAACCCTGAATGCCACAGAAGATAATAAGCAACGTTTGAAAACGTTTGTAGAAAAGCACCAGGATGTATTCGCACTCAATGACATGGAATTAGGCAGAACTAACACTGTCAAAATGGACATTCAAACAACCACAGAGGAGCCAATACATATGAAACCCTATCATACGCCCTTGAAAAACAGAGAACTCGTGGAAAGGTCTATAAATGAAATGCTACAGGCAGGAATCATCGAAAGATCCCGTTCCCAATGGTCCTCACCCATAGTGATCGTAACAAAGAAAGACGGCTCCAGTCGCTTTTGCTGCGACTACCGTGCCCTTAACAAAATCACAAAAGTCATTTCCTACCCCCTCCCCAGGATAGACGAACTACTTGCGACGTTAGGAAAGTCTACATACTTTACCACACTTGATGCAAGGTCAGGCTTTTGGTGCATCCCCATGACACCTGAGGCAAAACAGAAATCCACATTCTGTTCACATATGGGAAGTTTTTTTTTGGAATGTTATGCCATTTGGTCTAAAAGGATCTCCAGCAACATATATGTCACTCATGGATGAAGTGTTAAAGGGTCTACATCCATTTGCCCTGGCATACATAGACGATATCCTGATACATACCGCAGGCACGATGGAAGACCACCTCCGCAAGGTTGAAACAGTGTTTGATAGACTCAGGCATCACCAAATAAAGTTAAAACTGTCGAAGTGTGAGTTTCTAAAGACAGAAACAAAATATTTAGGCTTTGTCATCAATAGACATGGCGTCAGACCTGATGAAGATAAAGTCAAAGCCATAAGAGAAATGCCTAGCCCCAAGACGGTGAGACAAACACGCTCATTTATTGGTACAATAGGGTACTATAGGCCCCACATCATCAATTTCTCCAGAGCAGCAGAGCCTTTGATAGCCCTTACCCGCAAGTATGCACGCTTCAAATGGACAGAAGACTGCCAGAGATCCTTTGAGTATCTAAAAAATGCCCTAACCACCATCCCACTGCTTGGACATCCAGATATTTCTCAGCCCATGATACTATACGCCGATGCCTCAGATAACGCAATTGGTGCTTGTTTGGTCCAACCTGTACTAGAAGATGAAACACCCATCCTACCAAACATTCCAAATGAGAAACCCATTGCATTCCTATCCCACGCATTGTCAAAGTCACAAAAACGGTGGACCACCACTGAGAAAGAAGCATATGCTATTCACTATGCAGTACAAAAGTTTGACTTTTACGTCAGAGGAACTAAACTCATTATAAGAACTGATCATCAACCTTTGGTTAACTGGCTCACCAAAACACAAGAACAGCCAAAGAAGTTACAGACATGGGCAATGAATTTACAGTCCTACGACACCACTATCGAACATATCCCAGGCGAAATGAACACCTGTGCAGACCTCTTATCCAGGATTAAATATGATGATGAAACTGAAGTGAAAACAAATAGAGTCAAAAATGATGGCACATCCTCAGAGATTGACGATAATGCTAAAGAAATTAATGAAATTACTTCATCAAGTCGAAGAAGTACCTCAGATTCCGCCACTCAAGTAGAAGAAGAAAGCCAAGAGATGTTTGACATGAGAGTAGAACAAGCGAAAGATGCAGAAATTGTCAAGCTGCTCACATACGTGAAAGAAAACCCAACAAAAAGTAAAGATTTTACAGTACACCCAACGGATGGAATTCTATACTATATTGATCAGAAACAAGAAGGGACACTAAGAAAAGTCATTCCAGCACATCTAGTCCCAGAAGTATTGCTACAGTTTCATGATAACAACGGGCACATGGGAAGAGACAAAACAATTGATGTCATAAAGAAAAGGTATTATTGGCAAACTTTCTACAAGGACATTACAGAATATGTAGCCACCTGTAGAACATGTAAATTGAGAAACATGAAGCCACATTTAATTCCCCTTCAAGAAATGCAACCTTCCCATTACCCCATGCAAACAGTGAGCATTGACTTATCAGGTCCTTACCCACTCACCCAATCAGGCAACAAATACCTCCTGCACATAGTTGACCAATACTCTGTTTGGCCAGAAAGTTACCCACTCAGTGATGCCACATCGCAGTCCATCACGCAAATTTTTTTACAAGAATTCATTCCCAGGCATGGCTGTCCAAAACGAATCATTTCAGACAACGGTAAACAGTTTATAGGTAACCCATTTAAAGCCACCTTACACCAGCTGAATATTGAGCATACTACAACCACTTATTATTGCCCAAATGCAAATGGCAGAAATGAACGCATGCACGCCACCCTACATGATATTATTAGCAAATATATCAAGGGGAACCACCAATACTGGGACCTATACATTAACCAAGCTCTTGAAGCCATCCGAGTAAACGTGAACGATACCACAGGAATGTCACCCTTTCTCATGCTATACGGAAGAGAACCAAACTTTCCGTTAGACAACCTACTTCGCCCACAAAGAAAATACATGGGAGAAGACCCCATCGAAATAATCCTTCAAGAAAAGTATAAAGCTCACCAGATTGCACAACGAAATACGCAGAAGGCATTTCACAAGAAACAGAAACAACATGATAAATCAGCCAAGCTACCAACGTACAAAATAGGAGACAGAGTATACTACAAGAAACATGTACGCAGTTCAAAATTCGATGACCGATGGTTAGATGGCTACAAAATCATGAAACAAACTACGCCTGTAAACTTCATTATTTGGAATGAAGAGAAACAACACCAAACAAAAGCTCACGTAAAACAAATAAAAATTGATAATCACCGGCCCATTCCGCCTCTGACGACAAATACAAGACCAGTCAGAAAAGCCACCCTAAATTATAATCCATCCAGCACAGATTCGTCTGACATATCAGAGTCAGAGACGACAGACTCTGAATTTTACCAAGACGACCACATACCCAGACCACCCACAGATGAAATACATCGAGCAAGACAACAACGAGACTCGTCCGAAAGCGAAGAAGATATCCCACCACTTGAATTACGTAATAGACTACAAGACAGAGACCTGCGCATTAGAAATGAAGAAATCATGCCACAGACGTCACACGATGACAACACGAAAACACCTTATATCCACACTCAAACTTACTCCCGCAGTGATAAATCGTCAGCTGATACCTATCACACCCCCAGTTCAGGCAGTTCTAGTTTTAACACTAGTGAAAACCAAACACTGCTATACCACAAGAACAAGATTGCTCGTTCAAAACAATCAGATCCTGAAGAAACTATACCCAAGCAGATTGTTGAACCATATACCAGCGATCTTTATGGAGACGAAACAGAACAAGACAGCATAGCTTTGTCAGACCCCAACGAACATAATGACAGAAAATGGTAGAATTATACCAACAAGAAACAGACATTGATACAGCTAGTTCCATTGAAACCAGTGATGCGGATAGTACATTATTTGTACCAGTCAGCTCCAGCGTCAAACGCGCCTATAAAACAGAATCTGATGACTCAATCCCTAGCAACAAAATTCCGCGTATACAGCACAACTATATCAGACGAAAGATTCTGAAGAAACGCAATCATGTTCAAAACCAAGCCGAGAAGTGTTAGCCTCATCTCAACTAGTCAAAAACAACAGTGTGCAAATTACTGTGCCCATTGTAACCAGTGCTAACGTTCAGCACAACCAGGTCAGAAGAAAAATCAAGGCGAAACATATACCTGCCTCAAAACCAACAGATGTTCCAGCCATACACACCCTAACCACAGTAAAACCATCACCGCAATCAAATGATGTTAAGCCATCACCGCATTCGTCAATGTCCTCAGTGTCCCAACAATCAGCAAATGCAGTGTCGTCGCCTATCACACCCTCACCACTGCTACTCAGTATGATGCTCGCCTAAGCAGTCGGGACATTGCAAGGTTAGAGATGGTGAAGGAACTAGCGAAGCTGTTCTGAAAAACACGCCCAGGTGTTTTTATATGTTCGCAAATCCGAACACGGTCAACGCATATGTGAACAAACCTTTTTAACAATGTACTAACTCTCCCCATGTACTCTATTTTCAGTTTTTGACAGTTCAAATGACTTGCTTACAGACTAAGATGTCAAAGCCTCACTGAGAAAGTTATTTTTTCCAGCCTTAGAATACGGATGCCCAGAAAGAAATCAAGACCAGCACACGGAGGATTTTCTTTAGATAGCATAATTGTGAAATAAAAATGTTAAAACAATTGATAACACACGGTGTTACGAGTTTACAGACACCCTTATTTAGTTACATACATTTTCTTAATATTTAGAATGCTACACAACTTTACCTATAACACATGTGTCACACTATTCTGTTGTAACATTCATCTCCACTTTTGTAACTGATCATATTCCACGCTCCATTCACCAGCATTTTCATGCAGACACTTTACACCAGTAGTTTTTTTTTCTTACCTCATACTAATATTTCTTTGATCTATATTATGCTAAACTCCTTGATATCTGCCACCTTGATCAATCATACTGTTCCTACTATGACATCTCTCAACAGCACATAATTCATACCCAAAACTAGTATTGTAGGTTATGCTATTTTTCTCCACAGGATTATTTATTTTCAAATGTACATTATTATTTTAGACCCAGATGTATATTAGTACTGTCAAAAATTTTACTGCCTATCACAAATACCCCAATGACATTTGCGCATGCTGAATTTCTGCAAATGAAGAATCCCTTGAGAGCATTAGTATATGCTAACCCCAGATTGAACACATTACACCTATTTGTTGATGATGCCTTTGCCCATGTTAAAGAAATAGCATTTGCACATGCTGACCTAGCAAATGAAATACCCCATTACCGCATGATACCCACTAATGACACATGAGATGAAGAAGCAACTGGTTATGTATGATGAAGATGACATTTTATATTAAGGTGAAACTTTATGTTGTCACAGCTGAGATTTTGTTGTAATGTTTATGCACAAAATCCCCCACATTAACATTGGAGGAGGAATAATCTTAGTCTTTCGTGGTTACGAGATAAGACAAGGATATAATAGAATATTTGATGAATACCATGGAACAAATCAGAGCAGATGATTGTTGCACATATGAGGACCATATTTGAAGTCATTATTGAAGGATTATCAGTAGACAAGAGACACAAATGAATTATGATAATCCCATGGAACCACAGGTACTAAGGACACAAAATGGAGATTAAATAATGGAGAAAAAAAAATAATGACTGAATAATTGCTACGCCCAGAGGTAAAGGAAATAGAGATGCATCCGCATTTTGGAGAAGATATCTCTTTGATTTTTGCTTATTGCCTTTGTAATATGAACATTGTTGTATAACAAATGACTATTCCTTATCACGAATTACAGAATGTTGTAAGATAGTTGGAATAAATTGACAATTTAAAATACTCATAACATACCCAGAATTACAGGAGAGAAAATAAATAAATGATTGATGAAAGTGGACACACTGAGATTTGCTCACCCCGAGGATATTGGATAAAAAAAAAAAAAATAATGTTATCCCAAGGACAGACATGTCACAGATATATCATGGAGATACTATGAAAAAAAAAAAAAAAAAAAAAAAAAAAGAATATCTAGATTAGAAATGCAGCAAACTTGGTCAAGGACACCATGAAATAGACCCCCGCCCCACACTTAAGATAACTGACGGATGAGATTTTTGAATTATAAGTACCATAAGTCACCCATCTGGCTGTAGTCAGCGGATGTTACAGGCACCACATAACTCTGACTAACCCTCGACCAGCGAAGGCAGAGTTGGTGTCGAAATTTTGCACATATGTAAAAAGACATGTTTTTGTTCATGTTTTAGTAAAGTCTAGACATTTATGTTAATAGTTCTATAAATGATTAGTTGATATATTGATGATAAATATTCGCAAATATAGTACATGGACAATTAATAAGGATATATTTCCAGTACAGAATAAGAGGAATAGGAAGGATCCACATTTTAAATATTGGAGCACCATGAGCGAGGAATTGGACTTATAAAGAAAATGGAAATGGTACACTGTATGCAAGGATAACCAGAAATAATATGGATAAATAGTAGTCAGAGTGCCAGGAACTTTGTCTTACGAGAATATTGTAGATTCCTCACGATCAATTGATTATTTTCTTCCTTTCTATGTCACATTTTTTTTTGAGTGATGACCCCAAAATTTTTTTTTCATCTCATATTGTCAAAAGTTCTTACATCTCAGTTGATAGTTCCATAAATAATTGTTTGATGTGTTTTGCATAAAGGTATTGCTAGATAAGGTACATAGGGAGTTACTAAGGATGAATTCTCAAGATAACAGGAGGACTAGAATAGATACAATGATATTGGAACACCATAAATGATACATTGGTGTTATGAAAAAAAAAAAAAAAGGAGACAAATATAAATTGTATACAAGGATGCCTCGAGAGTGACAACATGGATACATATTGTCAAGAGTATAAGCAGTTGTCTTAAAAGAGAAAATAAAGTAATACGGAACCCAATGTAGAAAATTCATGATGATTTGGAAACTATATTTTTCTTTTCCCTTCTATTTCATAATATGATAGTAACACATTCGTCTGTTGGTTGCTGAACAATGTGATGTTTGAAAATTGATGTATGGGAAGTCAAAGAAGATCTTTGAAGAATAAATATATATATATAAAATAATATTTCTAGGAAAGAGTTCACAAAAAAATACTGTATTGACAGAAAAGAAGGAATGATTAGAAATAACTGACTAATGGACAGGATCACCACCAGACGTACGGATATTGGAGACAAACATCACATATTAAAAAAAAAAAAAAAAAAAAAAAAAAGTAATATAGAACATTTTCTACAGTGACGGACTTAGAACGAATTTATACACTTACCATTTAGAAAATGTCTATAACAAGGAAACATTCAGATAGATAAATAAGGATAAGCCATGAGGTTTTAATGCTTTTATTGTGAAAAATGATTACTTATAAAAATGATGCTGGTCGTATTATCGTCTGATACATATGCATATTATGTTTAGAGATGTTTTCTACATGTAATAATGAGCAAGTGGCTCATTCAAAAAAAAAAAAAAAGAAGAAGATGATGAGTACCCATGAAAACATTGGCTATTCTATGAAAGTGGATTGCCATTACCATAGGAATTAGAGATTTTGGACATTTCTTGGAATATTGCAGAGTACTTGGGAAATAGAATAAATAAGTACGCCAGAAAAAAAAAAAAGATTTTTTTTTAGTACTTGCAGGCTTTTAATATGGAGCAAATAACAGTACAGAAAAGAGATAACACCCCCTACCACATCCAAGAGAATGTAATCAACTATATTTTTGAATGAAATGTAATAGATTATGATAATCCAGCCAAGTTCTGCAAATAAGATAGTTTATTGTTCATTCCCCAGTGTTGCCACTCGTCACATTTTTTTTTAGTGATGACCTTATGAGTGTTTTGCAGATTTTGTTGGGCAGTGTTGCCAATTTGTAAATTTGGTGAAAAATATTATGATGTGATGAATAAGTTACACTTTTTGAAGTTGATGTCCACTACTAGTTTTTTTTTACATAGCAGACGACCTCATATAGACATAGGACCCCAGTATAGGAATTAGATTAAATTTTTTGGAAATATTTTTGGACTTAGAAAAATTTTTGAACTTTAAATTTTTCTGAAAATTTTTTGAACTTAGAAATTTTTGGGGATGGATTTTTGTTATTGATAGTACTCAAATGTCTCCCTACGGGATACATTTGCGGAGCCCCGGGATCTATATGTGGCCGTGTACATAGTTGTTCCTTTGGAAACAGACTATATTCTTACAAGACAGAGGAAGCACAGACCACCCCATAATTTTATATTTTATGAGAATCAGAAAATAATAAATAGTGTCACATATTTAGGGTAGAGTCGCTTCTACACGCCATTTCTAATAATTGGGTGATTTCCCCTGACCAATCGGATAGCTCAGATTTACCCCGGGGAAAGTGGAACAACAACGCCATTTGGCAGTAGAATGAAAGAGCGCAACTCAAGAGGTCGTATCTGGTCCAGCTCTACATATTTCTTAGTTTGAGAAAATCAAACTTCAACATTTCTTATAAAATGTGTATTTCAGGACATTGAGTGAATATATATATATATTTCTTACTGACGTAAGTAGTGACAATCGTTAAACATGTATTTTGAATAGAGCTCCCAACCCTAGTCGCAGCAGAACTAGGTTCGAGGATTTGAGTCAATTTGCAAAGAAATAGTCTTACACCTCAAACCATGTAGAGTAGAAAATATTCTTGTGTTGGAAAGCATTTAACTCAAGGAATGCTTATGACGATAAAGAAATCAAGGACAAATCTGAGGAGATGGGTAAATGTCGTCGAACCTAAAATAAGACTGTAACTTAAAAGAAGGAACACGGTGGAATGAGAAGGTTCGCCATATTTGACAATTGAGTAGGCCTACGAGACAAAGATGCAAAAAGGGATTTTTGCATCGATGAAAGCATCTGATGAGATGATAGAATTTTATTATACTTATTATTGTAAAAATGTTCTGAATTCCAGACTTTGTTGAAATTTTAAGTTTCATGCTGAAAGATATTAAAAGTTTTGCATGAAATCGAACGCTGTTGAAAAGGTGAATTACTACAGTTTTGAGATCTAGATAAGAAATCTATCCATTTCAATTAAATTCGCTACATCAACACCTAAGAGAAGAAAATCGAACCTGGTAACACAAATTTAAGAGAGAAATCTAAATCTCTGGTGATTAGGCCAGTTAAACATCTGCTCTCTGTAAAGTAAACTGAAAATACTGCATATACCGGCACTGCCACATGATGTAATATGGTGCCGTTCCAGTCCTAAGGAACACCTGCCCCGGTTACAAATTCTTCACAGATAATGTTCACGTACTAGAACGCTGGCAATGTTAGGGTACCACAGTATTCACTGAATAAAGAAAAATACATATGAAATATTTTACATATTCATCATCTCATCATCTCAACCCATAACCCGTCATGGGTCGTAGGGGTGCCATGGTGGAAGCATCAGCAGACATGGTCCTCCACTTTTCTCTATAATATGTATTTTACATATTATGTACTCAATATAACTGATAATTTAAACTGCAAGCGTAGCTTGTCTTATAGTTTAATACTTCCTGTGAAGTAAGTTATATTTTTAAATCACATCAATCCTTATGAATTAGGAACACGTGCGTATTCCGTCAACACTCATGAGACTTCTAGCATTTATAAGTTAGTTTGGAAAAATCTGTTCTCGTCTGATTATTTAGCAGTAAAATTAAATTTCATTATAGCTACATTGTTGTTTAAGCTAGAAATTATAATTTATTCTGCTTTCCACTGAAACACGTCACTAGAAATTAATACAGACTTATGTATTACGCGGTCTGCACCAAATCTAACTAGTGAAATAAAAATAAGCGATTTAACACTTTAAACACTTCACAAAATACTAGATAATAATATATTTTACCTCACACAGAACTACAGGTAGTCGCACAACTTAAGAATTATATGCTTATATTTATGGAAGTCTAGAAGTTCGACAAATTGTCGAAGCAAACTGAGAAACTTCGCTATACAGCTTATACTGTTCCGAGCAACCTGTCTACTGCGAATTTAGGAGCGAGAATGAAAAATCTAGTTTCAAACTCTCGTTATATCTATCGCCAGACAAAGAGGTAAACGTTTATTTCGACAAACCGAATTAATCCCCTTTCCGTCTATAACACTACGTTTAACACCTACACGCATGTCGTAACTGCCACCTACTGACCAAGAGGGCGCGTGTCAGTTGCGAATCTCAGACGGCTAGTCTCCTATGCCCCGGCAGTTTTCACACTTCACGCTGACCATGGCCCACAATGAGGGTCGTGTCAGGTGGGATTTCCAGACAAAATGTCTCAAACTGCGCCAAGGAGACGTCATTTATCGCGCCTTTCTGAGCGTTCAGCCGACACCACTCGTTGTGGCAGGTGAAAATGCAGACAAATTTGTCGCCTATATGTCTGGCGAAAACGAATATTCACAGTGTATTTCGTCAATCTGCAGCGATTGACCGAATGCATTCACACGCCAAATCGTCTGGTCCTACGTCTGAGTATGAACCATAATCGCACCTCTCGTCAAACTGCGCGAATGACATCTACGTAATCAAGTTACTCGTTTTATCAGCAATGAAATGCGTTTCTAAATGAGAAACGAAACTTGCGAAAGTGAGAATGGGAAAGTAGAAATGTATATAGTCGCAAACGAACGAATGCGAAAAACACAGGAAAAAGGTAAGGATAAAAAATAGAGGATACGGGTGACAGAAAAAGACGAGGATATAGGCAATTTATAGATCATAAATGTCTACGTGACAGAACGTCCCCCCTTTAAGATATGGAAGCACTCCATGTCTACGTTATGGAAATAAATTTCCTATATCCGTAGCTTCAGGGTGTCTGTCTTCTTCCCTCTCATCTCCCCCCTCCATCTCTGTCCAATTCCTACTCAAGTCTACTCCCAAAGTTTCCTTTCTCTGGAATGTCTCCCATGCGCGCTTGAAAGAGCGTCGCCGCTTCTGACATTTTTCAAAGATTTCTTGTGATTGCAGTGGAGTTTCCCTGCCACTATCGTCATCTTTGTCAGTTTTGGCGATCGTCAGGAGATGGTCGGAGGTTGGCACTGGTTTTTCCAAGTATCTCTTTAACAGATTTAAATGGAAAACCTTTTCCTTTCCTTGAATAGAGATCTGGTATTTAGCCTTAGAAATCTTTTTCAGGACGGTAAACGGCCCTTGCCATCCGATCTTCAGTTGGTTGTTTCCGGTAGGGAGTAACACCAAAACTTTCTCTCCTGCTTCCAGTTCTCTCTCTTTCGCGACTTTCCTGTATCGGTTAGCGTGCTTTGTGCGTGCTCGCTTAAAGTTAGTCGTTGCTAGGTCCCATCCTAGTTTCAAACTTCCTTTTAAATCCGACACATATTTACTTGCTGAGACAACTGTCTCATCAGCCTTCTGGTCTGTCAGCGACCAAAGTAAGGCTTCAAGCGGGCCCTTAATGGGTCTGCCGAATAAAAGCGTAGCTGGCGGAAATCCTGTGGAAGTATGAGGAGATTCTCTGTAGCCAAATAAAGCTGCCGGAATGCAACAATCCCAATCTTCAGGTTTGACTTGTGCCAGTCTACTTAACATCATGTTGAGGTTTCCGTTAACACGTTCTACTAGCCCATTTCTGGCCAGAGTATAAGGCTTAGTGTAGATGTGCTGGTCCCTCAAGATCTTGACGATCTCATCCATCAACAGGTTTCGGTATGGAGATCCGTTTTCCGTCAGCACTTGCTGAGGGAATCCCAACCGAGTGAAAATCTGCACGAGGGCTTCTGCGACATGCTTGGCATCTGCGCATGTTAGCGGGATAGCTTCTGCCCATAAAGTGCATGTATCGACTAAGGTCAGGATAAACCTATTCCTTCTTTTAGTCCTTTCGAAAGGCCCTAAAATGTCGATCACAACCCGTTCGAATGGTGTTCCCACTATTGGCATTTCACCCAAAGAGACTGGGGGTGCCTGTTGCTTGGGTGGCACACGTTGGCACTGGGCACAGGATTTGACATACCTGATAATATCAGTATTTACTCCTGGCCACCAATAATGAGTGGTTATCCGTTGGTTTGTGGCGTTCTGTCTCATATTTCCGCTGAAGGGAAGAGAGTGCCCCATTTCTAGGATTTGGCTTCTGTACTGTTTCGGTACTAAGAGCTGGTTGTAACCTTGGTCAGGCTTGCCCGTTCTGCGATAAAGTACGCCATCCTTAGAAAAAATGTCCCCGTGCTGTCTGGGTTCCTTAGCCATGGGCAGTTTCCTAAAGCAGGGTGCCAAAGTAGGGTCCTTTTGTTGCGCTTCTTTAAGTTCCACAGGTAACAAATTAGGCGCAGGCTCCCGTTCCTTCTGGGTTTGCTCTCTTGTAGTTACTGCTGCCACAATGAGCTCTTCCGGTTTCCCAATAGACACGTATCTACCGCCGAGTATGACTGGGTAGATGGGGTCATCCATAACAGCCGCTTTGATCACGCCTCTGACAAAATCAGAGTGGATCTCCACCAATGCGATGGGAAGCGCTGTAGGTGCCTCACTCTTACGAACTCCACAAAGTTGGACGGTCTCTCCTGTCTCTTGACCGGGTTTAACCAGGTTTCTGGCAACAATGCAATCATAAGAAAGCCCCGTGTCAAATAAACAAGAAGTTTGAGAACCGTTCAAAGTAACAGAACCTCGCGTTGAGGGTGTATCCCCAACAGGTTGAGAATCACTGTCAATAATTCCGCCTTGCGTGACTGTTAGCAAGCATTCTATGCGTTTCCGCTCGGTATGCTCGCTCTGATCATTAGTCCCGTGCTTAAGGGTTCTCCCTTTGCCACCTTGTCCTTTCTGGCTACGCTGCCATGAAGGGCGATCGGGTTGATCAGACTGTTTACTGTGGTTGGGGTACTTGTTTTTGTAGAACTTGGATTTTTCAGGAGGGGGGTTTTGAGGTCCATTTTCTCGGTGGTTATTCTGGTTAGAAACATGAGAAGATTGCTCTAGATTATTTTTCCGAAAATGCTCCTCTGTCGGTTTACGTTTTGTGGCCGGCAGTTCAGCCAGCGCATTGTGATATCGCTCAGACTTTTCTAAGATGTCTTCAAACTTTTCTGCCCCCTGCTCGGTTAGGAATCTCCGCGTATCAGCAGACAATGTGTTCTTTATTTGTTCTGTAATAACAAATTCCTCCAGACCTTCATAGGTAGAGGGGAGCTGTGAAAGCTCAAGGCACTTTGTTAGGTATCCCTTCAAACGAGACGAGAACTGTTGAAGAGTTTCAGAGCTCTCTTTCCTGCTGTTGCGAAACAGTTGCAGAAATTTGCGAGCATTCATTTCAAAGCGCTCCAGTAACGCTTTCTTCAACACATCATAGTTGTCTTGTTGGCTGCTTTCCAGTTTGGCGTAAACATCATACGCACTGCTTTTCAGCGCCTGAGAAAGCTTCATGTTCCAACGCGACCTCTCTAAACCGTACAGAGTTGCAATTTTCTAAAATTTTTCTAGCCAAGTGTCAATCTTCTCATTAGGACAAGGGAAAGTTTCAAGCGTAAAAGACATCGCAGTGAGGTGAGTAGATTGAGTATTAGAAGGATCAGTTAAGGAAGAATGCGGAGAAGACTCTCCATTGCTGGAAGTGGAGGCAGCACCACGACTTTGGAACTCTAGAGTTTTAAGCGCCAACTCGTGCTGTCGTCGTTGCTCATTTTCTCTTTCCTCATGCTGTCTCTCCTCCCTCTCCTTCTCATGCTGTCTCTCCTTCTCACGTTCCTCATGCTGCATCCTGCGAATTTCCATTTCTTCCTCAATCTTTTTCTGCTGTAATAGCCGATCTTCCGCTTCTTTCCTCCTTGCTTCTTCTTTTTCCTCTTTAGCTTCAGCTGCTTTCCTCTCCGCGTCATTTCTGTCAAGTTCGTCCCTGACAAAAGCTTTCGCTTCTTCTCCGTCCAAACCTTCTTCTCTCGCCTCGTCCCTGAGGAGCTGTCTAAGCTTTGCCCTCTCCGCCATAATAAGTCAGTGGCTGAAATTTAGACGAGAAAGAGATAAGAAAAGGATACACTGGTTCCTTACCACTTACGAGAAAATACCAACACAATAGATGATATACTTATAGCCTGGGATACCTCCTCCAAAAATTATAGTGTCTAACTATCGCTGCTATTTATCGGCAATTAAGCACCTAATGCAGACGACTACGCCAACTAAATGGTAGTTAAGATTTACTACTGAAAAATAAGTTGCTACAGTGGAAACAAAATAATTTTGCAAAAAATTTTAAGGAGAAAAAAAAATCCCTTAATTTTTTTTTTAAATCCACTATAAGTTCACCCCTGAAGATAGTTAGGGTAAGGGAGGCAATAACAGGACGTATAGTCTGATCGCGCTCCTTAGCTTAGCTCAAACACCTACTTCTTCAGAACCCTGTGAATGTTATACACTCACAAAACTTTACCAGCGTTAAGTATTACAAAATCAGTAATTAACATATATTCCGACAAAATCAACATGTAAACCAAATGTATAATGCTCAATAATGCTGTGGAAAAACAATTATTAGCCGTGTGATCAGCACGCCCAAAAACAGATCGTTACGTCTAGGGGATAGTTATTTTTAAAAGATACAGATCTCACAAGACATCACACTCTTACTCTATATCAGAATAAAGAAAAATCTCAGACGAGCTGATATTTGTCGTCTCGTCTTCCTATTCTAAGTTCAAAAACCGGAAACGAGCCCACATTTGTCGTCTCGTTTTCCTATTCAAAGTTCAAAATCCCGATAGACGAGACTCCATTTGTCGTAGATTTTTGATAGGAGAATTAAGACTTGGGTTGGTCCCTTCTGAATAGGTTGGAATGAGTGATAGTCACAGTGTGAGATAGAAATACAAAATAGATTTCCACGAGTGAGGTGGTGGAATAGTGATAGAGGCTGTCTCTGAGAGCGGGAAATCTCTCTCTCTCTCTCTCTCTCTCTCTCTCTCTCTCTCTCTCACCTATCTTCTACGACAGATCTAAAGTAGTCAGACAGTCTAAAACATATACATTAAATATATATATATTCACTCACGTGCACGCACATTCAAGTGACGACAGGTAGACACACAGACGTGGGAAACTATAACAAATGATTATATAGATATTTAGAACGAGCTGACCAACATGCTGATTAATTTAGTGTTAAGTTTATTTATCATTTTAAACTTACGTCACAACATGTAAAAATTACATCCAAAAAAAAAAACATATACAAATAGTCATAAAGTCAATAAAAATGCTACAAGAATTGATAGACCCACAGTAAGATCCTTCCCCTCGAGGTTTAGCCCACAGTCCCGTTAAAAGGAACAAAATGATAGCCCCCAAAGAGTCACAGATACATAGGGTTTAGTCTAAGAGTTTTTTTCTTCTTGTAAATGTATGAACAGAGTTGGATAATCTGATTTAGCCTAAGAAAGAAAAAAAAACTAGCATGTGCAACAATTCTGCAGAGAAAAATAATTTAGACAGCAAATGGGTGCCAAAATACAAAGGTAAAATCACACTCAGACCTGCGTTCGCTCTATACATTCAGACGAGCACACGTGCACATACTCTCAGCTTTGATAGCCACTCCTGGAACAAAGCCAATATTTTTAAGACTTGTTCATACAGAATCTTCAATGGTAATCTTGCGCCAAGAAAACCCCAGGTCCAAAAAGATGGGTTGAATTCACCACTTCCGGGACCGTTTTCTTGGGAATACTATTGTTTTAGATGTCTGTTTAAGTCACATAAAATTTGTCTAGGCTCGAGCGTTAACAACGAGCACAGTGTCGCTAGCTTAGGTTTCTAGAATTGAGGAATGTCAGATCGGTGTCTACTTTCAGGAAGGTACTATATTTGGTCACCACAATACTAGTCAAAACTCTGTCGGACTGTTACTGATATTTGCTTGCCACAGCGGGCTGATCTGTACTAAAGTGTTATTTCTGAAAGAATTAATTCTGGCGCGATAGGCCTTTTACTTCATTTACTGTAACAGTTCATGTAATGGAAGTGCTTAAATTTTTCACAGATAATGTTCACGTACTAGAACGCTGGCAAAAATAGGGTACCACAGTATTCACTGAATAAAGAAAAATACATATGAAATATTTTACATATTATGTACTCAATATAACAGATAATTTAAAATGCAAGCGTAGCTTGTCTTATAGTTTAATACTTCCTGTGAAGTAAGTTATATTTTTAAATCACATCAATCCTTATGAATTAGGAACACGTGCGTATTCCGTCAACACTCATGAGACTTCTAGCATTTATAAGTTAGTTTGGAAAAATCTGTTCTCGTCTGATTATTTAGCAGTAAAATTAAATTTCATTATAGCTACATTGTTGTTTAAGCTAGAAATTATAATTTATTCTGCTTTCCACTGAAACACGTCACTAGAAATTAATACAGACTTATGTATTACGCGGTCTGCACCAAATCTAACTAGTGAAATAAAAATAAGCGATTTAACACTTTAAACACTTCACAAAATACTAGATAATAATATATTTTACCTCACACAGAACTACAGGTAGTCGCACAACTTAAGAATTATATGCTTATATTTATGGAAGTCTAGAAGTTCGACAAATTGTCGAAGCAAACTGAGAAACTTCGCTATACAGCTTATACTGTTCCGAGCAACCTGTCTACTGCGAATTTAGGAGCGAGAATGAAAAATCTAGTTTCAAACTCTCGTTATATCTATCGCCAGACAAAGAGGTAAACGTTTATTTCGACAAACCGAATTAATCCCCCTTTCCGTCTATAACACTACGTTTAACACCTACATGCATGTCGTAACTGCCAGCTACTGACCAAGAGGGCGCGTGTCAGTTGCGAATCTCAGACGGCTAGTCTCCTATGCCCCGGCAGTTTTCACACTTCACGCTGACCATGGCCCACAATGAGGGTCGTGTCAGGTGGGATTTCCAGACAAAACGTCTCAAACTGCGCCAAGGAGACGTCATTTATCGCGCCTTTCTGAGCGTTCAGCCGACACCACTCGTTGTGGCAGGTGAAAATGCAGACAAATTTGTCGCCTATATGTCTGGCGAAAACGAATATTCACAGTGTATTTCGTCAATCTGCAGCGATTGACCGAATGCATTCACACGCCAAATCGTCTGGTCCTACGTCTGAGTATGAACCATAATCGCACCTCTCGTCAAACTGCGCGAATGACATCTACGTAATCAAGTTACTCGTTTTATCAGCAATGAAATGCGTTTCTAAATGAGAAACGAAACTTGCGAAAGTGAGAATGGGAAAGTAGAAATGTATATAGTCGCAAACGAACGAATGCGAAAAACACAGGAAAAAGGTAAGGATAAAAAATAGAGGATACGGGTGACAGAAAAAGACGAGGATATAGGCAATTTATAGAACATAAATGTCTACCTGACAATCTGCCAGTTATTCTCACTCTATTTTCTTCCTGCAGAACGTATACTTACATATTCTGCAGATTTTCTTCGAGCCAAACTTCAGTGAGATTATCTTTGACAGTCTTGGTACTTATTCATACTTTCAAATTTTCCATCTATCCATCTCGCATCAGTATATAATCTGCCAGCCACACTCACGACTGACTGATTCATGGGTGTATACGAAACACTACGACTGTAGTTTTCCGCTGCTTTTCACCGCTTGGTGTACGCTGATTGTCATGTTATACGTTTTAAGAGGTGTAGCTATCCGTCACAACTTGCACCTCGCCCTCAGTGACAACCGGTGTTTTTGGTCCACGTCTGCTTATTTAGGATTCACATCTAACACCTATATCTAGAGGACGTTCAAACATCCGCCAACGGGTTGACGCACCTGGTAGGAGGACAGGCTCGTATCCCTGGAACCAAACCTGGCATATGGAAGTGAGTCATTGACTAATAGTAAACAAATAGGAAAAGCACTAGATGTCACAGGAGTGTGGTTTCACAGAAGAATGTTAAACATACCAAGGGCAGATGAAAAAGAGTAATTAGGATGTCCTGAAAGAGTAGAACAAAATAATCTACTTTCTTCGGGTACATTATGAGAAGAAGAAAGCTGGAGAATATTGTGACAACAAGAAAGCTGGAGAATATTGTGACAACAAGAAAGATTGAATGAAAATGATAGAGAGAGTGACAAAGAAAGAAAAAAACTGGACATTTTGACATCATCACATGGAAATTAGTCAACAACAAAATTCACAAATGCAACTGTAGACAGGAAGTTGTAAAGGGACATGATTGCCTGTGCCACCAGGTAAAGGATCCCGTTACACGCCCATTGAGGCACATTGGGAATAAAGTGTTAGGGTTATATTTTCTAGACCATCGGCACACTATGGGTGATGTGGTTAGCATCACCCCGGCCGCCCCTTCCCAAAGTTACTTTGGTACCCAATCCATGAGGTTGGGTCGACTCCGGAGTCGTTTGCGATCTAAAAAAAATCACCTTAACTGGGGATTGAACCATGGACCACCGAGCTAGGAAGCCATTGCACTAACCACTGTACTACCGCAGCTCCCATGTATGGTACTTAAAGACAAAGACATAGACGTCTTCATATGTTACTTTTGCATCAGTTTGAGGTAGTTCTCAACCCTCCTTTGCCAGTCTATCTACCTCTACATTCCAAGTGATGTTACAGTGAAAGCATGTGCTGGCTCACAACTTCTTTGAGTTGCCAAAGTAGTTTGTAGAGCGCTTCTGTTAGGACATTTATGTTTTTGTTTGTTTGGTTCCATGAGTGCTGCTATTACTGACAGTCTATCTTGAACAATACTATTTGTCTTTACTGTCTTTCTTCTTTCATTAGAATTTCTGCAGCAGGTTTCATTGCTCTGACGCCGCTTAAAAGTAAAGGCCACGATAGTCCCATTACAGGTACTGCCATAAGGGAGTAAAATGTTAGAGATCTCACTGTTCTTGGTACAGCTTTTTATGAGGTGGGGGTGACCTTTTCAATTTTTCACTGCCTGTTTGCCTTTCCTAACTCAACAGCAGATCCAGGTACCCCTTTACAGTTTTGTAGACGGGGCGTGATGCAGCTAGATTTTGATCCCTGAGCCTGGCGACTTTGACGCGAGAGGAAGCTCGAAAGCCTTCAGTACTATAGCTTAATGTAAAAAGATTCCTCTACATCTGTTTCAGTTGCATTAACGGCTAACCCATCTGTGTATACGTGGGCCCAGTCGCTGCTTTGGTAGATTTTCTCAGTATTTTATGATTTGAGCTTTTCTTTATGCTTTGATCTGGCAAATTTTCTTTCGCACTCTCGGGAATCTCAATTTCTTGGTCTGTTTTCTCCAGAGAAGCAACATCTTGTTAGAGTAATTGGGTGAGACGGTATTGCCTCCCCTGATATGCAGTAGTGGTCCATTCATTCATAACCCTTCACTCCCAAAGGAGCATAGGCCTTCAACAAACACATGCCAAGTCCTCCTGTCACGTGCCATCATCTCAAGTTCTTTCCACGTTCTCCTCATCATTTTCACATCTGTTTCCAGCTCTCTTCTCCGTGTGCTTCTTGGTCTACCTCTGCCTCTCTTGCCCTGGGGGTTCCAGAACAAGGACTGCCTTGTAATGCTATCAACATGTTTCCTCAGTGTGTGTCCTATCCATCGCCATCGTCTTCTTCTTATCTCTTGTTCCACTGGCACTTGTCTAGTTCTTGTTCCACGTTGGTAACCTTGTCATACCATTTCAATCCCTCTATTCTACGCAAGCACCCATTTATGAAAGTCTGTAGCTTTTTGGTTGTTGTCTTTGTTGTTCTCCATGACTCAGAGCCATACAATAGGACTGACTTGACATTTGAGTTGAAGATTCTTATTTTCGTGTTGGATCCGATTTCTCTTGATCTCAACCAATGCAATGAAAGCTCCTCTTGCTTTTTGTATTCTTATTTTGATATCACTGTCTGTCCCTCCAACTTTGTCTATATTGCTGCCAAGATATGTGTACGATTCTACATCTTGTAGTGGTGTTTCGTCAAGTTCAACCCTGTTACCATTACCTGCATTTATTCTCATTATTTTTGTCTTTTCGCTGTGTATTTTCAGACCCAATTGCTGTGACCTCTCATCAAGTGTTTTCAATTTGTCCTGCATCTGATTACGGTTATGGGACAGAAGAGACAAGTCATCAGCAAAATCCAGATCATCCAACTGATTAGTCAGAGTCCACTGGATTCCATTTCTGTTGTGTGTTGTCGATGATCTCATAACCAAGTCTATTGCAAGTAAGAAAAGAAATGGAGACAAGAGGCATCCCTGTCGCACTCCTGTTCTTATCCCAAACGGTTCTGTAAGCTGTCCTTCGTGAAGAACTCTGCATCTCATGTCTTCATATGTTTTCTTTATTAAATTAATTATCTTCAAGGGAACTCCATAATGCCTCATCAATTTCCAAAGTGATTCTCTGTCTACACTGTCAAATGCCTTTTCGTAGTCCACAAATCCAATGTATAGTGGTGAATTCCATTCCAGACTTTGTTTAACTATTATTCTCAAAGTGGCTATCTGGTCTGTACATGATCTGTTTTGTTGAAAACCTGCTTGTTCATCTCTCAGTTTCTTGTCTATGGACTCTTTTAATCTCTCAAGGACAATCTTGTTTAATACTTTTCCTGGCACTGATTGTAACATTATTCCTCTATAATTTGTGCACTCTTGTAAATTTCCCTTCTTAGGCAACTTAACCAGATATCCTTCCTTCCATTCTGCTGGTATCTCCTCCTTTTCCCAGACTTTACCAAGTAATTTATATAACATCTCTGTAGCCGTGTCGATATCTGCTTTGATTGCCTCTGCTGGAATGCCATCAGGTCCAGACGCTTTTCCATCTCTTAGAAGCTTTATGGCTTTCTTTATTTCTTCCTTCGTTGGTCTTTCGCCGTTAATTTGTAGGTCTTCTTCTGCTGGCTGGATGTCCGGGGGGTTTTGTGGAGCTGGTCTATTGAGAAGGTCCTCAAAATATTCTGTCCATCTCTTCATTTGCTCTTGTATATTGCTGAGCAGTTTTCCATTCTTTTCTTTTATGAGGCAACTTGTTTGCTTGTATTTCCCTGTTAGCTTCTTTGTCTCTTTTGATACTTCTTTTTGCTTCTTTGTTTTCTTCTGTGTACACTTCTTGAGCTTTGACTTTGGAACTTCTGGTTTTGCTTGTGTTTAAATCTGCTTTCTTGTTTTTTCTGTCTTTTATCTTATTGATGGTTTCTGTTGTTATCCATGCTTTTTGTTGTCGTTCCCTTTTCCCCAGTATTTCTTCACATGTCTCATTCCATACAGTTTTGATTTGCTGCCAATAGTCTTCTGTATTCTCTACATCTTCCAGCTGTTGGAGCACTTGGAAATTGTTGGATATTGTGACCGCAAATGTGTCTCTTGTTTCTTGATTTCTTAGATGTCCTACATTAAATTTTTGTCTATAATTTTGCATTGTTGCATATCTCTTGAGTTTCATTTTTACTTTGGCTATCAGAATGTAGTGATCTGATACCACATCTGCTCCTCTATTATACCTTTACATCCTGCAATGATGATCTGAACTTCTTGTTTATGCATATATGATCAATCTGATTTTCTGTTCTATGGTCTGGTGATATCCATGTTGCCTTGTGTATTCTCTTATGTGGAAACATGCTTCCTCCTATAGCCAGTTGATTTGAAGCACAGAAGTTTGAGAATAGTTCCCCATTTTCATTCATTATTCCTAGTGTTATGAACCAAATACTTCATAATGATAAATGTAACTATGGTAGGATATGGTCCGTTAAATATAACAATTGTGGTTTATCGTGGTTGTCGAATCTTATTGTGCATCCAAATGTTACCCGCTATATTTCCTGTGATAATATCTGATTTAAACCTTTGGTTGCGTGAGTGGGTGGTGTACCGTGTTAGGAAGTTTGATTGAGTGCGTGCGTGCTGGAACAATCACTCACAACACAGGTACGCACGTAGAAGTCATAGATGGTTATAAACGGCTGGTGTAAGTTAAAGATTGTTTATTACACCACAGTACGATAATATGGAGTACACATATGGTCAATGACAGTTTGCAACAATACAATAATAAAGTACTTCTCACATCCCAGAATCATGCAGATACTACAATATCCATGACCTCCTTAAAGATACTCCTCAACTCAGCGCTATCCACCTGTCCTCACATTAGCGCTCTAATATTCTAATAATGGATCCTTCTCAAAGATAGCAAACGGTCATCCTCGCCGTGCTACAATATAAATATGGCCTCCTCACAGATAGCAAACGGCTCACATCATCGCCGTGCTACTGCATAAATAGCATCCTCAAGATACTCCCCTGCGCTATAAGATATAATAATGGATCCGTAAATATGGCCTCCTCACAAATACTCTTCACATAAGCGCGATCACTATGATAATGGATCCGTTAGCAACCGGACATCCTCGCCGTGCTAACATATAAATAGGCCTCCTCACAGATAGCAAACGGACATCATCGCCGTGCTACTGCATAAATATGGTATCCTCCAGATACTCCTCACATAAGCGCTATCATAATCTAATGAGTCCTACCAGCAATTTCTCACACGACTCCATACCCGGCAGTCTGCAATAATCTCGCCTTTACTCATCTTAGCGCTATTATATGACATGTGTAGGTTAATGGATCCTTATCAAAATAATCACAATACTGCTCACCCAGCAGTTTGCAATAATATCACTTATCAACATGTCTTCACATATCAAAATTATCCTCTCTCAGGAAATAATGGCCTACACAAATAATGGCCTCTTATCTTCAGCACTGTACAGGCTTACCATCGAAAACACACACTATGGGGCCGACCTCTCCAGATCGATGCCCAAAACTCACTGCCCACGGGAATACACATCTTCCCCCTAAAACAGCTACGAGACCCGGCTGTTCAAAAAACACCGCTCAGTCTCACTACTTGCACGGGCTAGCCACAAAAAGCTAAAATACCCGTAGCTCAAAACAGTTCGGAGTGAATAAATCTTCACAATTGAAATGACTAGCGTTCACACGCTTTCTAACTTTACTTCTAACATACGAGAGAATTCCCCTATTACAATTTAACCTAACATTAAAGACAATCACGTCTTCAAGCAACGACAACCCATAATCTAATCTGCTTATCTAACATTTTTCCCAGATCACTTCCCTTTCATTAAAATTACTGGCAACAGTTTGCCACCCCGTCCGGGAAAAAATGATTTATCATTTTTTTGAAAATTTAAGATCCAAAAATTTAAAGGTTAATGAAATTATATCAAATATCTCTTTAATTAATTCCCAAAAATTAAAAAATTTAATGAAGTTCTATCAATTACCTACAAAAATATACCTATGACAAGAGAACATAGCACATCTACACAAATATCATCAATAAATGTAAGATAACGACTAAATAATCCAACATACTCATTCAAGCATACCAAAAAATAATCTAATACAAACCCACATTAAGTATACATAGTACAAACTAAACAGAAAATAAACTATCGTAAGAGAAAAGACAAAATATGAAATGGGAATATGATAAGAATCAAATAGAATCATAAGATGACAATGAAGACAACAATTCCATACATGTAAAACAAATAGAACTATAAGAACCAATTACATTATCTACAGTCACATAATTAACTTAACAATACAAAGAATGAAAGTATAAATAGCGTAACACGAAAAAGTATACAAGAAGTATGAATTACATCAAAGATGAAACACGGAAGCATAAACAAAATATCAGACAATATTGAAAAGACAACAGACAAGATGTAAAGAAATGACGAATAGTCAACAAAGAGATGAAAGTAAAGATGCAAATGTAAAGAAAGTTGGTAACAACACCTAACAATAACTATCCAAATGTAACAACGTATTGTAAAATACAAAAATGCAAAAGTATTTTTATACACTAACACAAAAAAGAAAGCTTATGACAAGCACAGCATAATAAGTAATTTAACTAAATTATAAACTTATACATAAATAAAAATAAATTACATCAAATATCACCCAAACAAAAAATTATTAACGATAACACAAGTTTCGCATTGACGCATAGTCAAGCGCTAAATACCAAAAAATTCATCCAAACAATACAACATTTTCAAAGAATTAATGTCACTACATAATAGTAACCTTAACATACAATCTAGCGCTGGCGCAGAAAAAAAATAAATATCACAATGTCCAAAACACATTTTTCAAAAAATTACAATACAAAAAATGTTTCTTATCGTTAGGTTAAATAAAAATAGTATTTTTATTTCTAAGTAATATGTAGCTATAATTAATAACTAACAATTAAATTAGCTGAGTAACATAAAAATAATCTTATCTTTAAACAGACACACATCAAAACGTGTAAGTTTTTTTTTTTCTCTTCTTTTTAAAAAAAAAAAAATACATCACAGAAACGTTACATGGCTAACACACTGTTGAACTGCTTACGAAGTTATAAATATATAAGTGTAATATTATTTATCTTAACTATGTATTATAATCAGATATCTAAATTCTTTAAATGAACAAGAGTATCAGCCGTTGCTGTTAATTCTACCCACTTAATTTAATATGAAATTTAAGTTAATTCTAGCTGACAAAAATTCGAATTGTTTAAATTAAATGGAAACCAAGTTTCAGAATACGTCCTTAACTTCAACGCAAAATCATTAATAATACATACAAGTTATGTTTAAAATTACCTTTCACTAAACAATTAATTCGAATAATTTGTATATAAATATGTTAACTAAACATTGTTTCAAACCCATGATGAAAAACAAAACCAAAATTTTAAGTAGTGAATAAAACACTCAGGACTATCTATGAAAATGACTATTACATTGTCTCAGTAAATGAGTTTGTGCATAGAAATCAACTAATGCATAATTAAAATACAGTCATATAAGTAACAACCAAAACATTATGGCAATCAAATGTTACAAAGAGATTACATAATATTCCATTAACAACATATAAAGTTCTATACTAAAGAATACAATAACATTCAGTGTTTGTAAACAGAACAAAAAATAAACAGGACCTTTGAAAAAAAAATAAAAAAAATTCCTTCGAGGTCTTGCGAACATCTCATCAACACGCAAGGTGACATCATGACACGATGGGTTAATGTACTGGCTAGGCTCGCTTGAATGGACAATTGGCACACAGTGATCTACATCTCTCCCAGGTAATGTAAAATTAGAATGCTGACTCCCCTCGCACAGTCGCTCGCTATCAGACAATATAAATGAAAATATCTATTTTAATCCATGGTAAGATTAAGAGGAAATACGGAAAATTTACTCTACAATTACCCAAACTCCGTGGTGTAAGGTTGTGGCCCTTCTGCGATGTCAACAACTCTCGTCAAATAGCAGACAACATAGAAGTCTTAGGGACAATTTGACCTATAATTCAAAGTTGTCAGTGCGGTAGGCTTACGAATAGTCATGATATTGAGATTGAGAGGGTTGATAAAGAGAGAGTGAAAGAGTTAATGATGGAGAAAGACAAATTGATTAAGATTGAAAATTTACTAGCAGAGAAAAGCTGCAAGGTCTTAAAAGCTGAGAGTTTAAACAAGAAATTAAGTGAACAGATTGCACTTAGAGACATTGAGATTGCAGAAGCTAGAAGAAGAATAAATGGTCTGCTTGACGTAGTCTTGAATAGCAATATGTGGTCTTTTCCCCATACTGGCGTAAGCCTATCAACCTTCTCTAGGGATATGGTATCCTTTTCTTTAATTTGTCGACCACAAATCTCATCGTCACTTAATAGATCAGTAAGTGTTTCATTACACAACTTCTCATATTTCTTAATCTGAACTTTTAATTTCCCAGAAATCTCCGTCTTCTCTTGAACTTTTTGAGTCAGATTTCTAACTTCGCCATTTTTTTCCCATCTGAGCTTCCATCTCTTTAATTTTGCACAATGCCGAGTCTAATTTTGCTCGAACACAAGCAAGCTCAGAATTTGATTTACATAAATCACCTGTAAGTTTAGTCACTTTTTTATGTAGCTTATTCACTTCAGCAGTACTTTTTAAGCAACTTTCCCTTTGCTCCTGTGTACTCTGTTTTATGTCTCCTATTTGCTTCTCATCCTTTAACTCCTTTTTCTGATCACTATGGATGCCGTCGCGCAATAACGTACGCATACTCTTCAATATGTCATCACGTTTCTTACCAATATGCTGGTCCAAAAACAGACGAAGGTCCAAAACTAACAACCTCGCTTGATCCTAAGCCATACTCACATGAGAAATTGACTGAAATCTCTCATCAGCAAACTCTCTTAGAGCTCTCGATGATAAGATCAAAAACCTGTCCATAACATGTGACTCAAGCTCTGGGCCTTTTAATCCCTGATAATCTGTCCCCTCTTGAAACAGATACTCTAATACAGGTCTCATATCCTCTGGATCTGTATCACAATCCATTGTGACTTGTTTACTTAGTCAACCATATATGTCTCAATTAAACTTTCATTATACCAAATCAAGTTTAGATCTCAAATATTGTATCATCAATCCCTGTACATCATCACATTCCATAATTAATCGATATAATTATCGACAACAACAACAATAGTTATCAATAGAATAGGATAGTGAAGATTGAGGCTTGCTGACATGGACAGAAGTGGCAACATTTACACACAACAAAAGCACTTAACTGAAGATAATCCCGACCCTTCCGCCAACACACTGGATATCACAAAGTTCTGACGTTAAAACTACTCCACCGCAGAAAGGTACAAGGACTAAGCTCTCTTGTCTTCAGATCTCTGCCACTGCACAGTATGTCCTCAACAATGCATCAGACGACAGGAACCGATCACAGCAACCCCGCAACTTGTCACTTGAGGTATACGTGCAGACGAACTCTCCAAAATACTGCACCTATAGTTGAATCTGTATATGGAAAGACTGGAACAAGCACTGTAACAATTATGGCATCAATGTCGCTATCAGATAACAGCTGTTTGATATCGAAACCAACTGATAAAGTTAGTTTAGTTGCTACAACACGCCAAGATATGAGGATGGATATGCGCAGTCAGCTGATACCTGTGTACAGTTGAATTAAGCCACGCCCACACAGAGCCAAACATAACAACTTTCATATTTCCCACTTGTAATGACTGGTCCAGAATCTGACCTAATTTACTCTCTTGTTACAAATACACATGAGCGTTGAGGTAACAGTTTCCGAATCATATACGCCACACAGGCACTTCTAAATGATCCTAAACTATGCCCCACAGGCTATAAACGCGAATACGTAGGTGTTAGCTCCTTCTAGACTGAAAACCACCACTGATCCCCATACTGGCCACCAAATGTTATGAACCAAATACTTCATAATGATAAATGTAACTATGGTAGGATATGGTCCGTTAAATATAACAATTGTGGTTTATCGTGGTTGTCGAATCTTATTGTGCATCCAAATGTTACCCGCTATATTTCCTGTGATAATATCTGATTTAAACCTTTGGTTGCGTGAGTGGGTGGTGTACCGTGTTAGGAAGGTTGATTGAGTGCGTGCGTGCTGGAACAATCACTCACAACACAGGTACGCACGTAGAAGTCATAGATGGTTATAAACGGCTGGTGTAAGTTAAAGATTGTTTATTACACCACAGTACGATAATATGGAGTACACATATGGTCAATGACAGTTTGCAACAATACAATAATAAAGTACTTCTCACATCCCAGAATCATGCAGATACTACAATATCCATGACCTCCTTAAAGATACTCCTCAACTCAGCGCTATCCACCTGTCCTCACATTAGCGCTCTAATATTCTAATAATGGATCCTTCTCAAAGATAGCAAACGGTCATCCTCGCCGTGCTACAATATAAATATGGCCTCCTCACAGATAGCAAACGGCTCACATCATCGCCGTGCTACTGCATAAATAGCATCCTCAAGATACTCCCCTGCGCTATAAGATATAATAATGGATCCGTAAATATGGCCTCCTCACAAATACTCTTCACATAAGCGCGATCACTATGATAATGGATCCGTTAGCAACCGGACATCCTCGCCGTGCTAACATATAAATAGGCCTCCTCACAGATAGCAAACGGACATCATCGCCGTGCTACTGCATAAATATGGTATCCTCCAGATACTCCTCACATAAGCGCTATCATAATCTAATGAGTCCTACCAGCAATTTCTCACACGACTCCATACCCGGCAGTCTGCAATAATCTCGCCTTTACTCATCTTAGCGCTATTATATGACATGTGTAAGTTAATGGATCCTTATCAAAATAATCACAATACTGCTCACCCAGCAGTTTGCAATAATATCACTTATCAACATGTCTTCACATATCAAAATTATCCTCTCTCAGGAAATAATGGCCTACACAAATAATGGCCTCTTATCTTCAGCACTGTACAGGCTTACCATCGAAAACACACACTATGGGGCCGACCTCACCAGATCGATGCCCAAAACTCACTGCCCACGGGAATACACATCTTCCCCCTAAAACAGCTACGAGACCCGGCTGTTCAAAAAACACCGCTCAGTCTCACTACTTGCACGGGCTAGCCACAAAAAGCTAAAATACCCGTAGCTCAAAACAGTTCGGAGTGAATAAATCTTCACAATTGAAATGACTAGCGTTCACACGCTTTCTAACTTTACTTCTAACATACGAGAGAATTCCCCTATTACAATTTAACCTAACATTAAAGACAATCACGTCTTCAAGCAACGACAACCCATAATCTAATCTGCTTATCTAACATTTTTCCCAGATCACTTCCCTTTCATTAAAATTACTGGCAACACCTAGCCCATGTTTTCCCATGACTTCTTCAAAGCCGGTGTTGACTGTACCTATCTTTGCATTCATGTCACCCATCAAAATTATGATGTCTCTTCTTTTTACTTTTTCCATAATTTCCTGTAGTCTTGTATAAAATGCTTCTTTCACAGACTCTTCTTTGTCATTAGTTGGTGCATAACATTGGATGACATTTACATTTATTTTCTTTTTAGCTGTTTTAAAAGTAGCTGTTATTATTCTGGGTCCAACAGCTTCCCATTCAATGAGTGCTTTCTGTGCTTCTTTAGATAACATAAGAGCTACCCCTTCACTGTGGTGTGAACTTTCGTCTTCATGTCCTGAGGACAGCACCAATTCACCTGTGATGAGTTTCTTCCTCTCTACCCCCTTCCACTTTGTTTCACACATTCCCAGAACCTCGATTTTATATTCCCTAATTTCTGCTGCTACTTGTGCCACTTTCCCTTGTTCGTTTAATGTCCGAACATACCAGGTGCCAAATCTGGAAGTTCTCCTAGAAGAAAGAAGGGAGAGGACCTTCCTCTGTCTTGGATGGCTGTGTTTTATTTTCTTTAATTGACTTGTCCATGTTTGTTTAAGTTTTTTGTTGTTTAAATTTTTTACAGGATGGGGTAACCAGCCCCATGCCCAACCCTCCTTAGTTTCTTTGTACGACATGCATGGCAGGGAACAGTGTTACTATTCTTTGCTCCCATTTCGGGCCCCGGTAACACACGGGTGAGAAGTGGTCCAGCAGTGGCCAAAACTCAAGAGTATCTATTATAGGTTTCAATGGAGCCTATCTTAACACAAGATAACCAATGTCTATCTAAACGGCGCAATCGCGTGTCTAGTTGTGCTAACTTGGCTGAGCGTGTGGATAGATCTTGGTTCGATTCCCGGTAAGCTTATCACTTTTATTTCTTTTCTGTTGCCGTGTGTCCTCCTTTCTGTCCAACGAGTGTATGTTAACTGCCTGTATTTATTTACTTACTACTCACAGGGCTCAGGTTTCCTTCATTATTTAAGGTATAGAACATCATTTCTAAAAAAAAAGGGTCCCGTATATCTCCCGTGGGTCTCTGAAGAGATAAATATAGAATAGGGCTACAGCAACCTTCTGCGTGTTGTACTATACGACTAGTATAAGCTCGTGCATGGTGTTGGTAACCTCATTATGTCAAATAAATTGTCACATAAATCATCGCTACAAGAGCACGCGACTACTTGGTGCAGGTTTCCTACAAGGAAATCAGTTCCAGAGGTGGCTCCCTATTCTCTGTACGGAGCTCGAAGGAAAATAATGATATCTGTAAGACCTTCGAAAATTTAACAAAGAGGAACAAACCGAGACAGCTGTTAAGAAGAGTAAGAACCGATTGGTCAGTTCTTTACAGCCTCGATGTACCTTCCTCTTATTGTGCATTCAGTTTGTTAGCCACGCTAAATCTGCATGCCAGTCGCCAGCACGGTTCTTAGTCTTTTCTAGGTCCATGCAGCAGCCCAATAGCTTCTGCCTGAGCTCAGCACCGTCAGTCCCAGGTCTGGTATTGTAGATCATGGTGGACTGGGCAGTTTGGAAAATGTGCGCAGGGGTCTGGATTCCGTTCGAAGTACCAACCAAAGACACTTTAACACAGATTGTTGTTTTCATTTAACATTGCGATGTTTTATAATAAAATACCCAGTACATATATTTTTACAAACACTGTTGTCTCCTGATTTAACACACACACACACACAAAGTGTAAAAAATATACCCCGTGTATAAAACGTTTTAAAAAAAACATAAAAAACAATGAAGTCCAGAAAGGTAATAGATAACAAAAGGAAAGGACAAAATAATACAATCATATTTTTGGTTTAAAATAAAAAGGAGACATACAATACAACTACAAGAAATATGTAATTCTAAACTCGAATAAAACATACCTCAATATTGTCATTGGTTTAACGAGACAGACAATTAAGTGAATACAAATGTTGGAACGTCCGATTGCAGAGTGGTTAGAGCGCTGGTCGATCGCGCCAATGGTGCCAGGTTCAATTCACGAATATATGTGTATATATTATAAATATATATATATATATATATATATATATATATATATATATATATATATATATATATATATATATATATATATATATATATATATATATATATATATATATATATATATATATATAAGACCCTACTCCACCTCCAAGTGGTGGTCCTGGAAACAGGCTGCATCACTGCAGTCTGGCTGAGAGAGTAGGGTCGAAGTGCGAAGGCAAACCCGGTCCTAAAAAATGTCGTGCGGAAGTCGAATGTGTCGGGCCGAAAGGCGCAGATATCGCAGCTTTGCTGTAAACGGCGACACAACGCAACCAACGTCCTTTTCAGGACGAACGCAGAAGAAGAAGAAGATACGATATATAAATTAACATATTTGTAAGGTAAAATGTGTAGGTCTGTTTTGTTAAATTTCAAAACTAATTTTGCTTTTTGTTTATAGTGAAATAAAACAACGTAAAAATTATAAGTTAGAAAATTACTGTACTGAACAGTATTGAACTGTAATAACTAATTAATAAATACAATTTACAGTCGTACGTCGAGAGGAGAAAAGTAATCGAAAAAAATATATTAGCAATAATGGATGGATGGATAGATAGAATGATAGACACACAGACAGACAGACAGACGGACGGACGGACGGATGGATGGATGGATGGATGGATGGATGGATGGATGGATGGATGGATGGATGGATGGATAGATAGATAGATAGATAGATAGATAGATAGATAGATAGATAGATAGATAGATAGATAGATAGATAGATAGATAGATAGATAGATAGATAGATAGATAGATTCCAGTCTTGAGCCAACGTTTCCTACATTAGGTAAGTTTAATTCATATTTACAAGCTCAGCCCACCATTAAACTCATGGTTTTCAGTTGGAAGGTCATGGCTTACAGGGCTAACAACTTCAAGTTGTGTTTGATCTTCCCTTGTCACACAAAATCCACGCTACATAACCCATAACTGTGGTATTCTTTTCCCTCTTTGCGCTGAGTATGGCACTGATAAACAACACTTTGCGAACTCTACATTTTTTTTCTTTCTTCTTCTTTTTTTTACAGCACAACAAATAGAACAACATTTTTCTCCAACAACCGCCACTCTCTTTGCTACACACAGAGAGGAAAAAGATGGATGTCTGGAATGGTAGCCAAATGTCGTTAGGAAGTGTTAATTTGGCAGTCGAGGAAAGATGCGAGGGCGCGTTAGGTTTCTCTTACTCTGCCTATCTCTCCTTCGTTTTGGTAATTACTGTCTCAAGTTTAGAATATGGAGCCATCTGGAGGTAAAGGTTCTGTATGGATAAAAAAAAAATAACACGAGACCAGAAGAAGAAAGAACATGGAGGTGAGACGAAGCACGATAGTTACACAACTTTACCGTAGTCTATGACTGCCTTCTTGATGACTTTGATTAAAGTTGGAATGGTGAATGTTTACAAATAAAATGAATGGAATATGGAGGCCACCATCATCAAGTCCCTTTTTGCTCCATATGAAGCATGGGGTTACTCCAGTAGCTGGTTCCTTACAGGAAACCTGCACCAAGGCAGTCAAATGGTCTTGTAATGATGGTTTCTGTAGTACTTTGTTTTACTTGATGAGGTTACAAGTTTAAAGTGCAGTCTTCGTATTAGTAGCCTCTTACGACATGTATGTCGGGATAGTAGGCCTGTTCTTTCTGTTTCCTCAGAAACCCGCTGGGCGAGGCTGGGGGAGGGGGTGGGGGGGGGGAGCAACGGCAGAGACAAAATGGGGTAAAGGTAAGAGAGAAAATGGTCTATTTGTCAGATGTGGATAAATACATAAAGACATAATGTGTATGTACATATTTCATAAAATGAATACGCATTTCAACCCCATGTGGGTTATATTGTAGGCTTATAGTGTTATTTATTCTAGATAACAAAGTATATTCACTGTTTGTCCACCCTGTTTAACTAAGATTACATATATTAATATTTGTTATTATGGTATTTGGTCCGACATTATTAGAGTAAATAAAATACTCAATTCCCTCCCCTTTAAGACCCCCCCTGATTAGAGATAGTAGCAGCAATTGTAATCCGTCAAATTCAATTAAAGAAATGTGTCAAACCACTAAAAATCAAGCAATTAATGAAAGCTAAAGACATCATTTTTCGTATACGTGTAAGTAAAGGTTGTACTTGTAGGGAAAGAGACTTGATCAAAAGGTATGGCGTTTCGCTTCAAGTTGGAATTTTTGGTTTTCATTGTCAAAACGGCTTCGGTGTTTCTCGAGCGTTAATAATTACGACAAAGCTCGAAACAGGGTTGCCATTACTTTACGGCAAGTTGTTTGACAAAGCTCAAAACAGATTTTGTGTAAGGCTAGCTGTAACGTAAATATGAACAGCCAGTCTGGCAACATGGGGCAACATGGCGGACCTTGTCTACTGTCCTCTCCATCTACAGTAAAAACTTAACAGCGAGAGAGGGAGAGAGAGCGAGAGAGAGAGAGAGAAAGAGAGAGAGAGAGAGAGAGAGAGAGAGAGAGATAAATAAACTAAAGTAAGATAACACTTAAAATACTGAAGGTTACGTAAAACTAAATTACGTATAACCAGGGATGTATCACAGCTCAACACATTCTTTCGTAGCAATCTCAGAAGATCTAAGCATAGTTAATCTACTTTGTTGTTTCATAAGTTTGTTGTGTGCCTATTTTCCTTGGGGAGCTGAAAGTTATGATGATGATGTTTCAGGAAAACGATACGTCATTACTCTACAGGTTCAACTTCCTTGCTTGACCTGTTAATGTCGTCCAATAAAAGTTACCAAACAGTGGCGGCATGTACAATTGGTTTAAAATAATCTCCGCATTTCTGTGTGCTTCTCCAGTTCCTGCATACATGAGTACATGAGTACTGTACTGCATACCTGAGTACATGAGTACTGTACTGCATACCTGAGTACATGAGTACTGTACTGCATACCTGAGTACATGAGTACTGTACTGCATACCTGAGTACATGAGTACTGTACTGCATACCTGAGTACATGAGTACTGTACTGCATACATGAGTACATGAGTACTGTACTGCATACCTGAGTACATGAGTACTGTACTGCATACCTGAGTACATGAGTACTGTACTGCATACCTGAGTACATGAGTACTGTACTGCATACCTGAGTACATGAGTACTGTACTGCATACCTGAGTACATGAGTACTGTACTGCATACCTGAGTACATGAGTACTGTACTGCATACATTAGTACTGTACTGCATACATGAGTACATGAGTACTGCATACATGAGTACATGAGTACTGCACTGCATACATGAGTACATGAGTACTGTACTGCATACATGAGTACATTAGTACTGTACTGCATACATGAGTACATGAGTACTGTACTGCATACATGAGTACATTAGTACTGTACTGCATACATGAGTACATGAGTACTGTACTGCATACATGAGTACATTAGTACTGTACTGCATACATGAGTACATGAGTACTGTACTGCATACATGAGTACTGTACTGCATACATGAGTACTGCACTGCATACATGAGTACTGTACTGCATACATTAGTACTGTACTGCATACATGAGTACCTGAGTACTGCATACATGAGTACATGAGTACTGCACTGCATACCTGAGTACATGAGTACTGTACTGCATACCTGAGTACACGAGTACTGCATACATGAGTACATGAGTACTGAACTGCATACCTGAGTACACGAGTACTGCACTGCATACCTGAGTACATGAGTACTGTACTGCATACATTAGTACTGTACTGCATACCTGAGTACATGAGTACTGTACTGCATACATTAGTACTGTACTGCATACATGAGTACATGAGTACTGCACTGCATACATTAGTACTGTACTGCATACCTGAGTACATGAGTACTGTACTGCATACATTAGTACTGTACTGCATACATGAGTACATGAGTATTGTACTGCATACATTAGTACTGTACTGCATACATGAGTACATGAGTACTGTACTGCATACATTAGTACTGTACTGCATACATGAGTACATGAGTACTGTACTGCATACATTAGTACTGTACTGCATACATGAGTACATGAGTACTGTACTGCATACATTAGTACTGTACTGCATACATGAGTACATGAGTACTGTACTGCATACATTAGTACTGTACTGCATACATGAGTACATGAGTACTGCACTGCACACATTAGTACTGTACTGCATACATGAGTACATGAGTACTGTACTGCATACATGAGTACATGAGTACTGCACTGCATACATTAGTACTGTACTGCATACATGAGTACATGAGTACTGTACTGCATACATGAGTACATGAGTACTGTACTGCATACATTAGTACTGTACTGCATACATGAGTACTGTACTGCATACATGAGTACATGAGTACTGCACTGCATACATTAGTACTGTACTGCATACATGAGTACATGAGTACTGTACTGCATACATGAGTACATGAGTACTGTACTGCATACATTAGTACTGTACTGCATACATGAGTACATGAGACAGTAAAAGTTTTAAAAACAAAGATAAAGGTAGTGCCTGAGCAGATACTGCCATAGAGAAGTGAAGCGTTGGAGACTTCACTAAATCTCAAGTTTATGAGGTGATGAACGGATGCCTTCATCGCTTCCTTTGTCTGTCCCAACTCCAGAGCAGTCAGGAGGAATCACTTCTACAGTTGGGTAGATTGGAGTGTGACGTTACCAGGTTTTGAACCCAGTAACTTTACCCCAATAAACCAAGTTCTGCCTCTCGTTGCTCAGTAATAATGGCGCCACCAACATTAGCCTACACCGATGTAAAGAAAACCTGGCATAATATGCAAAACAAATGTTTCCAGGTCGTACCTTCAAGTGAAAACTGACTTCTTTGTTGTTCATTGCGCACGTTTAAAATACTGCTAAACCTGCTACGTAACAAAAGCTTCTGATCGTTGTGTTTGAATTGATGAGCTATGTTTTTGAACCGTTTCGTTTTACGTAACCAGTTATGTTTTTTGACAGGTGGAGTTTGGCAGTTATTCTTTTCCCAAAATATGACAAAAAACCGCGTGAAAATATTATTTCTTATTGGTAAGACATGCAATCTTGACAGAGCTGAGTGTAAATCTAGACATGAAGAAGTGGCTCGTCCAAGTGTGAATATAAACAGACAACATGTACAAGAAAAAACTCGTGGGTTCAAACACATAGACTAGAGTGAGATGCTTGTAGATAATCTGTCACAGGTGAAACTTATGTTGATAAGACTGCCGTAAGTCGTGCAGAGATAACAACACAAGGTAATACTTGCACAGTTAACTGAACAAGAATACAGAAGCACAACGATCAGTGTAACTGTGGCACCGATAAAAAGACTGCTGAACATCTGCTTCACAGGTGCCCTACATATGAGGAACAGAGAAAGCACATGTGACCATCACAAGAACCATCTCTAGAAAAACTCTACGGAGATGTCAACAGCCTCAAACTGACCACTGCTTTCTTTGAACACATTCAAGTTGACGTCTGAGGGTGAACACATTCAAGTTGACGTCTGAGGGTGAACACATTCAAGTTGACGTCTGAGGGTGAACACATTCAAGTTGACGTCTGAGGGTGAACACATTAAAGTTGACGTCTGAGGGTGAACCCATTCAAGTTGACGTCTGAGGGTGAACGCATTCAAGTTGACGTCTGAGGGTGAACACATTCAAGTTGACGTCTGAGGGTGAACACATTCAAGTTGACGTCTGAGGGTGAACACATTCAAGTTGACGTATGAGGGTGAACACATTCAAGTTGACGTCTGAGGGTGAACCCATTCAAGTTGACGTCTGAGGGTGAAAGAAGAAGAAGGAAAAAAAGTAATAAAATCTAAGACAAAATAAGAATCTTCAACTATAATATTAAGGCAGTTCTATCGCATGGCTCTGAAACATGGAGACCAATAATAATAATTAAAAAAATACAACCAAGAAGTTACAGGCTTTCATAAATGGGTAGTTGTGTAGGATTAAAATGTTATGTCGAGATCATCAACGTGGAACTGATTAGAAGAACCAGACAAATGCCAGTTGAACTATAGGTGACCAGAGGATAGGACAAACTATGAGGACATCAGGTGCTAGCATTACATGACAGTCCTTGTTCTGGAATCTACAGGGTAAGAAAATAGATTATGGCAAGAAAAACACAAAGAGAAGAGAGCTAGAGAAAGATATGAAAGGGATAAAGACATCGAAAGACCTTAAACGCATAAAACAGAACAGAAGGTTTGATATAAATTTGTTGAAAGCCTATGCTCCTCTGGGAGCTTAGAGGTAAAGTATGACACCATGTGGTGATAGGCAGAAGGAGGTCACATGTTTCCAGACAGATCAGAATAAGCCGTGTATTGATTGTTGTTGTTGTTGTTGTTGTTGTTGTTGTTGTTTAACTAGGGCTGCTGAGCTTCTCGCTCTTTTGCGTCAATACTAAGTTGAGACTCCTTGGACCTGGTATTATCTACACTGTAGATCTAGGCTGTTCCTGTGCCGTTTCTGCCATTCCGAAATGTGTTGAGTTGAAGTCGTGAGCTCCAGTTTCTCCAGCTTGGCTTGCATTTAAAGGATCGTCGCAACTGATCCCAAGCTAGGAGGAAGCGCGTGGCATACTGTGCATTCCCCGCCATCAAAAGGAACTCTCCAAATATGCAGAACTACAAGGTAAAGTACTGTTCTCTGGTTCTGGGCTCTCCCAAGCAAATTGTCACGTCCTACACAGAGCGACTACTCAGCTCCCCCTGCCAATCATGGGCCCATAGTGAGATCTGCCTGCATGCCGTCAACCGGGTGAAAACCAGTTACATCTGGGGCTCAAGTAACTCCTCCGAGCTTAGTACGCAATGCTGAGTTCTCGACATGTTTCACCACAGTGAATGAATAACAATACAAAGACAGTTTGCGTACACATAATCACATGAGCATCTGTGCTCGGAGAAGTGTGTGTAGATAAACAAAGCATTAGTGCCGACAAATAACAACAGAAAAATAATACTTAACTGGAAACAGAAATTTTTTTTACACGGTGAGCTGTTTCCAAACAAGGCAGTCAGGTCAGTTGTTATTATATGTCCACTAGCTGTAAGGTCCCGGCGTTGCCCGGATTTCCTAGGAACTGTTTAGGAAACTTAGTAAATGTAAAAATCAAACAATCAAACTATAATATTTTAATATTCGAGTGAAAAGGAATTTTCGTTTCAATTAACGACTACTGCTTTAAGTGACAACCCTCGTGCATTGTTGTGACAGACGAACTCAGCCGACCCTGAATGACCCTGAAGTGTTGGATGATATACTACGACCTTCGTAGCGACCCCTTGGATAACATCAGTGCCCCCGAATATTGTAACCTTTCGTCAAACGGGATTTTTTTTTCCACCTGGACTCATTAGCTATGCAACCGTTCTACACGTTTGCTGATTAATATGTGGACAGTTTATCTATCGTTCATTCTGGTCATCGCATTGATTTAAGGAGAGATTAAATCACGCCCATGGACATCTCTTGAGCAATCATATGCAGTATTTTCATTAACTTGGCCCAGAGGGGGCGGCGCCAGAATCAAACAGATAGTAGCGACCACGATCAAAGACACAGACGGGGGGGATTTCAGGAAAGACTCGCGCCACGATCAAAGACAGTAGTGGTCCCTGAAACGAGCGACGCAAGTTCCTGCAGGTATTTCGCATCTCGGTGTTAAACACAGAACCGATCGCAGCAGCGAGCGGAGATAGGAAGACCAGGGGCGGCTTCTCTCTTTAGTCTGGCGGTCAGATCCCCAAAAGTGTCCTGAGATCTAAAAAGGTGTCAATTTTCTCATGTCCCACTCATCTTGCAATTAAGTTAGATATATACAGACCACGTAGAAATACACTTTATCACTCGTTGGCCAGACCTTTACAGAAGCATTAGCTATATTTGAAATCCTGCTAGATTATCCCCTGGATTTTTATATATATTTGCAGTGAATTCTATTTCTGTGCAAAACGGTAATATATATATTGTGTAAAGTGATCAGTGGTCTAGTTAATTCATTCTATTTCACTGGATTTTGTGCTAATTTAAATCTATTAAAGTAAACCATCTCAATAGTTCCAGTTGTAAATGTAATGATATATCTGCTATATTATTTCCAAAAAAGATAATAGATGCTTAAATGCTGTAATTAACTTTTAAAGTCGCGAAGGAATTTATAATTAATAAATTTAGTTAAGTCCTATATTTATAGAAGTGTGTCTTAACCATTAGAACTCGCGCAGTGTTTATTAAATACATAATTAAATACGCGTGAGTGGTCCCTGAAACGAGCGACGCAAGTTCCTGCAGGTATTTCGCATCTCGGTGTTAAACACAGAACCGATCGCAGCAGCGAGCGGAGATACGAAGACCAGGGGCGGCTTCTCTCTTTAGTCTGGCGGTCAGATCCCCAAAAGTGTCCTGAGATCTAAAAAGGTGTCAATTTTCTCATGTCCCACTCATCTTGCAATTAAGTTAGATATATACAGACCACGTAGAAATACACTTTATCACTCGTTGGCCAGACCTTTACAGAAGCACTAGCTATATTTGAAATCCTGCTAGATTATCCCCTGGATTTTTATATATATTTGCAGTGAATTCTATTTCTGTGCAAAACAGTAATATATATATTGTGTAAAGTGATTGTCGTGGTTGAGTTAATGTGGTAGAGTATTTGTCGAGTTGGACAATAGTAGTGAAATCGACAAGGGATAGTGGACTGACAGAGTTATAGATTACACTTTATATAAGGTGTAAATAGGAGATGGACTTGAGACAACCTGGAAGAAGATTTATTCAAATGATCTCTCTCTCTCCAAGCCTCAACTCACTTTTACTGTCTAATCATCTCCTGCTCTCACTCTTTTCTCTTATCATACATAGAGATTCTAGTAAAGAGCTAAAAATGTAAATATGGATGAAAAGGGTCATGAACAGCGCATTAATAAAATGAGTAAACTTTATTAAATGGAGACAAGCATGAAAATAATGCATCTCATCATAACATCATAAATGACATAAAAAATCATCAGCAATCTCAATAATCATCAATAGTCATCAAAATCATCAATTGTCATCAAATACGCAAAATACACCAACAAACACACACACAGACCACCGACATGAACCTGTAGAACACAGAGAGATAAATAATCGAGTGGCAGTCCTTCCGTGTTCGGGGACCAGATGAAATAGTCCAGACAGTGTCTTATATGTAGATCCTTCGTGAGGGACTAAGCCTACAAAACTGTCCTTGTTGGTACTAAACGTTGGTGACTCTCCCCTACTGGCGCGAGTTGGGCTGGAAGACTCTATTTACCTCCTGTTTACCAAATATGAATAAATTGCGTGTCAGTCCTTCCGCTTTCGGGGACCAGATGAAATAGTCCAGACAGTGTCTTATATGTAGATCCTTCGTGAGGGACTAAGCCTACAAAACTGTCCTTGTTGGTACTAAACGTTGGTGACTCTCCCCTACTGACGCGAGGTGGGCTGGGGAACGCTGTTTATCTCCTGCTGACCAACTGAATGAACTTAGCGACAGCCTGTCCGCTTTCGGGGACCAATGGAATAGCTCCAGTAAGTGGTTTTTTCGTATATATCCTCCATCGGTGATGGAATTAACCTGAATAAAATCACTGTATAGGCGCTATCGTTGGTGACTCCCCCTACTGGCGCGAGTGGGGCTGGAACTCTGTCTATCTTTGGCTGGCCGCTCCTAAGTGCGAGGTTCCACATAATCCAGAAATAAGCCATGGGACGAAGTCACTTGAGGACAACTGATCCCAAGGCGTGCTTATCCGGCGCTAGAATTGGCTTTAAATCCGGTTTTGGCTGGTTGACTGTGGCTTGGCTGAGTGCCCCGTTTAGGCATACAGAGACTGGTGAATTGAATTCTGCTATAGACATGCTGGGCTGTTTTGAGATTTCGGAAGCCGCAATGCCCTGACTGGTAATCCAATAGGCGAGTAGGGAACTACTACTGCAATAGACGTTTTCAGATTGTTGCGTTGGCTCATGTCACAATGCGTGAGCTGAACTCCCGTGAGAGGGAAATGGCGTTGACAAAGGGTTGTTGTTTCAGGTATGGCTGTGACACTCGTGGGGCTAGATATCCTCAGAATCCCTCTAGAACGAAGAGACGGTGTCATTCTTCGTCTGACTGGAAACTAGACTAGCAATTCGGTATCCCCTGAAACTGAGACCAAAAAGAGACACCCTTTACCTCAAGCAACCACAAAATCAATCTAATGTTTTATAACCTAGTCATACTCCGCTCCTCCTACACTATCACTACTCCGCAAGCGCCTGCCTAGGCTTAATATCTTTTGTACATCCATGTACCTGTCAGTAACATGTTCTGACAGCAAAATCTACCCCTCTTCTCCAAAATAAACATACAGCTGAATGGTTATGTTATTCATCTTATGACGTTAAGTGAATTTACATAAACAGATTACAGCAGGTGACATTACACAAATAAATCATATGTCCCCTTGGGGAAAAATTAACATTCCACAAATGAGTACATAGAAAATGCAATGTTCTCGCTATAATACAGTTGTGACTGAGTCATAAGATAAAATGTTTTCTATGGCTGGTGGCTGCTCCTGTGAAAGTTATGGCTAGAGTCTAGCTACACAAGTAAGCATAAAATGATTCTCCCCAGCCACTAAAAATATCTATCAACAAGGAATAAGCGACTATCTCCTATAATTCAGTGTTTAAGTGAATAATCCACCTCTGACGTTATCTTACAGAAATGACAGTTAATGCCTATTCTTAACCCATGATAAGCATCTGTGGACTGATTCTGCCTAGTATCTGTTATTATAAGTTTAACATTTAACCCATGATAAACCAAAAACAGCTTAAACACCACTTAATTAAGGCTGAATACGGCACAACACTATCACTGAAGTAAATTACTGGGAGAAGTCCTCACATTCCTATCAGATATATATATAAAACTCTGTAACATGAATATATCATATTATAAGATATGTCAACTTACCCCGAAAAATGACTAGAGAAAGGCCTTAACATTTTAGTTCTGTGTTAAAGTTTGCCTTATCTCATGATGGTCCATCTCGGGCCAGGAATATCTTCACGAGTGTGTTGGCTTATTAAACCCGTCTACTCTTATAGATTACAAAGGACGCTCCTCCCGGACACCTGGCCTGCATATTTCTTCAGAGGTATCGGCGTAATGCGTAATCAAGAGAGTAAGACAAAGGTTATTCTAGAGACATCAGAAGTCAACAACCGCAAGAAAGTTCCCCCGATAGACATAATATTATGGTCACTAATGCGTTCTAAGGGGCAAAACCCCAGAGACTGACCGCGATTGTTATCTCCCCCTGAAACAGATCAAACTCGTTACCCAAGCCTCAAAGGGTACTAGCCGCTCGTGATCAAACGTTTTAAAGCGACCAGAGAAATTCCCCTGTTCGGACCACAGGGGCGTTTAGGTAACATTACGTTACCGCTACGCTGACTGTTGAAGACCAGTGGGGGATTTCTACTGAAAGCCAGAACGTAAACACCTCGGGTGGGGTTTGAGAATGTGAAAATGAAAGAAAATAAGAATACAAAATGTCTAGGAAAACCGAAAATTAAAAAAGTTAATAACATATGGAACGAAATGGTAAAATAAATTATCGGTCACGTGACAGTGATCAGTAATTTATTTCATTCATTCTATTTCACTGGATTTTGTGCTAATTTAAATCTATTAAAGTAAACCATCTCAATAGTTCCAGTTGTAAATGTAATGATATATCTGCTATATTATTTCCAAAAAAGATAATAGATGCTTAAATGCTGTAATTAACTTTTAAAGTCGCGAAGGAATTTATAATTAATAAATTTAGTTAAGTCCTATATTTATAGATGTGTGTCTTAACCATTAGAACTCGCGCAGTGTTTATTAAATACATAATTAAATACGCGTGAGTGGTCCCTGAAACGAGCGACACAAGTTCCTGCAGGTATTTCGCATCTCGGTGTTAAACACAGAACCGATCGCAGCAGCGAGCGGAGATACGAAGACCAGGGGCGGCTTCTCTCTTTAGTCTGGCGGTCAGATCCCCAAAAGTGTCCTGAGATCTAAAAAGGTGTCAATTTTCTCATGCCCCACTCATCATGCAATTATGTTAGATATATACAGACCACGTAGAAATACACTTTATCACTCGTTGGCCAGACCTTTACAGAAGCACTAGCTATATTTGAAATCCTGCTAGATTATCCCCTGGATTTTTATATATATTTGCAGTGAATTCTATTTCTGTGCAAAACAGTAATATATATATTGTGTAAAGTGATCAGTGGTCTAGTTAATTCATTCTATTTCACTGGATTTTGTGCTAATTTAAATCTATTAAAGTAAACCATCTCAATAGTTCCAGTTGTAAATGTAATGATATATCTGCTATATTATTTCCAAAAAAGATAATAGATGCTTAAATGCTGTAATTAACTTTTAAAGTCGCGAAGGAATTTATAATTAATAAATTTAGTTAAGTCCTATATTTATAGATGTGTGTCTTAACCATTAGAACTCGCGCAGTGTTTATTAAATACATATATATATATATATATATATATATATATATATATATATATATATATATATATATATATATATATATATATATATATATATATATATATATATATATATATATATATATATATATATATATATATATATATATATATATATATATATATATATATATATATATATATATATATATATATATATATATATATATATATATATATATATATATATATATATATATATGGTCTTAACTGGAAATTCATCGCGCTTTAGAATGTTATTTGATTTTTCGGTATATTACATGTCTTTTTTCTTTCATACAGGGTGATCGTAACCTTTGCGATCCCAGCAATAAAGAAATCATCTTAAAAAACTTCCAGACATATTGATGAAACATTTTTTAAATTTAATCTTGTGGCGGTTCAATGCGACCTAGCTATCATACTTACATGAAAGAAAGCCTACCCAAGACTATTTAAAGAACAATCATCATATTATAATTACAAATCTGTAAGATAAACTGGAAGTTGAACCGTGCCAGTAGCGATACTTGATTTAATGCCCTACTGTGAGAGAGTACCTATATTCCTGAACTGTGACGGCTTAAGTTTTTCCTCACTGGATTAATAAACTTACCGGTCAGTTACTACCATCACGCATTGAAGGAATTTTACCATAGCGGAAGATTAAAGAGACCACTTCATTTCACCCCTGTGTCGATCTGTGTCAGTGCCATCCCATAGACTCCTTTTTATATAATAAAACACAATAACTCTTAGGCTTCAAGTCCGGCGATAAGTGAGAATAGTTGCTATCTGCAAACCTCGCAACATCTGGGGCGGGACACGGAAGTACCAGACCTTTTCATGTATCAAGAGTGTAATTGCTGTTTATATAATTCTATTGGATTGTCTGATGCTGTAATCGGTAAGTGTGTGAATATATGAGTGTGGATCCTCACGCGCGTGTATGAATGACAGGAAATTTAATCTTTTTTGTAACCATTTTGTTAACTTGCTTACCTGGTAATATAATTTTCTGTATACCCTGCATTGTTCCTTTAAGTGGGATAGTTGATAATTTGTTAACTCTGTTTAAAACCCCTTCCTTTTCATTTGCTTAGTAAAGGGAAGAACAATTGGGAAGAACAGGATTCTTTCTACCACCCATACCTAATTTTGAAACACCTCTTTCAGAGTAATTAACTTCACTGTTAGGTTAACGTACCTATGTTCCTGATAACTATCTATCTTTGGACTAGGTTTATCTTTGTCTAATAAGCGGGACGGGCTTAGTCGATACCAATCTTCTTCACCCCCTCCCTACCTTGTTATTTGCATTTTTCTGTACTTATGATAATTTTTGCTGTAAACACATGATTGTTGTAGTGATTGTTTTTTTTTTAACTTTAATAAACAACATAAACTTAATCGTTACTGTGTTGGAATACCCAAAGCCCATAATTTCCCCTATTTGTTTAAGATAGTTTGTATCCACGTCGTCTGTGTGTTTGAAGCACCAAATCGGTGTGTGAGCAGGTGTGTGTCTGGAAACTGGCAAATAATTGTTTGACCAGGAGAGCCTGAAGAGTAGACTGAGAGAAACGATTTGTCGTAAATAAGTCTGTCTTTACTCTCCTCTAGCACTCTGTGAAGCAACTATTTACTCTCTATATTTCTATCACTGAGCTTTTCACCATCATTCTACACTCTAAACCGGACCACTATTTCTAAGACTCTTTCTCTCAAAATAAATTTACAACAATTGTTTACAGTAATTGTAAATTGCTTTTTTAGTATGTTTAGGAAACTTATGAAATGTCAAAATCAAACAATAATATTTTGATATTCGAGTAAAAAGTTATTATTATTATTATTTTTTTTTTTTTTTTCGTACGCCCGAGGCGAAATCTCAGGTTATTGTTAATGTCTAACCTGACATTGATTTTACGTGAGCATCCCTTTTCTTGTGCAGAGACAGGTGTCCCTCGCCATTCAGGCAGATACTCGCCGATTTCGGAGGTACCCATTAGAGCTGGGTCGGCTCAGGAGCCGCCAATCCCTGGTCGACGACACTCCTTCAAATGTCCTCGCCAGGTCTCGAGTTAATCCAGTCCAATTCCCGGGCGACGGCATTTGAGGATTTTTCGTCCTCAAATGCCGTCGCCCGGGTTTGATCCTGAATCACCCGGTCGCCAGAGCGGTGTTGTAACCACTACGCTAGCGCGGCTCCCGAGTAAAAATGAATTTTTGTTTAAGTTAATGACTACTTGTTTAAGTGACTATCTTCGTGCCTTGTTTACAGTAATTGCAAATGCAAGCCGCACAAAATACTCTTATTCCTTATGGTTCCATCGGAAGAGTGATTTCACTTTGCTTTCGAGTTTTACCAAAATACTCTTATTTCTTATGATAGAATCGCAAAAGCAATTGTATTTTGCTCCCGAGTTTCAGCAAGAAGCAAATTAATAAGACACATTTCCCTTTCCGACCTGGCGCACCAAGAAAGAAGAGTCCAACTCATCCGTTTTTAACGTTCTTACTACTGTTTTTCGTAGCACGTTCTTTTCAAACATATATACTTTATTGCTTGTAAAAAAAAGACATGATTATTATTTTCTGTCATACATACTTCAAATATAAAAGACAGTGATTGTATTGAGCTGTATATTTTAAATAGAAGTTTCTCATTTCGGTGAGACATGACCCATTCAACCGAGACATACGGATAACATCTGTTATATTAGGACACATGTGTAAATAAAGATCTTCGTTTTGGTGTATTGTTTAGCTCTGAGCTAGTTTATTTCTTTTTAAGGACCAAAATAAAAAGTAAAATAAAACTTAAATGTTGCCTTATTTTGGCGAGGCGCACCCCGTTTGAGATTGGCACATGTACAATTATAGAAGTCCCTTCGGTCCAGCAATGTGATAAAGAAGCTTTCCTTTTACTAAAGATATTGCAGTCTGTTTCAGTTATGAAGTGCTTAGTCTTCGAAAAACTATGTAATATTTGGTAAATAAACAGAAACTGTTTGGTAAAATGTAATTAAATGTGATATAAACAGTAATAATAACTTAAATAGTATATCCAAGAATTTTTTTTTTATATTTTGGCATAAAGCAATAGTGTCTGTTTAAATAATTTAAATTGCTATGTAACATAAAGAAATGTAGAGTTGTAAATTACGATCTTTTAATAATAATTTTATCATTCTGATTGTTTCCCTTGATTCATAATTTTACCATTTGGATTGCTTCCCGTGATTCAGATAGACTCTGTTTACGGTCCTGTTTTACGTATAGAAAAATATCAGTAGAAACCAAATTATGTTACCTGGCAACATTTGACAAAATTACTTCAATTTTAACGGTGCTTCAACGATCATAACTATTTAATTATTTTGTTTTCTGCAACAACTAAAGTTTTTACTAAAAACTAACTTAACTCTTAAAGGCCGGAACGATGCTGGTAGCGTACATCCGCAAAACCCCTAGAAGCCGAAACGACGTTGGGAACGTCACTTTTGTGTTCTGTGAAATTTGTTCCGTATTTTCGTTATGACTCATAACTGAATACTATATGTAGAATAATTGCAACGGAAAAAAGCAACCATCGAGTGAGTTGATATAGTTGTTTTACAACTGAAATTCGTTTAACCAAGCATTTTTAAAATGCTGTTAAAAAAAACTTTAAACCATGTTAGATTTTCATTCAGATTAAGCAAGCACAATAGACAATTTAAATGTGTTTGACAACGCATTTTTAAAATGCGTTAAAAAAATAATACTTTAAACCATGTTAGATTTTCATCAAGATTAAACACGCGCAGTGGATGTTGACCGTCACTGAACATTTGTTGCTATTTAATATATGTATCGATACAGCTCTGATCGAAATTGAAACAGCTTGGCCAAATGAGTGCCATTAAAATTACATATTTAAAAAAAGGAAGTGCTACTGAAAACTGTTTTTTTTTTCTATTTCCTATTGAAGTAAAAATGTTTAGTTAAAGATTTTTAATTATCTTGTAAAATATACAAACGTTTAGTCATTAATAACAAACATAAAATAATAGTTTTGACATATGTGTTACGTCCCTTGATATTTATTGAATTTGTATTTATGCGATTATAACCCCTGAAAAATAAATGGCTTTACAATTCTTACGAAAAACTTTAATTACTCATAATGTCATAAGTACAATATTAAATTATAAAATAACTGCATGGCGTTACGCGGCGGTAACTAAAGAAACTCTCTGTCAAAATTCATCAAGAAATAATAAGGTATACGGAGTTGTATTAAGATTCGCAAACTTTACCTGTTTTCCTTTCTCTAAAACTGAGAATCGCACCTGGGTGGTATTGCGTACATGTCAGTCGCGCTGGTCGGATGATAGGCGTGAATTTACAGCATTCGCTAGACATTCGTCTGAGGGTCTCTGGCCTGGGGCGTGAAAATTCACCCGAGGGACATGGAAAGTAGACAGAGAGTCTGCATTTCAGTAAACGCATGAGGTTTTTCGTCAGGAAAAACCCGGCTTAGCGTGAAAATCCACTCCGCACTGCAGACGGTGGTCTGAGATTTGCAACTCATGCAAGCCCTCGGCCACTGATGGCTGTTACGTCACGCGATAAGCGGACGAAGGTGTTATACGGACAGGGGAGACTATTTCGCTTGGCGAAATAAGATTAGGATCCTGTGTCCGATTTTTAAGATGTGGCCAAGTTTGAAACTTTAATTTCATTCTCGCTCATAGACTCACAGTAGATAGGTTGCTCGTAAACAGAATAGCTGTTAGCGAAGATCTCAGTTTGTTTCGGCAATTTGTCGAACTTCTAGACTTCCAGAAATATTTTCAGCATTTTTATTCTTAAGTTGTGCGACTACCTGTAATTCTGTGGTTGAGGTAATTAATATGATAGATATATATAGATTTTTGTGAGTGTTAAAGTGTTTAATCGCTTAATTCATTTTAATCTATTTCTTTAGCGCAGAAGAGAAATAAAGTGGTAGGCTATTATATTTTCTAGGGAAGCATTCAGTGGAAAGCAGAATAAAATTAAAATTTCTAGCTTATAACGGCAATTGTAGCTATTTATGAATTTAATTTAACCGCTAATACTCAGTCGAGTGTATTTTTCTAAACTAACGTATAAACTCTAGAATCGAGCCTCATGAATGGTGACGGAATACGCACGTGTTCCTAATTCATGAGAATTGCTGATTTTTAAATATAACTTACGTCACGGGAAGTTTAAATGATAAGCAAAACTCTCTGCTTGCAAGTTTAAATGTAAGTTATAACCAGTACAGATTCTGTTTATTATATTATATGTGTTATTTTTCCTCCACACAGTGAAAGTTTTGGGGTGACCCTAACTTTACCAGCACCTAGTAGTAGTTTCCATACTTGTGAAGAAATAGACAGTCCTTATTTTGAACCACGTGGGTTTCTTAAGTACCACTGGTCTAACAGTGCATATGCAACCCGAGTTAGCCAGAAAGACTATATCCCAATAACGGGTTTTCAAAGACTGTAATGATAAATACTGGACCTTGGAGCCAGATCTTAATTTCTTCTAGAAAAAAAACTACGTAATCTTTCTGCCTGGTGGCGCGAAATACTTCTAGTATTAACTAACATTTCCCAACTATATATATATATATTTTTGTGGACAAATCTGTGGTGTGACTAAAGTGAATCCTATACTGAGGGAAGGCACCGACCTGACATTCATCATTTCTAGAAACCTACGCTATTGACACTGTGCTCTGCTAACTCCCGCGCCTGGAATAACTGTTAGGTGACTTAATCAGACATTTGAACAAATTTGCACACCCAAGTAGTCGTTCCCGGAGACTCCAAGTTAAATACGTCTTTTGGAACTGGGGACTTCTTGGCAGAAGACTGCATTTTTTTGAGTCTGTGTGAAAATCTAAAATCAGTGCGTTCCAAGAGGCAGCGAGCAAAGTCGTGAGTACCTGTATGAGAGGCCATGGCGGAATGAATGAGTGTACGCTGGTTTGAGTGATATTTTCACTATTATATCTTTGACACCCTGTTGCTGTCCTATTTGTTTTTTTTCAATCTGCATAATTTGTTGCTAAGGCTAGAGTTTCTTGTGTTTTTGTCTTAGGTTAAATCAGATTTTTTTTTTTCAAACTCTGTGCATATAATTACGAGATAAAACAACGAAAACTCTTAGAATCAAACCCTATGTATCTGTGACTCTGGCGCCATCATCTGTTCTCTTAACGGGGCTGGGCTAAACCTAGAGTTAACCCTATAAGGGGGCTATCATCCTTGCAACATTTCCTTGAATTTTTATGACTATGTGTATATGTATTCTCCTTGATGTACTTTCTTTGATGTTGTGAGCCGATTTTTTCCTGATATTAAAATCGCTCTTGAACTTAATAAGTGTTTGGTCAGCTCGTTCTAGATAATATATATATCATTGTTATAGTTTTCCCACGTCTGTGTGTTTACCTGTCGTCACGTGTATGTGCGTGCCTGTGAGTGATAGAAATATACGTAATATGTATATTGGTGTAGTCTGTCTGACGCTGTAACAACTGTTGTAGAAGATAGGTGAGAGAGAGAGAAGAATTCTTTTCGCTTTCAGAGACAGCCACTATATCAAAATCTATCATCTCACGTGTGGGGAAATTCTATTACCTTTCACTAACTCTCACTGAGTCTATCACCTATTCAAACCTATTCAGAAGGGACCAAACCTAGTCTTAATTCTCCTATCGAAAATCTACGACAAATGGTTGCTCGTTACCGGGAATTGAACCCAAAATCCTAAGGCGATACGACAAATGGGTTCTCGTCCGTAGGATTTTTGAACTTAGAATAGGAAGACGAGTACGACAAATGTGGACTCGTCTATCTGGATTTTGAACTTAAGATTCTGTATTCTGATATAGAGTAAGAGTGTGATGTCTTGTGACTGTGTATCTTTAAAAAAAAATATTACCCCCTAGACTAGCGATCTGTTTACGGGCGTGCTGACCACACAAACTAATAAGTTTTTTTTTTCCACAGCATCTTTGAATAATATACATTTTGGTTACAGGTTGATTTTGTCGGGATATATGTTAACTGCTGATTGTAATACTAAATGCTGGTAAAGTGGTGAGTGTATAACATTCACTGGGTACTGAGGCAGAACGGCGTTTGAACTAAGTTAAGGAGTGTGTTTCGGACTTTTGTCCAGATTAATTCCCTCCCTTACCCGATCTGACTTCAGGGGCGAACTTATAGTGGATTTTTAAAAATTAAGGGATTATTTTTCTCTTTAATTTTTGCAATATTCTTTTGCTTTTCCACTGTAGCAACTTATTTCTCAGTAGTAATCTTAACTACCATTTATTTGGCGTAGTCGTGTTTTGCATTGAGTGCTTTATTGCCGATAATAGCAGCGATAGTTAGATTTTATTTGGAGGAGGTATCCCAGGGTTAAGGATATCATCTTTTGATTTTTTTGGTAATTTTTTTCTCGTAAGTGGTAGGAACCAGGTTATTCTTTTTCCTATTTTCTTTCTCCAACAGTCTCAGTCACTGACATAATATGGCCGAGAGGGCAAAGCTTAGACAACTTCTCAGGGACGAAGCGAGAGAGGAGGGACTGGAAGGAGAGGAAGCGAAAGCTTTTGTCAGAGACGAACTGGAGAGATATGATGCGGAGAGGAAAGCAGCTGAAGCTTTACAGCAGAAGAAGATGGATGAGGAAATGGAAATTCGCAGGATGCAGCATGAGGAAAAAGAGAAGGAGAGACAGCATGAGAAGGAGAGGGAGGAGAGACAGCATGAGGAAAGAGAAAATGAGCAACGACGACAGCATGAGTTGGCTCTTAAAACTCTAGAATTCCAAAGTCGTGGTGCTGCCTCTACCTCCAGCAATGGAGAATCTTCTCCTCATTCCTCCCTAACTGATCCTTCTAACACTCAATCTCTTCAACTCAACGCTATGTCTTTCACTCTTGAGTCTTTCCCTTGTCCAAATGAGAAGATTGACACATGGTTAGAAAAATTTGAGAAAATTGCAACTCTGTACGGGTTAGAGAGGTCGCGTTGGAATATGAAACTTTCCCAGGCCCTAAAAGGTTCTGCTTATGATGTTTATTCTAAGCTGGAAAGTAGCCAACAAGACGACTACGATGTGTTGAAGAAAGCGTTACTGGAGCGCTTTGAAATGAACGCTCGCAAGTTTTTGCAACTGTTTCGCAACAGCCGGAAAGAGAATTCTGAAACTTTTCACCAGTTCTCATCTCGTCTTAAGGGATATCTAACAAAGTGCCTTGAGCTTTCGCAGCTCCCCTCTACCTATGAAGGTCTTGAGGAACTTGTTCTAACTGAACAAATAAAGAACACTTTGTCTGCTGATACCCGGAGATTTCTCGCTGAGCAGGGGGCAGAAAAACTTGAAGACATTTTGGAAAAGTCTGAGCGTTATCACAATGCGCTGGCTGAACTACCGGCCACAAAGCGGAAACCGACAGAGGAGCATTTTCGAAAACATAACCTAGAGCAATCTTCTCAGGCTTCTAACCAAAACAACCACAGAGAAACTGGACCTCAAAACCCCCCTCCTGAAAAATCCAAGTTCTACAAGAACAAGTACCCCAACCACCCCAAACAGTCTGATCAACCCGACCGCCCTACATGGCAGCGTAGCCAGAAAGGACAAGGTGGCAAAGGGAGAACCCCTGAGCACGGGACATATGATCAGACCGAGCACACCGAGCCGAAACGCATCGGATGCTTATTGACAGTCTCGCAAGGCGGAATTATTGACAGTGATTCCCAACCTGTTGGGGATAGACCCTCAACGCGAGGTACTGTTACTTTGAACGGTTCTCAAACTTCTTGCTTATTTGACACGGGGCTTTCTTATGATTGCATTGTTGCCAGAAAGCTGGTTAAACCCGGTCAAGAGACAGGAGAGACCGTCAAACTTTGTGGAGTTCGTAAGAGTGATGCACCTACAGCGCTTCCCATCGCATTGGTGGAGATACACTCTGACTTTGTCAGAGGTGTGATCAAAGCAGCTGTTATGGATGATCCCATCTACCCAGTCATACTTGGCGTGAGATACGTGTGTATTGGGAAACCGGAAGAGCCGATTGTGGCAGCAGTAACTACAAGAGGGCAAACCAAGAAGGAACGGGAGCCTGCGCCTAATTTGTTACCTATGGAACTTAAAGAAGCGCAACAAAAGGATCCTACTTTGGCACCCTGCTTTAGGAAACTGCCCATGGCGAAGGAACCCAAACAGCACGGGGACATTTTTTCTGAGGATGGCGTACTTTATCGGAGAACGGGCAAGCCTGACCAAGGTTACAACCAGCTCCTAGTACCGAAACAGTACAGAAGCCAAATCCTAGAAATGGGGCACTCTCTTCCCTTCAGCGGACACATGGGACAGAACGCCACAAACCAACGTATAACCACTCATTATTGGTGGCCAGGAGTAAACACTGATATTATCAGGTACGTCAAATCCTGTGCCCAGTGCCAACGGGTACCACCCAAGCAACGGACACCCCCAGTCCACATGGGTGAAATGCCAATAATGGGAACACCATTCGAACGGGTTGTGATCGACATTTTAGGGCCTTTCGAAAGGACTAAAAGAAGGAACAGGTTCATCCTGACCTTAGTCGATACATGCACTTTATGGGCAGAAGCTATCCCGCTAACATGCGCAGATGCCAAGCATGTCGCAGAAGCCCTCGTGCAGATTTTCACTCGGTTGGGATTCCCTCAGCAAGTGTTGACGGATAATGGATCTCCATACCGAAACCTGTTGATGGATGAGATCGTTAAGATCTTGAGGACCCAGCACATCCACACTAAGCCATATACTCCAGCCGGAAATGGGCTCGTGGAACGTGCTAATGGAAACCTCACCATGAGCTAAGTAAGCTGGCACAAGTGAAACCTGAAGATTGGGATCTCTGTATTCCTGCAGCATTATTTGGCTACAGAGAATCTCCTCATACTTCCACAGGATTTCCGCCAGCTACACTCTTATTCGGCAGACCCATTAAGGGCCCGCTTGAAGCCTTACTTCAGTCTCTGACAGACGAGAAGGCTGATGAGACAGTTGTCTCAGCCAGCAAATATGTGTCGGTTTTAAAGGAAAGGTTGAAACTAGGGTGGGACCTAGCAACGACTAACTTTAAGCGAGCACGCACCAAGCACGCTAACCGATACAGGAAAGTCGCGGAAGAGAGAGAACTGGAAGCAGGAGAGAAAGTTTTGGTGTTGCTCCCTACCGAGAACAACCAACTGAAGATCGGATGGCAAGGGCCGTTTACCGTCCTGAAAAAGATTTCTAAGGCTAACTACCAGATCTCTATTGAAGGAAAGGAGAAGGTTTTCCATTTAAATCTCTTAAAGAGATACTTGGAAAAACCAGTGCCAACCTCCGACCATCTCCTGACGATCGCCAAAACTGACGAAGATGACGATAGTGGCAGGGATATTCCACCGCTATCACAGGAAATCTTTCAAAAATGTCAGAAGCGGCGACGCTCTTTCAAGCGCGCATATGAGACATTCCAGGGGAAGGAAACTTTGAGGAGTGGACTTATGTAGGAATTGCACAGAGATGGAGGGGGAAGATGAGAGGGAAGAGGACAGACACCCTGAAGCTACGGTTATAGGAAATTAAACTCCATAACGTAGACATGGAGTGCTTCCATATCTTAAAGGGGGGAGGCTCTGTCACGTAGGGTTTATATTCATTTAATTTCCTACATCTTCTTCCTATTCTTTCACCCGATTTCTCTCTTTTATTATCTCTGTATTTCATTTTTCCTGTATATTTTTCATCCATTCGTTTTGCGAATATTATTTTCATATAATTCGCAAACTTTACCTGTTTTCCTTTCTCTAAAACTGAGAATCGCACCTGGGTGGTATTGCGTACATGTCAGTCGCGCTGGTCGGATGATAGGCGTGAATTTACAGCATTCGCTAGACATTCGTCTGAGGGTCTCTGGCCTGGGGCGTGAAAATTCACCCGAGGGACATGGAAAGTAGACAGAGAGTCTGCATTTCAGTAAACGCATGAGGTTTTTCGTCAGGAAAAAACCCGGCTTAGCGTGAAAATCCACTCCGCACTGCAGACGGTGGTCTGAGATTTGCAACTCATGCAAGCCCTCGGCCACTGATGGCTGTTACGTCACGCGATAAGCGGACGAAGGTGTTATACGGACAGGGGAGACTATTTCGCTTGGCGAAATAAGATTAGGATCCTGTGTCCGATTTTTAAGATGTGGCCAAGTTTGAAACTTTAATTTCATTCTCGCTCATAGACTCACAGTAGATAGGTTGCTCGTAAACAGAATAGCTGTTAGCGAAGATCTCAGTTTGTTTCGGCAATTTGTCGAACTTCTAGACTTCCAGAAATATTTTCAGCATTTTATTCTTAAGTTGTGCGACTACCTGTAATTCTGTGGTTGAGGTAATTAATATCATAGATATATAGATTTTGTGAGTGTTAAAGTGTTTAATCGCTTAATTCATTTTAATCTATTTCTTTAGCGCAGAAGAGAAATAAAGTGGTAGGCTATTATATTTTCTAGGGAAGCATTCAGTGGAAAGCAGAATAAAATTAAAATTTCTAGCTTATAACGGCAATTGTAGCTATTTATGAATTTAATTTAACCGCTAATACTCAGTCGAGTGTATTTTTCTAAACTAACGTATAAACTCTAGAATCGAGCCTCATGAATGGTGACGGAATACGCACGTGTTCCTAATTCATGAGAATTGCTGATTTTTAAATATAACTTACGTCACGGGAAGTTTAAATGATAAGCAAAACTCTCTGCTTGCAAGTTTAAATGTAAGTTATAACCAGTACAGATTCTGTTTATTATATTATATGTGTTATTTTTCCTCCACACAGTGAAAGTTTTGGGGTGACCCTAACTTTACCAGCACCTAGTAGTAGTTTCCATACTTGTGAAGAAATAGACAGTCCTTATTTTGAACCACGTGGGTTTCTTAAGTACCACTGGTCTAACAGTGCATATGCAACCCGAGTTAGCCAGAAAGACTATATCCCAATAACGGGTTTTCAAAGACTGTAATGATAAATACTGGACCTTGGAGCCAGATCTTAATTTCTTCTAGAAAAAAAACTACGTAATCTTTCTGCCTGGTGGCGCGAAATACTTCTAGTATTAACTAACATTTCCCGACTATATATATATATTTTTGTGGACAAATCTGTGGTGTGACTAAAGTGAATCCTATACTGAGGGAAGGCACCGACCTGACATTCATCATTTCTAGAAACCTACGCTATTGACACTGTGCTCTGCTAACTCCCGCGCCTGGAATAACTGTTAGGTGACTTAATCAGACATTTGAACAAATTTGCACACCCAAGTAGTCGTTCCCGGAGACTCCAAGTTAAATACGTCTTTTGGAACTGGGGACTTCTTGGCAGAAGACTGCATTTTTTGAGTCTGTGTGAAAATCTAAAATCAGTGCGTTCCAAGAGGCAGCGAGCAAAGTCGTGAGTACCTGTATGAGAGGCCATGGCGGAATGAATGAGTGTACGCTGGTTTGAGTGATATTTTCACTATTATATCTTTGACACCCTGTTGCTGTCCTATTTGTTTTTTTCAATCTGCATAATTTGTTGCTAAGGCTAGAGTTTCTTGTGTTTTTGTCTTAGGTTAAATCAGATTTTTTTTTTTCAAACTCTGTGCATATAATTACGAGATAAACAACGAAAACTCTTAGAATCAAACCCTATGTATCTGTGACTCTGGCGCCATCATCTGTTCTCTTAACGGGGCTGGGCTAAACCTAGAGTTAACCCTATAAGGGGGCTATCATCCTTGCAACATTTCCTTGAATTTTTATGACTATGTGTATATGTATTCTCCTTGATGTACTTTCTTTGATGTTGTGAGCCGATTTTTTCCTGATATTAAAATCGCTCTTGAACTTAATAAGTGTTTGGTCAGCTCGTTCTAGATAATATATATATCATTGTTATAGTTTTCCCACGTCTGTGTGTTTACCTGTCGTCACGTGTATGTGCGTGCCTGTGAGTGATAGAAATATACGTAATATGTATATTGGTGTAGTCTGTCTGACGCTGTAACAACTGTTGTAGAAGATAGGTGAGAGAGAGAAGAATTCTTTTCGCTTTCAGAGACAGCCACTATATCAAAATCTATCATCTCACGTGTGGGGAAATTCTATTACCTTTCACTAACTCTCACTGAGTCTATCACCTATTCAAACCTATTCAGAAGGGACCAAACCTAGTCTTAATTCTCCTATCGAAAATCTACGAATAATATATATATATATATATATATATATATATATATATATATATATATATATATATATATATATATATATATATATATATATATATATATATATATATATATATATATATATATCTATATATATATATATATATATATATATATATATATATATATATATATATATATATATATATATATATATATATATATATATATATATATATATATATATATATATATATATATATATATATATATAAGTGAACTTAAAACACTAAAAACATGGAACGTTTCGATTTCGGGAACTTTTTCAGCCACAATTACAAACAGGAAACGAACAACGAGAAATAACACAGGATACATCAAACAACTGGGGAAAAAAATTAATTAACCAATAAAAATTCTAAACAAGAAAGAAAGTCATAAATAATAACTATGATTGCCCCTTCAGTCATAACTAACTATGGGAATGCACCCCTGAGGTGAAAGCCCTCAACTGCTTTTTTTTTCCTGGTGGTCCTTTCGATGTTTTCTCCCCTCTTCTGCTTGCCGTGAGAGCTTCTTTTCGCCCAAACTAAGGTGGCGCCGCAGAGAGCATCGCCACTTGGTGCGATCGGCAGCATCATCCACCAGGTTGTTGGATTTATGTCCAGTGCCCTCATGTCTTTCCTGTACACATCTCTGAACCTCAGCTGCGGTCGCCCAACTGTTCTTTTGATCATAAATAAAGCAGAACAGATATCAACACAAAATAAACAAACTACAAAAACACAGCAAACGATATCAAATAAACGAACAGAAAAGTTCTGATGTGCAGGTGGTATTCGGCGATGAACGAATGTCAGCAGTAATCGAGGAGGAACAGAAATTGAACTCGCGAATAATAATAGAAAATAGAAAAGCTTAAAGACTCATAAAGGTAAAGGCGGTCCCATAGCAGATACTGACATAGGGGAGTAAAGTGTTAGAGACTTCACGATATTAGGTACAGCATCGAGAGGTGGGGTGACAAGTCCCCTTCCTCGCTGCCTTTTCCTTCCATAACTCAAAGAGCAAAGTCAGTTACCCATTTGCAGCTTTGAAGATTGGAGCGTGTCAGTATCGTGGTTCGAACCCGTCACCATTACCGCGAGAGACCACCACTCTAACCACTCTGCCTGTCCAACGCTTTAAAGATAAATACACAATCATAAACCAGACCAAACATTGAGGGGATAGGGTGAGATGGAAAAGTATAAAATGATGGAGATATGTGAGTGACAATAAATATGACAGAAAGACAACAAGAGGAGCATTAACTGTAAGAATCAGAATTCATATGATGAGAAGGATAAACACTTTTTATGTCATGAAAAAGAGGGAAGGAAAAATTACAAAGAAATGAAAGAAGTCAATGACATAGTATACAGCTCAATACCGGCAGAAAATATTTGAAATGATGCTAAACATTCAATCAATTAGGGAAAAGACCACCTATTTATAAATCAGGCGGTTCTCCAAAGAATAGTATGCCTCACCATTGGTACACCATGAATGTACAGAAATGTCTTGAAAATCGGAATTTCCAGACCGATTAGGACTATTACAGTGAACAGCAATAGGTATGAGACGTTTCTGTCAAATATTTCATAAATATATCGGATAAATATCTACCCTTTTCAGGTCAGATGGCAGTCTGTTTAATCTTTCAAGGCTGAAGGCAAAGACAAAAATCAGAAGGGTCACTATAAGAGACTTGTTGTTCGCTGATGATGCTGCAGTCGTCACTCAAAGCCAACAGGAGCTTCAGAGCTTGATGAATCGCTTCACTAAAGCATGCAAGGACTTTGGCCTCACAATAAGTCTAAAGAAAACGAATGTGCTGAGTCAGGATGTGGGTGCTGCACCAGTTATCACTATCGATAACTATGAATTGGCAGTGGTGCACCACTTCACATACCTAGGGTCTACCATCAATGACAAACTCTCACTGGATACAGAAATCGACAGCCGCATTGGCAAAGCTGCAGCTACCTTTGCCCGCCTCACATCGCGTGTTTGGGGAAACTCTAAACTCACAATGAAGACCAAAGCTGCGGTATATAATGCCTGCGTCACCAGCACACTCCTATATGGCAGCGAGACCTGGACGACCTATGCTAAGCAAGAAAGAAGGCTCAATACCTTCCATTTGCGGTGTCTACGCCGCATCCTCGGCATCTCGTGGAAAGATAAAGTGACAAATGTCGAGGTGTTGTCACGTGCTGGCCTTCAAAGTATGTATACGCTTCTTAGACAGCGCAGACTTCGCTGGCTTGGCCATGTTCGCCGCATGGAAGATGGTCGCATCCCAAAAGATATCCTCTACGGACAATTAGCAGATGGCAAGAGAGCACCATCTTTCCACATAAGAATATCCACAAGATAACATGGAATTCACCTGATGGCAGAACTAAGAACCAGATAGATCACTTCTGCATAAGCGCTAAATTTCGCTCATCAGTTCAAGACGTCAGAGCATACAGAGGTGCAGAGATCGGAAGTGATCATAACCTCTGCATAGCTAAACTGAGAATTAAACTGAAGAAGTTATACCAACAGAATAAAAATAGAAGAATAGATGTGCACAGACTGCAATCAAATGATATAAAGGAGGAATATAATGTCAAAATGAACAACTATTTCGATGCTTTAGGCAAAATTGACAACGATATCACCACCAAGACAATCGATATTAAATGGGAACAACTGAGAACAGCAATGACAGAAGCAGCAGCAGCGACCACCGGATACCTAGTACATAAAAAGAAAAAATGGATGAGAGAAGATACTTGGGATAAAATACAAGAAAGGAAAACAGCAAAACTTAAACTACTAGCGGCAAGTACACATAATGCAGTTGAATCTTGCAAACTAACTTATAACTTGTTAAATAAAGAAGTGAAGACAAAAACTCGAAGAGATAAAAGACATTTCATCAATGAACTGGCCGTAGAAGCTGAAAATGCTGCAAGAACTGGTAATAGTAGGTGCCTTTATCAAATTACAAAACAACTATGTCACCAGCCTACTGCTATGGAAACACCTGTTAAAGGTAAATTAGGGAATTCAATACCAACAGAAAAAGAACAAATGAAGAGATGGGCTGAGCACTTCATGGAGGTGCTAAACAGACCACCACCAACAGTAACACCTGATTTTAATAATGAAACACCCACAACCACCTTGCCAATAACTTGCGATGAATTCACGCTGGACGAGATCAAACAAGCCGTTAAAAGATTTAAAAATTTTAAAGCTGCTGGAGTTGACAAAATTTCAGGGGAAATGATTAAAGCAGTTAATGACAACAACCTCTTGAGAATTTTAGATATTATAAATGAAGTATGGAGAGAAGAACAACCACCACAACAATGGAAAGACAGTATTATTGTAAAGTTACCGAAGAAAGGTGATCTATCAGACTGTAATAACTGGCGTGGTATATCTCTATTATCGGTACCTGGAAAATTATTATGTTGCATGATGTTAGAAAGACTTAAATTGCATGCTGACGAAAAGATCAGAGAAGAACAAGCGGGTTTCAGGCCGAAACGATCATGTATTGATCAAATATTCACACTAAGAACAATTATAGAAGAATCAGTGGAAAGGCAATCGCCACTTATTATCACCTTCGTCGATTTTCAAAAAGCCTTTGATAGTCTACACCGCCCATCATTGTGGAAGATACTTACAATCTATGGTTTTCCAACAAAATATGTGAATATAATCAAAGCGCTATATGACAATGCAAGATGTTGTGTTAGAACAAATAAAGGGAATACAGAATGGTTTACAGTAGAAACAGGGGTGAAACAAGGCTGTATTATGTCACCACTACTTTTTGGAATAGCTATTGATTGGGTTATGAGAAACTATACCCACAATGAACAATTGGGTATAAAATGGACAAATGGAAAATTCCTGGGGGACCTGGATTTCGCAGAGGATGTAGCATTCTTAAGTTCAACATCAAGACAATCCCAAGAAGCAATAAATAATTTGTGTCATCTCTCGGTTAAAATAGGTCTCCAAATAAATGCCTCTAAAACTAAAGCTATGAACTTTTCTAACGAGACCTTTGATATCATCTTGAACGGGGAAAAACTACAGAAAGTTGAAAGTTTCAATTATTTAGGCAGTAAAATGACTAAGGATGGTGACACAACAAAAGAAATTCATACTAGAATTGCTTTGGCAGCTAGCGCCTTCAATAGATTATCTAACATTTGGAAATTACGATCATTGAATATACATACCAAGCTTCGTCTGTTTAATTCAAATGTTATCTCAGTGTTAACATACGGCTGTGAGAGTTGGAAAATAACAAAATCATTGGAGAACAAGCTGAATACATTCGAGAACAAATGTCTTAGAAAACTCATGAACATCAGTTGGAAAGAATTCAAGACTAATCGACAAATAAGAGAAGACTCTAGGCAGAAATATGTCTCCGACTATATAAGGAAAAGACGATGGTCATATATCGGTCATGTCCTACGAATGCAAAACAACAGAATACCACTACAGGCGCTCACTTGGGTTCCTGAGGGTAAGAGGAAAAAAGGAAGACCAAAAGAAACACTCAGAAGAACAATAATAAGAGAAGGAAGAACGTTGGGCCTAAATAATGTGCAAGAGCTAAGAGGAGTGGCGTCACAACGAACAACCTGGAGAGCACTGGTTTCTGCCTTATGCGCCGTGTTTGGTGCTTAAAGAATTTATTATTATTATTATTATTAAGAGAGCAGTTGGGCCACCACAGCTGAGGTTCAAAGATGTGTGCAAGAGAGATATGAGAGCACTGGACATGGATTCAGCAACATGGGAGGATGAAGCTGCCGATCGCACTAAGTGGCGATGCTATTTACGGCACCACCTCAGATTGGGCGAAGAGAGGCTCACACAAGAAGCAGAGGTGAGGAGAAAACGTCGAAAGGAGCACCAGGAAAATAAGCAGCTGAGGGCTGCCACCTCAGGGCCGCATTCCCATAGTCAGTTATGACTGAAGGGGCTATTATTATTATTATTATTATTATCTACCCTTTTCCCAAATATAAGTAATGCAACACCTTTTACCAACTACGATGTAGAGAAGATTCATGGATACACAAGCAAAGGTCTCCCTAATAACAAAGTTGCCTGCTTGAAATGAAACTGTTTGTGTTTAGAACGTAAACGGACAAATACGACATCTTGGATTACCGCATACCTTAGTGCCAAAGTGTGTAGGGTTATGTCTCCCAGATTGGCTAAGCAGTTAGAGTGATTGTCTCTAGCTTTACAGTTACTGGTTTCCGGGATCGAAATCTGGTGGCGTCAGGCTCCTTTTTCTACCGAGATGTAAATGGGTATCTAACTCTGTGTGACGGTATTGCCTCCCCTGCTTTGCAGTAGTGGTCCAACAGTGGCCAAAACTCAAGAGTATTTAATATGGGCTTCATTTGTAAAATAATTTGAATAGTTATGGATCAAGAAAAGTTATCATCACGGTTATTGGATTGTGAAATATTCCAAGAAGTTCAAGTGGCAGCATATATTTGAACTTAGCTGCTAATGACGGTTCTGCTCCTTCTTTTGGGTTGGTTCTTTTCAAACACAGCTCACGCTCGTCCCTGGTCAAAGTTGTCGGGTGTAGCCCGTTTCCCAGAAATGTCAAGGAGAGTCTACCACGTGGGTCCTTCGTCTTAAAGCTTAGGCCACGGTTCCCTTCTTGTTCCAGAGATAGTACTTTCTGCTGGTACTACCAATAAGCCAATCCTGGCTCACATACATTTTGCTCATATGAATAACAGAGATTTGAATGGGCCTCTTACACGCGTCTGGGGTGTCGTTAATTTAATAAGTTCCCTCCCTGACTTAGTGTGTGGTCCTTCAGTTTCCTCACTCCCGGTTTCCTTATTTAATATGAAAGAGATTTCCTGGGCTATGAAAGTCCGTCCAAAAATCTCCACTAAAAGGTGTCCGGTATGTTAATAAGGAATTCTGAATTCTAATTCTTCAGTCTAGCAAGGTCTGGTATCTTGGCGAGCGATTTCTCAAGTGAAATAGCTTGAGAAAATGGTCAGATTCACTGCCTTGCCACACATTTGTTATGCGCGCCTCATAGGATCAACCAATCGGTTTTGAATATGTTGCATGACTCAGCTAATGCAAAATTTCAACCATTAATTTCTGAAAATGGGCTGTACACATCCGCTTGCCCTTGGGTACAAACTCACGAACATGTCGGTAAACTCATTTAACAACGTGTTTCCAATGTAACAATCATTACTTTTATCAGAAAGTAATCTCTTATCTGTGTCTGTCCATCAGTTGTCTCCCCGTATTCCAAGCTTTGGTGATGCGCGTACCCACGTCTTATCAGTGATTAAGCACTGCGCTGAGGCGATTTACGTGTTAATCTGTATACTGATATCGTTGCGCCCACGATAGCCAACATGTTTAGGTCGCTGCCATTCCTTGCAACGCAGGAAGAAATGGATAACAACCCGACGTGTCTACTTATCCCTGAGAAGGGTGTAAGAAGGAAATACGTAATATCTGCTACACATAGCTGAAAAAGAAAGAAAGTACGACAAATGAAAGCACACAATAAAATCAGTACCACAAATGTACCGATACTTCCGGAGTGAAACAAAGATCGAGGATGATCGCCCCATTTTGTGACACTCTGCTCTTGAGTTAGGAAAGGCAAATGCAGCAAGGAACTGGTCACTCCAGCTCATTAAAAAAGCTGCACCTAGTATTGTGAAGTCTCTAACACTTCATTCCCCTATGGCAGTATCTGCTCTGACACTACCTTTACATTTGTTACTCACACAGCTGCTGTCTACCAGAATGTATATGAAATTCCTATCCCTACGATCGGGCCATCACAGAAGACATCACGCGTCTCATGGTCAGAACAAATAATAAGCGAATGTCGGAGCACAATTTTCTTCACCGCAAAACAATGGGGATGGAATGTTAAGACGAACCTGGGTCTATCTGATGGTGGCATCAATTCTTTGCTGAGTTCCATCTGGTGAGTGAAATGTGTAATGCAGTTTGTGTTATATGATAAAACACGTTCAGGATTTAGTTGTCGACGAAATAGCAGAAGCATCTTGCGAGCTGGATCCTGGAAATCATCTTCATCATAACATATCGATAAACGTAGAAACTAAGAGAAAAGAATGGAATCATTAATGTCAATTCCGTCAGAGAAAAAGTAAGGGAGAAAATAATGAACATCCGTCTTGTCTATATTCATTTTGTTTATCTTGTCCTTATCCCTTTTTATTTTGCCTGATAAGGGATTTATATACTAAAATATCAGGTGACAAAGCTGTTCTGTTACATTGTTGTAAAACGTGTTAGGGCAGTCAGCGAATAGTATTCATTTATTCATTCATTAGCCTTCGGTTCCCTACTGAACATAGGTCTTCAAGAAACGCATGCCACGTTCCCTGCCCTGTGACTTGTGTCTGTCCACGTCTTCTCCCTCATCTTTAATTTTTGTCTCCAGTTCTCTTCTCCGTTTGATTTTCAATCTCTATACCTCTTGTATCCTATGAATTCCAGAAAAAAGACTGTCTTGCAATGCTATTAGCAGGTTTCCTCAGTGTGGGCCCTATCAGCAGGTTTCCTCAGTGTAGGCCCTATCTATCGTCAACGTCTACTAATGACATTTATGGAGTTAATTGTATGTTAGCGAAAGAGAGGTCGACCAAAAACAACCTGCCGGATAACTGTGGAGGCCGAGATGCAAAGAATGAACCAGAGCTGAGGCACCACACGAAGGATGGCCGCTGACCGAGCAAAGTGGAAGCAGTTTATTGCTGCCCTACAAGACTCTACCAGGCGTGATGGCCACTGACTGCTTTGACAGTTGGCAGCTAAGGATCGAAGAAGAAGAACTGTATGTTGGTGCTCATCAGGTATACTGTAGCACAAGACGTCAAGTCAAAGAGCTGTTACTGCTAAGACCTTTGATAATGAGTGAGAAAGTTGCCATGTTTACTTTCTCTCTGACGGTCTTATAACTGATGAAATTATTTAAAATTCTAATATTCAACACAATGCCAAACGTTTTTGTCGCCACTTAAGGACTAGGTACATTACCTTCAGCTCGCGCCTTATGTTTCAGTTTATTAATCATTTAGATTTGATGTCTGTCCGTGCACGCCCCATTGCCCCGTGTTGTTCCCGGGGATCTTGTGAATAGACTAAGAAAGATTAGGACAGCACCCTCAGGCATATCGTTCAAGGCCACTAATATGAGGTTGTGTATAAGAATTGCAGCTTCATTATACAAACAAAATGTTACATAAACCACTGCTACAAGAGAATGTGACTTCTTAGTGTAGCTTCCTGCAAGGGGAGGAGCTACAGTGGTGGTTCAATGCTCCTTGAAGAACAAACATGAAGATGATGTACTCACCTGAAGATGATGTACTCACCTGAAGATGATGTACTCACCTGAAGATGATGTACTTACCATTACATTTTTATCAACGCGATGGCCCATCCAGAAGCTCTACTACATTTCTTACAAAATGCATATATACTACTCGTCAAAAGTCAAGGGCCACTTAGAAAAACCTTGGTTGAAACCAGAAAACAAATCTGATATAAACGTAATTGGTATCAGTTAAAACGGCATTTATTGAATACCAAATCGACATGTCACGTAAAGAAATGGAAACACACATTCAAACGCAATGAAGCTGTGAAGAGTGTCACCCACCTTTTCAAAAGTCACACAATAGATATTGGACAAATAGACATTTCAAAATCGGGTATGACCACCGTTTGCAGCAAGGCATTCAAGACAGCGTAGACGCATCGAGTCCACAAGGGTCAAGTTGCTTTGGATGATGTAGAGTGGGGTCCTGCCGTGTCTGTAGAAGCCTCCCCAGACAATGACAGAACCCCTAACATAACGATCCGCCTCTCGAATTGTGTCATCAGTAAATCGCTCTCCTGGTCGTCTCCAACTCGAATCCTGCCATCTTTGAATGACATAGTGAAGCGAGATTCATCAGTGAAGAGAACTTGACTCCATTGTTGCCTTGTCCATCGGATGTGCTCGCGACACCAAGCAACTCGGGCTCTGCGATGAGCAGGAGTAAGAGGGATTCTGACTGCAGGACGTCGAGCAGCCAGTCCAAATTCATGTAAACGTCTGCGTATGTTGCTTTGACTGACATTAACGTTTACAGTTTGTCTCAGCTGACATCTTAGAGTGGAACAAGTCACTGTTCTATGGCGCAGGGCTGACAACAAGAGGTACCGCTCATCATGTCTATTGGTGCATCTAGGGCGACCTGGCCGGTGGCGATCCTCCACACTTCCTGTGGCCTGAAATCTCTCCAAAATTCTTTGGATAGTAGAGGGTAACACTGCAAGCCGTCTAGCAACCTCACGGACAGATAAACCACTTTCAACCCACGCTATAACACTCATTCTTTGTAAGGTGTCAAGACTTCTTCTCGGTGGCATGGTTTTTGCAAGAGATGAAACTACCCTAAGTCTGCTGATTGTAAAACAAATTAAGAGTGAACTCTGTTCACGAAAAGTCGCCATTGCACGTGGAATGTCAATCAGCACGATTACTTCACCTGTTTAGTTGTACGGAAGTTTGAAAAAACGATTAAAAATGTGAATTTATTATCAGCAAACCAAATTGCACGTGATCACCATGGTTGTCGGTGAGTTGTTTTTATGCTTAACGTGCATAGAGGACTGTCAGAGGAAGATATTGCACGCATTTTTACTAAAAACTTCCTTCATTTAATCATTCTGTGCGCTTATATAAAAGTGTATTGAAAATAATAGGGTGGCCCTTGACTTTTGACGAGTAGTATTTATCAGATTACCATTTGTATATCTTACAGGTGAGACCAAAACAACTAGCATAACTGATGGACAGATAAAAGTAATAAAAACACTAGCTTACTTACTTAGTCGTTCCCCTTCTACCGTAAGGTGTAGAGGTTTGGAAAAGAGAGCGCCAGACTATCCTTTCGGCTGTCTTCCTCCTGGCCTGGTTCCATTCTAGTCCTCGGTCCTTCAAAGGTTGTCTAATGTTGTCCTCCTAGCGGACTCTTGGTCGTCCTGGGGTCTGGATCCCTGGCTCTTTGTTTCCCATGCTTGTCGTGGTAGCCGATCTTCTCCCATTCTGCAGACATGGCCAAAACATCTTGGGTCTGCAGGGGGTGGGATTTTAGGACTTGACGTATCGTCTGGTTGCGGACCATGTCTCTTCTTGTTACTTCAACCACCTTCCTCAGATACCTCATTTCTGAGGTTTGGGTCTGGCTTTTGTGGGTTGTAGTCATTGCGCATGGCTCGAACCATATGTCAAGACTGGGACATAGGTGGAGCGGTATACAGCCATCTTCGTTTTCTTACCAACTTCTCTCTTGCTGAGGAATCCTCGATTTATGGCCTGAAAAAGTATCCCAGCTGCACAATAACACTAGCACCCACAATAACGCACTGAGAACTAACTACGTATTGCTAGATCAGGATAACATTTGCAGAATAAAATGTGTTCAAATTACTAAGTGTTACAGGAAATATGACAATGAACGTGACAAGGTGTGTTCAGTTAACAAAACATTGGTGAGGTATGTGCAGTCAGTCAGACACGAGCTATGAATAGTTAACAAAACAAGGGGAAGGTAAACATACTTACCACACAGAAGATATACATTTACAGCTGATGAGACAAGGGTGAGGGAAGTACAGTTAACTACACTAGTGAGATATGCACCGTTAATTAGACAAAGTAGGGGTATGTGTTAACCTTATAAAAATGAGATATACACCGTTGGATAGACAGGATGACGATATGTGTTAAACCCGTACAAATCAGATATAAAAAGGCAGTCCCATATCAGATACTGTCGTAGGGGAGTGAAGGGTTTGAGACTTCCCTATGCTACGTCCAGCATTGAGATGTGGGGTGGCCAGTTCCCTTGCTCGCTGCCTTTCCCTTCCCTAACTCAAGAGCAAAGCCAGGTACCCATTTACTTCTGGGTAGACTTGATCGTGACGATACTGTGAATCGAATGCGGCACCTTTGCTGTGGGGGACCATCGCTATAACCACTCTGCCAAGCGGACGCTATATTGAGATAAACACCGTTAATTAAATAGGGTGAAGGTATGTGTTAACCCTATACAAAAAATATACAGACTGTTAATTAGACAGGGTGAAGGTATGTGAACCCCTACAAATAAGATACAGACTGTTAATTAGACAGGGTGTAGATATGTGTTAAACCCATACAAAAAAAAAGAAACAGATTGTTAATTAGACATGGTGTAGATATGTGTTAACCCCATACAAAAAAAGATTAAATTAATATTAGACAAACATAAAGGTATGTTTTCAGGCACTCGTAAGAAATAAAGAAGTAGAACACTTGGACAACAGAAAAACAACAGACGTGAGTGGCTTACCCAGGGTTCGAACCCCGTACCTTCCGTACGACAACTCCGCCTAGCTATCAAGCGAATCACACTGACCCCACGGCCAGCTAGGCATCCCCAAATAAAAGATGCTTTGCTGGCTATTTATCAGTACGAAACACACAAGATAACACCGGAAGTATACAGTGGGCAACTCAGCCCTTAAATGACGCAATCACTTCTGTTGTTCTCCTATTAACAGTATGTGTCAGTCCAAACAAGACAAAGACCTTGATACTGTGTCCAGTAAATAGTAGAAGACTTAAGGACATTAGTATAGAACAGAGGGTAGGTTTCTGGTATTGTATAAACATAAATAACACATAAGGAAGGGGTTCGAACCCTGGGTAAGCCACTCACGTCTGTTGTTTTTCTGTTGTCCAAGTGTTCTACTTCTTTATTTCTTACGAGTGCCTGAAAACATACCTTTATGTTTGTCTAATATTAATTTACTGTTTACAGGCCTCGGGTTTCCCTTCCTTATGTGTTATTTATGTTTATACAATACCAGAAACCTACCCTCTGTTCTATACTAATGTCCTTAAGTCTTCTACTATTTACTGGACACAGTATTAAGGTCTTTGTCTTGTTTGGACTGACACATACTGTTAATAGGAGAACAACAGAAGTGATTGCGTCATTTAAGGGCTGAGTTGCCCACTGTATACTTCCGGTGTTATCTTGTGTGTTTCGTACTGATAAATAGCCAGCAAAGCATCTTTTATTTGGGGATGCCTAGCTGGCCGTGGGGTCAGTGTGATTCGCTTGATAGCTAGGCGGAGTTATCGTACGGAAGGTACGGGGTTCGAACCCTGGGTAAGCCACTCACGTCTGTTGTTTTTCTGTTGTCCAAGTGTTCTACTTCTTTATTTCTTACGAGTGCCTGAAAACATACCTTTATGTTTGTCTAATATTAATTTACTGTTTACAGGCCTCGGGTTTCCCTTCCTTATGTGTTATTTATGTTTATACAATACCAGAAACCTACCCTCTGTTCTATACTAATGTCCTTAAGTCTTCTACTATTTACTGGACACAGTATCAAGGTCTTTGTCTTGTTTGGACTGACACATACTGTTAATAGGAGAACAACAGAAGTGATTGCGTCATTTAAGGGCTGAGTTGCCCACTGTATACTTCCGGTGTTATCTTGTGTGTTTCGTACTGATAAATAGCCAGCAAAGCATCTTTTATTTGGGGATGCCTAGCTGGCCGTGGGGTCAGTGTGATTCGCTTGATAGCTAGGCGGAGTTGTCGTACGGAAGGTACGGGGTTCGAACCCTGGGTAAGCCACTCACGTCTGTTGTTTTTCTGTTGTCCAAGTGTTCTACTTCTTTATTTCTTACGAGTGCCTGAAAACATACCTTTATGTTTGTCTAATATTAATTTACTGTTTACAGGCCTCGGGTTTCCCTTCCTTATGTGTTATTTATGTTTATACAATACCAGAAACCTACCCTCTGTTCTATACTAATGTCCTTAAGTCTTCTACTATTTACTGGACACAGTATCAAGGTCTTTGTCTTGTTTGGACTGACACATACTGTTAATAGGAGAACAACAGAAGTGATTGCGTCATTTAAGGGCTGAGTTGCCCACTGTATACTTCCGGTGTTATCTTGTGTGTTTCGTACTGATAAATAGCCAGCAAAGCATCTTTTTTTGGGGATGCCTAGCTGGCCGTAGGGTCAGTGTGATTCGCTTGATAGCTAGGCGGAGTTGTCGTACGGAAGGTACGGGGTTCGAACCCTGGGTAAGCCACTCACGTCTGTTGTTTTTCTGTTGTCCAAGTGTTCTACTTCTTTATTTCTTACGAGTGCCTGAAAACATACCTTTATGTTTGTCTAATATTAATTTACTGTTTACAGGCCTCGGGTTTCCCTTCCTTATGTATTATTTATGTTTATACAATACCAGAAACCTACCCTCTGTTCTATACTAATGTCCTTAAGTCTTCTACTATTTACTGGACACAGTATCAAGGTCTTTGTCTTGTTTGGACTGACACATACTGTTAATAGGAGAACAACAGAAGTGATTGCGTCATTTAAGGGCTGAGTTGCCCACTGTATACTTCCGGTGTTATCTTGTGTGTTTCGTACTGATAAATAGCCAGCAAAGCATCTTTTATTTGGGGATGCCTAGCTGGCCGTGGGGTCAGTGTGATTCGCTTGATAGCTAGGCGGAGTTGTCGTACGGAAGGTACGGGGTTCGAACCCTGGGTAAGCCACTCACGTCTGTTGTTTTTCTGTTGTCCAAGTGTTCTACTTCTTTATTTCTTACGAGTGCCTGAAAACATACCTTTATGTTTGTCTAATATTAATTTACTGTTTACAGGCCTCGGGTTTCCCTTCCTTATGTATTATTTATGTTTATACAATACCAGAAACCTACCCTCTGTTCTATACTAATGTCCTTAAGTCTTCTACTATTTACTGGACACAGTATCAAGGTCTTTGTCTTGTTTGGACTGACACATACTGTTAATAGGAGAACAACAGAAGTGATTGCGTCATTTAAGGGCTGAGTTGCCCACTGTATACTTCCGGTGTTATCTTGTGTGTTTCGTACTGATAAATAGCCAGCAAAGCATCTTTTATTTTGGGGATGCCTAGCTGGCCGTGGGGTCAGTGTGATTCGCTTGATAGCTAGGCGGAGTTATCGTACGGAAGGTACGGGGTTCGAACCCTGGGTAAGCCACTCACGTCTGTTGTTTTTCTGTTGTCCAAGTGTTCTACTTCTTTATTTCTTACGAGTGCCTGAAAACATACCTTTATGTTTGTCTAATATTAATTTACTGTTTACAGGCCTCGGGTTTCCCTTCCTTATGTGTTATTTATGTTTATACAATACCAGAAACCTACCCTCTGTTCTATACTAATGTCCTTAAGTCTTCTACTATTTACTGGACACAGTATCAAGGTCTTTGTCTTGTTTGGACTGACACATACTGTTAATAGGAGAACAACAGAAGTGATTGCGTCATTTAAGGGCTGAGTTGCCCACTGTATACTTCCGGTGTTATCTTGTGTGTTTCGTACTGATAAATAGCCAGCAAAGCATCTTTTATTTGGGGATGCCTAGCTGGCCGTGGGGTCAGTGTGATTCGCTTGATAGCTAGGCGGAGTTGTCGTACGGAAGGTACGGGGTTCGAACCCTGGGTAAGCCACTCACGTCTGTTGTTTTTCTGTTGTCCAAGTGTTCTACTTCTTTATTTCTTACGAGTGCCTGAAAACATACCTTTATGTTTGTCTAATATTAATTTACTGTTTACAGGCCTCGGGTTTCCCTTCCTTATGTGTTATTTATGTTTATACAATACCAGAAACCTACCCTCTGTTCTATACTAATGTCCTTAAGTCTTCTACTATTTACTGGACACAGTATTAAGGTCTTTGTCTTGTTTGGACTGACACATACTGTTAATAGGAGAACAACAGAAGTGATTGCGTCATTTAAGGGCTGAGTTGCCCACTGTATACTTCCGGTGTTATCTTGTGTGTTTCGTACTGATAAATAGCCAGCAAAGCATCTTTTATTTGGGGATGCCTAGCTGGCCGTGGGGTCAGTGTGATTCGCTTGATAGCTAGGCGGAGTTGTCGTACGGAAGGTACGGGGTTCGAACCCTGGGTAAGCCACTCACGTCTGTTGTTTTTCTGTTGTCCAAGTGTTCTACTTCTTTATTTCTTACGAGTGCCTGAAAACATACCTTTATGTTTGTCTAATATTAATTTACTGTTTACAGGCCTCGGGTTTCCCTTCCTTATGTGTTATTTATGTTTATACAATACCAGAAACCTACCTCTATACTAATGTCCTTAAGTCTTTGATAAGGGTGGAATTAGGATGCCGTCAAATTACCACCTCTATCGACACCAGGTATTACAATGCAAGATGTGGGTGTCTTATCTGGTTTAGATTGTTGCTGTGTGTGTGTTGCAGTAGAACAGTTCAGGGTACACCACAGGCAACATGACGTGTAGAGTCATAGAAATGGTAACTTCGCTTTAGGTTTATACCATTTATTGCACGCCACAAAACAGTCATGATACTTCTGTTATCATCGGCATAATACAACGAATGCAGCATTCAAACTCATGTTAACTGACAGTCATGTAGAAGTCAATACTCAATAGTTGTATGGAAAACAAATATCATAGCGAAGCTTGATAAATAATACATATAACTTCTGCAACCGTGGTCAGCTGCAGATCCTTAATGTTCATAGACAATAATAATTATTCCTTCCTGATGCTAGCAGATCAGATGTATACAATACGTCCGTTTACTGTCTGCACGTGAGTAGCATACATGGATTACAGGTCAGCTCGACCTTTATAACCTTCCTAAGTCTAACCATCTGACTTGGACGTGATCTCTGATATAACGAATCCTGGAACACAGACAATAGTCTTGTTGGTCTAGAGCGACCCATAGATATATAACTAGCTCAGGTATAAAGATACCGGTGACTTAATCCTAGTCAAAGTACCTCTCCATTTTGAATCACACAGGCGAGCAAAAAGGCGACAAAATGACGAACCTCTAGATGATAGCCTAAAGTTCGATACAAGAGGAATTACCTTATTTCGGAAAATCAACCATGAACATATGCCTCCAGGCAGGCTTGAATAATACGGGGAAATAGTCTAGTTAGCTAACTAACTCACAAAGACAATGTATTTCCCTCAGAGAATCACAAGACGCAGTCGCGTCCGCTCGCTAATCAGTCCATTTCTCAACTCCCCGACCTGGGCGGAACAACAAAAACGACAACCCAGTCGAGACATGCGCAGAGTGACAATCTCTGAGTCGCTGTTCACAATAAGACGATTCTAAGAACATTCGAGATAAAAGTCTTACACAGTCGCGCCTTTTATGGACATGAACAGAAGCGTTAAGAAAGGTTTCAAACATCTACAACAGTTGACTGATACTACCAAATAAGGAGATATGGTCACACTTCGTTCAAGACATTATAGACCGAACGTGTCTCTATACAAGAGGAGGTAAACTCATAAAAAAATAGCAGTATCGATATATCGGGTTCTGTCCCTTTGACCATAAAATATATATAACATGCATTTCAGTCAAATAATGATCATACATACGAAAAACGATCATACAAAGACTTTGGAAAAAAGTAATTATTTGTGCGTAACATTACCGCACCCTCCCGGGAAAAAAAAAAATGAAACATTTTTTTTTTTTAAATCCTGGAGCCGGAAAAATCTAGGCTCCTAACGCACGTATGATGCGCGGATATACCTAACAAAATAGCTCAACACTTGGAGCGAAACTGAGATCATATCCCAGGTCCTTAGAGAAAAATTTATCTAAGTATACGCGTATATATCCCAGGAAGGTGCCACCAACACAAACCACAATGCTGGCAACATCATAATAAAAGTCAAATTATTCTCATACCAATATATGAAATCAAATATATTATTATGATATCATACAATGTGTTGCAAATAGCGGTGTAATATATTAATATACCGCACTATTTTATTACATTATGTAATGCATCAGTAACTAATAAGTAATACATGTGTTGATCTTCGTTGACATAAAATATTCAATAGAAGAAGATGTGGACATCATCCGCTCCCAATCTAGGACAGGACTTGATATACTCAAAGTTCCACAATGGACACAATCTCGCATCTTCAATGATGTGCTGCGAAAATATCAATAACACAAATCTTAAAGACAACTGGTAAATCTCTCAATACAATCCTGAAAATAACTTATTTAAATGTGGCCGAGTGATCTTTTGGCCCGTATATCACTAACTAAGCCTTCTTAGATAATTACATGGAACAATGTTATAAATTCCCCCTCAAAAAAGTGAGAAAAAAAAAAATCTACCAACATGTCATTATAACATTGGACTGTATATCAGGAAATATATATATGACAGAAGAATCATGTGGAATCGTGTGGGCATCTGGACAGAATGTCCGCCATTACATTATCCGAACCACGGATAGCTCGAACCGAGAAATGAAATGGTTGAAGAGCTATGGCATAACGAGTGGACCTCGAGCTCTTCAAGTTTTTGCTCTGAATAGCAGTAAGCGCTTTCTGGTCGGTTTCCACAATGAAATGTGCGCCTAGAAGAAATCTTTGTAACTTCAGAATAGACCATACCATAGCCAATAACTCACGGTCTAAAACCGAGTAATTCTTTTCTGCAGCATTTAATTTCCTAGAGATATACATCACCGGATGCAGAGTATCAGAATACTCCTGCATTAGTGCTGCCCCAATCCCAGTTGACGAGGCGTCACTTCGAAGAACAAAAGTCTTCTCAATAGTAGGTAACCTAAGAATAGGTGGAGATGAAAATAGGTCTTTAACCTGGTCCAATGAGGATTGACATTCTTTTGACCAGCGGATCAAATTAGGCGACCCTTTCTTCAATAAAGTAGAAAGCGGTGCCATAATGGAGGACAGATTCGGAATGAATCGTCCGTAGAATTGGATCAAACCTAATAGACTCCTTACTTGTTTCTTTGTCTTAGGGACCGAAATGTTAAGTATTTTTGAAACATTGTGGTCCTCTGTCTTTAAAAGACCATGACCAACACGATGACCTAGGAAAGAAATCTCACTAAATCCTATAAAGGCTTTAGAGGGTTTTGCAGTCAAGTTATACTCGCGAAGAGTAGACAGTAATTCGTATAAACCCAAATAGTGATCTTCCCAGGAATCACTGAATAGACAGATATCATCTAGATATGCTATGACATCTGTACGATATGTGAGAATTCGCCGCATCATGCGTACGAATGTAGCAGGGGCGTTCATAAGACCAAAAGGCATGAAATTCCATTGGAATAAACCCCTAGGTGTAGAAAAAGCTGTAAAAGGTTTGGCACGTTCAGTTAGCGGGACTTGCCAATAACCTTTAGACAAATCTAGTTTGGTAAAGAATCTAGAATTAGAAAGTTTATTGAGTAGCTCTTCTAATGAAGGCATAGGTTCAGCGTCGAACTTCGTAACTTGGTTCAATTTGCGATAATCTACGCAAATGCGAATGTTATTATCCTTCTTTCGAACAATAACCATAGACGAAGAGTATGCTGAAGTGGATGGTTCAATGATTTCCAAACGTATCATTTCATCCAATTCTTTTTCGACTTGAGACTGGAAATGGATAGGTATTGGATAGGGTCTGACTCTGATAGGATTATGATCAGTTAGCACAATGTCATGTTCAATGACATGTGTGTGTCCCGGGATGTCTGTAAGAACATCCTGAAATGTTTGCAACATCGAAGAAACTTGTCGATGTTCCTCAGCGGAAAGATTTGGAGAAACGGTCACGTTTTTCCAAGATTCCGTAGAATAAAGTGGGACCATAGAAAGAGGAAGATTGACATCAGCAAAAGTAGTTTCCTCATCCTGTATAACTGACAGCGATGAGTATTGACCATGAGGTACTTGAGAATTGTCCGTTGCCTGGAAAATAGGCTGCAAATAGTCTGGTCTTTCATGAAATTCCGTGAGCATATTTATGTGGAAAGTTTTATGCTTTCCATCAATATCGACAACATAGTCGACATCAGAAATTTTGGAGACTATTGCATATGGACCTTTCCATGCAATTAGAAGTCTGTTCTCCCTTGAAGGAAGTAGGACGAGAGCTTTGTCACCTGGACAAAGTTGTCGTAGACATCTATTCTTATTCGCAAACTGCCTTGCCTTTTCTTTAGCAAATTCGGAAGACGAAGTTGCTAGTCTGCATGCCTCAATGATTTTTTTCCTAAGAGCAATGACGTACTCATACGAAGACTGAGTCTCATCGCTAATATTATCGGCAGTGATTAGATCGTGAAGTAAAGACATAGGGCCGCGCGGTTGCGCGCCAAAGACAAGTTCAAAAGGGGAAAACCCCGTATGTTCATTGGGGACCTCTCTATACGCAAAGAGAGCCGCGGGTAAGACCCTGTCCCAATCCTGAGGATGATCCTCAGTTATTTTACCCAGTAAAGTTTTTAGAGTCCTATTTAAACGTTCGACCAACCCATTAGACATTGGGTGATAGATACTGCTGAGAGACCTTTTTATATGTAGCATAGACATTACCTGTGACATAGTGTCTGATATAAGTTGAGTGCCATGGTCTGACAATATTTCTCCGGGAAAACCCAAGCGAGAAAATATCAGCCAAAGAGCGTCTGCGATATCAGCAGTTGAGATGCTCTTGAGAGGTATTGCCTCTGGCCAACGTGTGCACATATCGACACATGTAAGAATAAATTGATGCCCTCTAGCCGACTTAATTCTAAAAGGACCGATAATATCTATTGCCATTTTTTGAAAAGGGCGAATTGGAATGTCAGCAGCCTGAATAGGCGCAGCATGTCGTGGTCCTTTAGATTTGACCTCCTGACATACTTTGCAAGAGCGACAGTACATTCGTATGTCCTTGCTCACAAATGGCCAAAAGAAAGCCGCAAGAACCCTCGACTTTGTACGGGAAAAACCCATATGTCCAGCACATTGCGAGTCATGAGCATGTTGCAATATTTGCACCCTCATGCTCTTAGGCATAAGAATTTGTGAATGAGTGGATGTAGTCGAGTCTTGTACCATACGTACAAGTACGCCGTTCTTCATAGAAATCCAAGATTTTCTATTAGTATTTTGATTAGGATCACCTTTTTTTGCTAGAATGAAGAATTTTTGTAACGACGGATCTTCTTCTTGCAATTTGATAAATGAGTCACGTGTAATAGTCAAGTGACTATTTTGTTCATCTACTTCATCATTATTAGTTAATGAAGTTTGAGGTGGATCCAGAGCATGTGCTCTTGTGACCACCGTATTGGTAGCTTCAATGTTTTGCTCTTCCCAAACAGCAATCTGCTGTGGGGTACATTCCCTAACTCCGTGAATACGACCAATAATAAGGTCCGCAATAGGGTTTGGAAGTAGACACGCGTGGACCTCTCCCGTGAAGAAAGGAGTAGCAATATGTATTATGGCAGTAGGATATTTTTCCAACGTGCCACCAAATGTGACACATTTGATGACCTTTCCTGTAGCACAGAATGGATCTACAAGAGATTGCCTAACCCCGACAGTAGTACATCCAGAATCAAACAACACCGAGACTGGATTACTATTTACAAGCCCCTTATGTAATATAAGAGAACCTCTCCCATCATGAGCAACATTAGCAGGAAGAGCGGGCAAAGGATGACCACAGCTTAGAGTACTAATGGTTTTCGGATCAAATAAAGTACTGCATTGGATACATTTATTTGCCCTACCAAAGTCAAAAGATGAGTATCCGATAGCATTATGGTCTTTATCATTATTAACCTGTTTATCTGCTCCCTGAGATTCTTGTTGAACAGAGTTTGTCTGTTGATATCTTTTTCTCTTCTGTTGCGATCTACCGCGACCATTATTGCCTCTGCAATTATCATTAAAGTCCCTACTGTAATTTTTATCCTGGTTTGCGTTCCAGTTTCCATAACTGTCATTACCATCTCTATGCTGTTGAGAACCTCTATTATCTTGGTATTGAGGTCTCTGCAAAAAATATTTTCCCTATACCGATTACCTTTATGAAAATTTCTAAAGTTACCGGGAATAGAATACCGTGTAATATTAGGTTGTCTCCAGTTCTGGGAAGAAGAATCTCCCTGAAATTGATTACCATGGTTCTGGGCATAATTACGGTTACTCTTTTTATTGAAATTTTGCTGGCTACCCTGAAATTTACGCATAAAATTCGGGCCATAAGGTGCTGCCGAAGCAACTGGCAGACCTTCTTTTACCTTAGAGTTGCTAACGGTTATGTGAGGATGTGCAGTAACATACTGGCTACAGTATTCTTCCATTTCTTTTATATTTTTAGGCTTACGCTCATGAAGAAAAGAAAGAAAAGCTTCATTAACAGAAGACATAACCTTGTCTCTAAGAAGTAAGTCCATGAGGTCTTCAAATGTACTTTCTGTCTTAGAAAGCTCAACCCATCGTAAAAAAGTAAGACGTATGCCTGAGATGAATTCTGAGAATTCAACTCCAGTTTCTGGTAACATGTTTTTAAATTTAAGACGATATCCGTCTTCGTTAAGTTGGTACTTCTTTAACAATGCCGCCCTGACAACCTCATAGTTGTTCTTGTCAGGCACATCTACCATACCCAACAAAGTCAAAGCATCACCTCTAAGTATCTTGGACAGATGATAAACATATAATGTTTTATCTATATTATGCACCTTACATGCACTTTCAAATCTATCTAGATAAAATGTTATATCATCAATTGAAGCATTGAATGCTGGTAAATTAAGCTTGAAATCAACAGCATTAGACTTATTAGCAGATGATACCTTATTAGCATCATTAGCATTACTAGATAACTTCAACTTTTCTAACTCCAAAGCTAAGAGTTTTTCTTCATGTTCCATTTTTGCTTTTCTCTCATCAGACTCTCTCTTTGTAACCTTCTTTCCTCAGCCTCAGCCTGTAACTTTCTTTCCTCAGCCTCAGCCTGTAACGTTTTTTCTAATCTTTTATTTTCAGCCTCTATTTCAAGTCTCTTATTTTCAGCTTCTTTTTCAAGTCTCTTATTTTCAGCTTCTTTTTCAAGTCTCTTATTTTCAACCTCAGCCTGAAGTCTCTTCTCCTGAGATTCTGCTTCTCTTTTTTGTTTTTCCATTTCCATTTGTAATCTCTTTTCATCTACCTGCATCTGCAGTTTTAAATTTTCAGCATCTATTCTCTTTTGTTCAGTTAGTTCTTTCATTTTCTTTTCCTCCGACTTCAATGCCTTGGCATATTGAACAGTCGCAAATTCTTCTAATTTATCACCTGTCTTCCCAAGGGCTTTACCCTGCTCAATAAAGTACTCAAATGTAGACATGATGTCTAAAATGTGAGTACAGAACCTGAAATAATTAATTATCTTATTTCAATCTTAATAGCAACAAGACTTAATAAAGTGCTTGTATAATTACTATATTTACTCCAATCTCTGTGGGAAACAAGACTTGACACCAATTTGTATTATCAGTTGTACAATAATATCACAAGTCACCTCTTAATTATCAGTGCACTACCCAAATCAGTGCATAACCATCAGTTATTTATCATAACTGCACTACAATAGTGCATAAGGAAAAAAAACCACCAGCTAGTTATGATAAGTGCACTATAGATCAATAGTGCATGAGCATATATGTAACAATAGTGAAAGCTAACTATGCAAGAACTATGCAAACAATAACAAGACAATGTAAACAATAACAAAGTACCAACAATGTAAACAACACAAAGATCAAAGTCAATGTAAACAATAACAAAGATCAGAGTCAATGTAAACAATAACAAAGATCAAAGTCAATGTAAACAATAACAAAGATCAACGTCAATGTAAACAATAACAAAAATCAAACAATACGAAAACATTCGCATAAGTCAAATAAAATAAACAGCGAAACTAAAAAGAATATGATGACAGAATGCGAAGATATGACAAACAAATGACGCTACAGTGTATACACAAAAATTTACGTGAAGAACTGAATAATAGAAAAGAGGAGACCTACAAATACAAACAATTGAAATCGAAACTAAAAAACAGAAAGAAAGAGAGAAACAAAAAAAAAAATATACAAAAAACGAAAATAAAGCACAACTCGTCACAACTAAACAGATATAGCAACGATTGTCGCTAGCAAATTTCACAATAGGAAATTCGCACAGTCCCTAACGAAAACGCTAACAGTAGAACCTCTGTGGCGTGGTATCTTCTACTGAAAGACACCGCCCAACCGAGAAAACCCGCTGAAATATAAACATATAAATACAAATCCAAATAACATATAACATGTAAACATATAAAAAGTGCGAAAAATGTGATAGACAGAAGGCTCAGTTAGAACATAAGGGCACAGTTCACAAACAAAACAGGCCACTTAACTTCTATGTATCCACAACGTCAGCACAGGTCAGAACAGGATGTGATCAGCATTCTTAGGACAATGATCCAACGTTGATCCATATCTGCTCTCGTAAACTGCCATGACGAAGGAAATGAGCTTCTAACAGGAAACAGCTTCTGACAGGAAACAGCTTCTGAACTTGACCTTCTGAATCTGCAACAGTAATTCTGAGACCGGAACAGTTGTTACGGCACTTGTCCTTCTTCTCAACAGATCAGGAAATCCATTCGCTCGGTACTTGTCCTTCTATTTGTAGACAAACTTCAATACCGCCGAGCAGCGCCGGGTAGTTTCAAAAATATCAACAACTGTCAGTACTGCTGCGTCTTTCAAAAAAATTTCATCAAAGGTGATGAATAGCAACTGCAATGTTGTCTTGTAGTCTGCTGATGATGTCTGGGTTTGTTGACCCCCTTGAGAGTTGGTACCAGAATAAACCAACTATTGGCCACCATGAATTGATAAGGGTGGAATTAGGATGCCGTCAAATTACCACCTCTATCGACACCAGGTATTACAATGCAAGATGTGGGTGTCTTATCTGGTTTAGATTGTTGCTGTGTGTGTGTGTTGCAGTAGAACAGTTCAGGGTACACCACAGGCAACATGACGTGTAGAGTCATAGAAATGGTAACTTCGCTTTAGGTTTATACCATTTATTGCACGCCACAAAACAGTCATGATACTTATGTTATCATCGGCATAATACAACGAATGCAGCATTCAAACTCATGTTAACTGACAGTCATGTAGAAGTCAATACTCAATAGTTGTATGGAAAACAAATATCATAGCGAAGCTTGATAAATAATACATATAACTTCTGCAACCGTGGTCAGCTGCAGATCCTTAATGTTCATAGACAATAATAATTATTCCTTCCTGATGCTAGCAGATCAGATGTATACAATACGTCCGTTTACTGTCTGCACGTGAGTAGCATACATGGATTACAGGTCAGCTCGACCTTTATAACCTTCCTAAGTCTAACCATCTGACTTGGACGTGATCTCTGATATAACGAATCCTGGAACACAGACAATAGTCTTGTTGGTCTAGAGCGACCCATAGATATATAACTAGCTCAGGTATAAAGATACCGGTGACTTAATCCTAGTCAAAGTACCTCTCCATTTTGAATCACACAGGCGAGCAAAAAGGCGACAAAATGACGAACCTCTAGATGATAGCCTAAAGTTCGATACAAGAGGAATTACCTTATTTCGGAAAATCAACCATGAACATATGCCTCCAGGCAGGCTTGAATAATACGGGGAAATAGTCTAGTTAGCTAACTAACTCACAAAGACAATGTATTTCCCTCAGAGAATCACAAGACGCAGTCGCGTCCGCTCGCTAATCAGTCCATTTCTCAACTCCCCGACCTGGGCGGAACAACAAAACGACAACCCAGTCGAGACATGCGCAGAGTGACAATCTCTGAGTCGCTGTTCACAATAAGACGATTCTAAGAACATTCGAGATAAAAGTCTTACACAGTCGCGCCTTTTATGGACATGAACAGAAGCGTTAAGAAAGGTTTCAAACATCTACAACAGTTGACTGATACTACCAAATAAGGAGATATGGTCACGCTTCGTTCAAGACATTATAGACCGAACGTGTCTCTATACAAGAGGAGGTAAACTCATAAAAAATAGCAGTATCGATATATCGGGTTCTGTCCCTTTGACCATAAAATATATATAACATGCATTTCAGTCAAATAATGATCATACATACGAAAAACGATCATACAAAGACTTTGGAAAAAAGTAATTATTTGTGCGTAACAGTCTTCTACTATTTACTGGACACAGTATCAAGGTCTTTGTCTTGTTTGGACTGACACATACTGTTAATAGGAGAACAACAGAAGTGATTGCGTCATTTAAGGGCTGAGTTGCCCACTGTATACTTCCGGTGTTATCTTGTGTGTTTCGTACTGATAAATAGCCAGCAAAGCATCTTTTATTTGGGGATGCCTAGCTGGCCGTGGGGTCAGTGTGATTCGCTTGATAGCTAGGCGGAGTTGTCGTACGGAAGGTACAGGGTTCGAACCCTGGGTAAGCCACTCACGTCTGTTGTTTTTCTGTTGTCCAAGTGTTCTACTTCTTTATTTCTTACGAGTGCCTGAAAACATACCTTTATGTTTGTCTAATATTAATTTACTGTTTACAGGCCTCGGGTTTCCCTTCCTTATGTGTTATTTATGTTTATACAAAAAAAGATACAGACTGTTAAATAGACATTGTGTAGATATGTGTTACCCCCCATATAAAAAAGATTTAGCACGTTAATTAGACAGGGTGTAGATATGTGTTACCCCCATTTAAAAATGATACAAACCGTTAATTAGACAGGGTGTAGATAAGTATTAACCACACACAGTTACATATACACAGTTAATTAGATAGTGTCGAGGTACGTGTTAACCAAACATAATCACATGAACACAATTGATCAGACACGGTGGAGATATGTGATAACATCACACACACAGGTAAGATAAGCACGGTTAATCAGACAATGTGAAGATATGTACAGATAAACCAGACAAACATAGATACGTACAGGTAATAAGACATGCATGAGTTATGCAGCTAACCGGACCCAAACAGGTAGAACCTTAACAGATAATCAGATAAAGGCTATATGTCTGCTGGTAATAGCATTTCATAAAGACATTTACATAAAATAACAAGTTGACTTGAGAGAATTAGTCACAAATGCCTTGAAAATTGAACAAGAAATAATCTAATCAAGCCTCATCTGAACAACACCATCTGAATAAAATATTACAACAGGTAAAGATTTTTGTGGTTAAACCTGCCTCATTTTCTAGTAGTTAAACCTACTTCATTTTGTGGTTGCACAAAATTTGTTGATGGATAGTTTTCGCGTAACAGAACATTCTCGCTTACAAAACACTTTGTAGTTTCCGAAGCAGAACATGTAACTAGAGTGACAGAGTAAAGAAGTTCATATGTCGTAATCTGATTCATTTGATAGGTCAGTAAATAACAGGCACTCGTTAGACAGAAAGAAGACGGACACCAGATTGAAGAAAAAAGAAATATAAGGGATAGGCTTATCATGAATCAACAAAGATGCCCAACCAATGAGGACTAATTGAAAGCACATATGACCATCACCGGTACTATTTTCGGAACAAAACTCTATGGAGATGCAAAAAGGCCTGAAGCTGACCCCTGCTTTCTTTGAAAATGTTCAAGTAGACGTCTGAGAGTGTACGAAGAAAAAGAAGAACCAGAGAACTATCAAAAGGACCATATCGCCTTGCTGCGAAAGTAATTAGTGGACGGACACACAGCCAATTTGACACCCTGTGTGTGCTTTCACTATTGGTATCCTGGCTGGGTAGACGAGCGTGACGCCACCGTGTTTGGAACCCAGTACATCTGCCGCGAGAAGCCAACGCTGTAGCCACTCTATCAATCGAACGCTCAAGTTATAGTGACATGAGTATAGCTTCTTCTTCTTCTTTGATCCATAACCGCCAATCGTCAAAGCAGTCGGTGGCCATCACGCCTGGTGGCGTCTTGTAGGGCAGCAACAAATTGATTCCACTTTGCTCAGTAGGCGGCCATCCTTCGTACAGTGCCCCAACTCCGGCTCACCCTTTGCATCTCGGCTTCCACAGCTCTCCGCCAAGTTGTTTCCGGTCGGCCTCTCTCTCTCGCTTTTCCTCGGGGGTCCAAAGCATAGCTGTTCTTGTGATGGTATCAGGGTCTCTTCTGAGGACGTGGCTAACCCAACTCCAGCGTTTGCCAGCCATGATGGTGTGCATGTCCTCCTGGTTACTCCAAATAAGTAGTTCTTGGTTGCTGATGATGTTTGGCCAAAAGATTCGGAGAATTTTCCTTAGGCAGATTGTGTGGAAGGAGGACAGTTTCGACATTTCCTTCTCTGTTACTCTCCAGCATTCCGCACCATAGAGCAGCACAGGAAGCACACAGCTCTCACACAGTCATAATTTGGTATCCGTGCTGCACCGGGAAGACCCCCAAATGCTGCCGAGACCAGCAAAGGCTGCCCTCGCCCTACTCATTCCGTTGTCAATGTCCCGCCCGTTCCGCCGTCAGGTGTCACCACGCATCCTAGGTAAGTAAATGTGTCCGTCTGTTCTAACCGCTGGTTCCCCACTGTTACCGGCCCAGGACTGCCCACATTTAGTGTCATGACCCCTGTCTTCTTCAGATTGATGTTTAGGCCAACCTGCTGGCCATACTTATTCAGTCTATCAGTTTTGTCTTGAATGTGTTGATGTGAATGCGCGAGTAGTGCAATGTCATCTGAATATTCCAGGTCTTCCAGTGTAGAAAACGTTGTCCATCTAATTCCTCGTGGACTGCCCTCTGTTGTCTGGCGCATCACCCAATCTATGGCTGCCATAAATAATGTTGTTGATAAGGGGCATCCCTGTCGTACTCCTGTGTTCACTTCGAAAGTTACATTACTCAATCCAGCACTGCTTGTAAAGTTAGAATAGAGGCTTTTTATGATGGAAACGATGCAGCTGGGAATTCCATAAGCCCTCAGTATTTTCCATAGGCTGTCCCTGTGTATGCTGTCAAAAGCTTTTTCAAAATCAACAAAGTTAATGTATAGCTGTCTCTGCCATTCTGAGCACAGCTCTATAATGTTCCTGAGTGTGAATATATGATATGCACATCTTCTGTTCTTTCTAAAACCCGCTTGTTCTTTCCTCAGTTTATGGTCAACTGCTTTTGAAATTCTCTGGATGATTATCCTGCCTAGTATTTTGCTGGGAACTGAGAGGAGTGTAATTCCTCTCCAGTTGTTGCAGTCTGCAAGGTCGCCCTTCTTGGGCAATTTGACAATTATTCCTTTACTCCACTCTCTTGATGTTGTCTCAGTTTCCCAGACTTGTGCAAATAGTGGTTCTAATAGTTCTGCTGCTATTTCAGGGTCTGCCTTGAATAACTCAGCATTTAGATTGTCGTGACCAGGCGCTTTTCCATTTTTTAACCCTTTGATAGCTGTGATGATTTCTTCTTTTCGTGGAATGTATGTATTTACGTCTAAGTCACTTTCAGCCTCAGGAACATTCAGCTGAGTCTCTGGTGGTTCCTTATTCAGTGTTTCTCTGAAGTGCTCTGCCCATCTTGTTTCTTGCCCCTGTGCTGTGGTGATGAGATTTCTTTGCTTGTCTCTTACTAACGTTATGTTGTTTGAACCTCGTTTTCCACTGATAGTTTTAGTTATTTTATAAACTGTGCTTTGTTCATTTCTCGGTGCTGCCTCTTCTGCCTGCCTCGCAAGGTCATCCAGAAATGTCCTTTTGTTAGCACGGGCTTGATGTTTTACTTCCTTGTCCAGCTGACTGTACTGTTCACTATATATTGCCTTTAACCTTGTAGACTTAGCTTCTGTTTTCTTTCTTTTCATTTCCTTTCTCTTCGCTATGGTGTTTAGCGTTTCTGGTATTATCCAGTCTTGGCTCTTTCTTTCCTGGAATCCCAAGCATGACTTGCTGCTTTCCTTGTATATTGTTGAGATGGTGTTGAATTTCTGGTCGACATCATCGGTCTCTGTTCTTTCCTGGCTTTTGGTAATCTAATATCGTCTCCTTACGTCGACCACGAAAGCTTTTCTGGTGATGGGTCCTTAAGTTTCGTGATGTTATATCTTTTCACTTTGACTGCAACTGGTCCAGCAGCTCTGAGTTTCACCTTCAGTCTTGCTACTACTAGGCGATGATCAGTTCCCACATCTTTTACTTTCACGTCTTGTAATGCATGTCTTCATCTGCCATTGATCATTATGTGATCTATCTGGTTTCTGTCCCGTCCGTTTGATGATTCCCACGTTAATTTGTGCACTTCTTTGTGTGTAAAAAGTGTTCCTCCAATGACCAGGTTGTTAATGCTGCAGAAGCTTATTAATGTGTCCCCATTCTCGTTTACTGTTCCACTGCCGCATTTCCCCATTACTCTTTCGTTATAATTATTGTGTGGTCCAACTAATAAAATCTTAAATGGGTGCAGTTTCGATTTCCTTTTGTAGCTGTTGATAGAACTCGTCTTTGATCTCTTCATCGCTGTCGTTTGTTGGTGCATAGCATTGCATTATTACGGTGTTGGTGGATCTCCCTCTCAGTCTTGTTCTTATCAGTCTGTTGTTGATGGGTTTCCATTCCAGTAAAGACCTTTCCATTCCTTTCTTCAGGAAAATGGCTACACCTTCATTGTGCTGACCATCCTCTCCACCAGAATAAAGCACTGTTTCCGCTGTAGCTGTTTTTATTCTCTCCGTCCGTGTCCATCTGCTCTCGCTTATTCCCAGGATATGTAATTTGTAGTTCCTCATCTCTGCTGTGATTTGTCTCTGCTTTCCTGCCTCATTCATAGTTCTGACGTTCCAAAAACCAATTCTGGTTTCGTGTTTTGCGGTCAGGGCATCCGTTTTCATGCCAATGGCTTCCTTTCGGCTTTCACCACTGTCAGTCATACGAGCCTGTGACTCCGGATGTCCGTCCCGCATCAAAGTTTTTCCATTTGTTGTATAACTTAGTGAATCATAATACAATGCTCATACACCATGAAACGACATAAGAAATCTCTAAAGCAAGCTAAGTGTATCACTTGACAGTTTAAACATAATCCCTAGCTGTCAGGACAACAACCTCCAGCATGAGAATGGAGACAGATGCAGCTACTGCAGCCCTATGGTGGCTATCTGAAATTCTGAAAACATTCGCGTGCTCTTGGATTAGTGGTTTCTTTTGTGGTTATTTTTCCATGATGAGTTTGCCAGCCCAATAAACAACCTCAAATAGTCGACTTTTACGACATGCTTGAGAAACATAAGTCCTATTCTTTCTTTGTCTTATCACAGATCCCAGAACGCTTATTGACTTTTTTTCCAAAGTTGGTATTAAGCTTCCTTTGCGCTCTGGCCTCTCACAGGACGTCCTCGTTTCTCCTGTCCATGATAGTCTTTACACACTTCTGTAAAAAGCAAATATGTGTGGCATCGAGAGATTTATTGGCTTGTTTACAGATTGCCAATGATTCACTTCCATATGACAAAATTGGTTCTATATAACCACTGAAGAACTCACTTATTTGCTCTGACACAGATTTGTTACATAAAAAAAATTCCATTGTATGGAACCCTGCATTCCTATTCTACTCTTGACCTCTGAGATTCATCTTCCAACTCCAATCTAAGTCTTTGATCAAAGCTACATACTCGTACTTTTATAAATGGGTGCGTAGAACACATGGTTTGAAATGATATGACAAGGTCACTAATGTGGAACTGAAGACAAAATCACTAATGTGGACCTGATGACAAGATCACTAATGTGGAACTGAAGACACGATCACAAATGTGGAACTGATGACAAGAACGAGACAATTGCCAGTGGAACAAGAGATGAAAATAGGACGTTGGCGATGGATAGAACACAAACTGATGAAACCTGTTGATAGCTTTAGCAGTCCGTCTTTGTTCTGGAATCCCGTGGGTAAGAGAGGCAGAGGGAGCCCAAAGAACACATAAAAGAGAACTGGAGACAGACGTTAAAGGAATGAAGAAAACATGGAAAGACCTTGGCAAGGGACAAGAAGATTTAGTAGCAACGTGTCAAAATTGTGTCGCCGTTTACAGCAAAGCTGCGATATCTGCGCCTTTCGGCCCGACACATCCGACTTCGGCACGGCATTTTTTAGGACCGAGTTTGCCTTCCCACTTCGATCCCTACTCTCTCAGCCAGACTGCAGTTATGCAGCCTGTTTCCAGGACCACCACTTGGAGGTGGAGTAGGGTCTTGGTCAGCTCTGGTTCGCTAACCCTGACGCAAGCAGTCAGCTATGGGTCGCTGACTGCATTCCACTTTTGACGCGTCATAGGTCCAGCACCAAATATAAAAGTGACAACTTTGTGACAAGTCAATAAATCAAACACTTCATCATCATCTTCCCCATTCAGCTCCCCAAGGAGCATAAGTCTTCAATAAATTCATGCTAAGTCTTCTCGGGTCAGAACCGGAAATGCTTTTCTGAACGAACTGGCGCAATTGGAATTGGAGAAAATTGAAATCATTTTATAAAGTATATCAATGGGAAAGTCAATAGCCCGTCCAGGCATTGACAAACAACATAATGCTTTTATATTTAAAGCTCAGAAATAAAAAAAATTAAATAAAGTAAATTAATAAAATAAAATAATGCAAAAAAAAAAGTAAATAATAAAATAAGTAGATAAATAACAAATACTTCCACACCTGCAACGATAAATGACGTAACATAGCGGCTTTTCCTCCCTGACGAAGTCCTTGAGGATCGTCACGTTTTTTAAAGAAAACATGCAGAGTTGACGGTAATGATTTCATCTTCCTTTCCTTCAAAATCTAATAACAAGGGCTCATGGATGTCGTAAGGCTCCTCATTGCTGTCATGGTCAATCTCACAGAGCTCATCAATGAGTTTCTACACGTCTGAAAGGATGCTCTGCAGATCGGCTATCTTCATTTCTCTTGTAGGGAGCTGTTCATCCCCTTTTTCCTCCTATTCTATTTGATGGCTTAGTTGTGCAGCCAATTATTCCAAGTCTTCAAATAAAAGAGTCTCTCCGTGGCTTTCCAGCACATCTGTTACGTCTTCTAGAGTAACTTAGTGTCACGGGATTTGCCTCCCATTTGCTCTACAGTAGTGATCCACCAGTGCCAAAACTCAAGAGTATCTAAAATTGGTCGTCAAAGGTGCCAACCTTCGCACAAGATTACTCTTAGCAGAGTTGTAGATAGAAAGATTATGATGCTTCTATCTCAAGGGATTATTCACAAGATAATTCTGAAGTCAAGAACAATGCTGCATAGGGGAGAGCACTATTACCCTATATCTGATCCGGCACCTTTTGTGAAGAAATAATATGGGTTGTTCGAGCCCCCAGCTGGTTTCATTCATCATTTCATCCTGGTTCTTGCTCCATCAGCCTCTCTCTTTCCCTGACTGCCTTGTAATGCTTTCAACAGGTTTCCTCAGTGTGTGTCCTATCCATCGCCATCGTCTTCTTCTCTTCTCTTGTTCCACTGGCACTTGTCTGGTTCTTGTCATCAGTTCCACGTTCGTAACTTAGTCATACTATTTCAATCCTTATTTCTACGCAAGCACCCATTAATGAAAGCATGTTGCTTTTTGGTTGTTGTTTTTGTTGTTCTCCATGTTTCAGAGCCATATCATAGTACTGACTTCACATTTGAGTTGAAGGTTCTTATTTTCGTGTTGGATCCGATTTCTCTTGATCTCCATATATTTCCAAATGTAATGAAAGCTCCTCTTGCTTTTTGTATTCTTATTTTGATATCACTGTCTGTCCCTCCAACTTTGTCTAAACTGCTGCCAAGATATGTGTACGATTCTACATCTTGTAGTGTTGTTTTTTCAAGTTCAACCCCGTTATCACTACCTGCATTTATTCTCATTATTTTTGTCTTTTCCCTGCGTATTTTCAGACCCCGTTGCTGTGACTTCTCATCGAATGTTTTCAATTTGTCCTGCATCTAATTACGGTTATGGGACAGAAGAGCCAAGTCATCAGCAAAATCCAGATCATCCAACTGATTATTCAGAGTCCACTGGATTCAATTTCTGTTGTGTGTTGTCGATGTTCTCATAACCCAGTCTATTGCTAGTAAGAAAAGAGATGGAGCTAAGAGGCACCCCTGTCGCACTCCCATTCTCATCCCAAACTGTTCTGTAAGCTGTCCTTCATAAAGAACTCTGCATGTCATGTCTTCATATGTTTTCTTTATTAACTTAATGATCTTCAGGGGAACTCCATAATATCTCATCAATTTCCAAAGTGATTCTCTGTCTACACTGTCAAATGCCTTTTCGTAGTCCACAAATTCAATGTATAGTGGTGAATTCCATTCCAGAATTTGTTCAACTATTATTCTCAAAGTAGCTATCTGGTCTGTACAGGATCTGTTTTGTCGAAAACCTGCTTGTTCATCTCACAGTTTCTTGTCTATGGACTCTCTTAATCTCTCAAGGATAATCCTGTTTAATACTTTTCCTGGCACTGATAGTAACAATATTCCTCTATAATTTGTTCACTCTTGTAAATTTCCCTTCTTAGGCAACTTAACCAGATATCCTTCCTTCCATTCTGCTGGTATCTCTTCCTTTTCCCAGCCTTTACCAAATAATTTATATAACATCTCTGTAGCCTTGTCGATATCTTCTTTGATTGCCTCTGCTGGAATGCCATCTAGTCCAGCCGCTTTTCCATCTCTTAGAAGCTTTATGACTTTCTTTATTTCTTCCTTCGTTGATCTGTCACCGTTAATTTGTAGGCTGGATGTCTGGGGGGTTTTGTGGAGCAGGTCAATTGAGAAGTTCCTCAAAATATTCCGCCAACATCTTCGTTTGTTCTTGTATATTGCTGAGCAGTTTTCCATTCTTGTCTTTTATGAGGCAACTTGTTTGCTTGTATTTCCCTGTTAGCTTTTTTGGGCTGTTATACAGTTCTCTCATATTTCCTTTGGCTGCAGCATCTTCTGCCTCTCTTGCCAACTCCTCAATATACTTCCTCTTGTCTCTTTTGATACTTCTTTTTACTTCTTTGTTTGCTTCTGTGTACACTTCTTGAGCCTTGGCTTTGGAACTTCTGGTTTTGCTTGTGTTTAAATCTGCTTTCTTGTTTTTCCCGTCTTTTATCTTATTGATGGTTTCTGTTGTTATCCATGCTTTTTTGTTGTCGTTCCCTTTTCCCCAGTATTTTTTCACATGTCTCATTCCATAACTTTTTGCTTTGCTGCCAACAGTCTTCTGTATTCTCTGCATCTTCCAGCTATTGGAGCACTTGGAATTTGTAGGATATTGTGACCGCAAATTTGTCTCTTGTTTCTTGATTTCTTAGATATCCTACATTACATTGTTGTCTATAATTTTGCATTGTTGCATATCTCTTGAGTTTCATTATTACTTTGGCTATCAGAAGGTGGTGATCTGATGCCACATCTGCTCCTCTATATACCTTTACATCCTGCAATGATGATCTAAACTTCTTGTTTATGCATATGATCAATCTGATTTTCTGTTCTATGGTCTGGTGATATCCATGTTGATTTGTTTATTCACTTATATGGAAAATGCTACCTCCTATAGACAGTTGATTTGAAGCACAGAAGTTTGAGAAAAGTTCCACATTTTCATTCATTATTCATAGCCCCTGTTTTCCCATGACTTCTTCAAAGCCGGTGTTGACTGTACCTATCTTTGCATTCATGTCACCCATCAAAATTTTGATGTCTCTTCTTTTGACTTTTTCGATAATTTCATGTAGTCTAGTATAAAATTCTTCTTTCCCAGACTCTTCTTTGTCATTAGTTGGTGCATAACATTGGATGACATTTACTTTTATTTTTTTTTAGCTGTTAAAAAAGAAGCTGTTATTATTCTGGATCCAACGGCTTCCCATTCAATGAGTGCTTTCTGTGCTTCTTTAGATAACATAAGAGCTACCCCTTCACTGTGGTGTGAACTTTCGTCTTCATGTCCTGAGGACAGCACCAATTCACCTGTGATGAGTTTCTTCCTGTCTACCCCCTTCCACTTTGTTTCACACAGTCCCAGAACCTAGATTTTATATTCCCTCATCTTTGCTGCTACTTGTGCCACTTTTCTTTGTTCGTTTAATGTCCGAAAATTCCAGGTGCCAAATCTGGATGTTCTCCTAGAAGAAAGAAGGTTAGTCAGCAACACAGACTCCTTTCAGCTTTCTCTATGTTGCATCATACGCCTTCCTATGAGAGGACCTTCCCCTGTCTTGCATGGCTGTGTTTTATTTTCTTTAATTGACTTGTCCATGTTTGTTGAAGTTTTTTGTGGTTTAAAATTTTTTACAGGATGGGGTAACCGGCCCCATGCCCAACCCTCCTTAGTCGCTTTCTACGACATGCTTGACAGGGAATAGTGTTACTATTCTTTGCTCCCCTTTCGGGCCCCGGTAACACACGGGTGATAATAAGAATGTACATCATTTATCTCATCATTCACTCCCTGCTCCATATAGAACTTGGGACTACCTCTGCTTTTGGTTCTCTATAAGAAACTTACATAAAGGAGTCACCAGCCCTCGCAGTGGTGGTTCACGAAATCATCTTTCTATGTGCTGAGGTTGCCAGCCTCGTATGTCTTGGATATCCACTAGTAGTTTCACATATTAATATTCACATGTCAGTATATACATATTATTTCACGTGATAATAATGTAAACAATAGAATTATAAATGTACAACTCACCCCAAATTGTCTTTGGGATCACAGAGTGACTTCTGGCTGAGAGAAATAGTTAAGGCAACTTGTTTAAGATGCCTCTTCCACGTGTTCTGGGGTGTTACTTTACAATAAGTCCCACTCTGACTTCGAATTCAGATCCCTAGGATTCCGGTTTTCCGTGTTAGTAGAGTTTTCCTGGGATATATATATATAAGTCTTCAAGATGCTCAAACAAGGTCCTGTCCGATAAATGGAATTCTGATCTTATTCTTTACTCTGGCTGTTTGGCTGGTCTCTTGACGAGTTTAATTTTACAGTGCTTTCAGTCGACTAAAGTGGGGTTATATTGCAATCTTTGTCCCACGCACGTGTTGTTTACTATTAGACCGGGCTCCAATCAGAAATCTTGTTATGTTTACATCTCGATTGCCGGATAATAGCTACAATTATGCGTAGTTTGGTGGGGTCTATTCAAAATATTTCCTCGTAGGAAAATTCCGCGTGTTGTTTAAAAGGTCATTTTCCAAATATGGAATTGTAATATCCGTCGAGTCGCGGTAATGATTGCACTACAACTCCCTACATTATCACAAATAATGTCGTCGTAACACTTCTATCCGGAAGCTTTTACAACATTCCGTCTTTCAGGTGCATGTCAGTAATATGTCCGTAGACGGACAATTTATATCCCTGTGCTTGTACAAATACCGACCCTCCTTTAACCATATGGGCTGTGACTTCACGACAGTAATTAGTCAATTACAATAGCCATATCAGCGCTAAATAAACTTGCTGGGCATACGTCGTTTTAATCTGTCGCGCTCAATGTTTGGTACACGAGAATTTTACCAACATGACTGTCGGTCAATATTGCATCACCTGTCTACTTTCTCAACAGGGATGGTCAGGTAAACAGGCGAGACGAATTATTTCGGAGAATAAGTGCAAACAATGACTCTAAAATAACATTACTGCCGGAGAGGAAAAGAGAGCGAACTTAATTATGTGACAATGTCACATAGAGGGGGTCTGGGTTTTTTAGACAAAGTGTGACAAAAAGGGGGAGGGGAGCAGTTTAAAAATGGGGATAATTGCGGTATATGACTGTTACGTGCAGTCTTTGATATCTTACAATATTATACATAGGTAATTTTTTGTGCTTAAGGGAAAGTCATTATTGAGTTACTTCCCTTGAAAGTTGTGCAATCTCTTCGATCAAACTCCGCGGATAAATCCATTTTACTGCGATTTATTCGTTGTTTGGGTAATAATAGATTGTTCTTGCTTCAGAATATCTATGGCCTGAATTTATGTGTATTGTTTGTCTGAGTAGGACGAGTCTGTCTTATATCTGTATATCTTTACATATCTAAGTCGAACTATATGTTCTGTTGTCTCTAGAGAGGTCAAAGGCTATTCGGCGGATGTGTCGCTAGAGTGTGGTGTGATTTGGCTTCGTCCTGATAGGGACTGTATGTTTTCCTATGTCGGCCTGTCGCCGGGAAAAAGTGATCTCAGTATTTGTGGGGAAAGTGATAGTCGTCTAAACCTATCGTGTATGCTTTACCCCAGTGTTTATTCATATTGCCAAGGAATGGCAGTTTCATATTCCCTCTACCAAGGTAATCAAAGACACTCTTATGAACTCTCGATCGAAGCCACCATTTTCGATAGTTACGATTTGAATGTCTAAGAGAATATATTTGACTCGATGAAAACGACTTCGATTCCTAGCAGCACTATATTCTGTAGAATGCAGTCAATTGTTCATGATCAAATCTACAGAGCAATGCAATGTTTTATGAATGACTAACTTTAGGACAGATTCATTATCTGCATCCAAACGTGAGTGACAGTTCACGAGTGAAGCCATCTTGGAACCAAAACATGTAGCGACTTTCAAGAAGAGAAAGGGGATGCCCGTATTATCGCTTGTTTAGTCCAGAGATCACTGCTACACATGAGAACCCGTTATTAGCGGTTCAATATTATTATATGAAAAAAATATGTGCTGAACATTATGTGGGAGAATCGTCGCTAAACGAGATTAGGTTTAGAAGCCATCTGAAATATTGTTTATAAGCTGACGTGCTCAGTCAGTGAAGTCAGATGATTTATATGTATGGGCGATGCTGAGGGCTTGGCTACTGACAGTCCATTATAATATTAATCTACATGAGTGCCCATGTAACATAACATTGCAAGACCATTTATCCACTGTACTATGATGTATTATGCCAACCTGTGATTTGTCACTATCTGTGCTGTCGAGTGTGTACGTCCAATTAAACTTTAGAAAAGGTACACAGTCTTTGGTGTCGATGACTTCCAGTCATACATGAGTGTGAGAAAAGAACATTTGTCAACAACACGAACCCTTATCATCATTCGCACATTGTACACTCAATCCATGTCTACACACCACTGCGTAGGTCAAGTTGACATTCCATACACTACAGTGGAGCAAACAACACCATAGAGATCTTATCAACTGATGATGATGATGATGTCTGCTTCCATCCACTTATATCTATCTTTTGGTGGATATCATTAACGGGAATAAAAATCCAACATTATCAACCTTATCAATGACGTTATTACAATAAAACGTATTTTGTGTAACAATTCTTTGATGATGCAAGTAAGAAAGAGAAATCTTCAGTGTTACATACGGGAGTGAGTCATGGATAATTAGTAATCACGTAGGACAAGCACTAGGGCCCATAGAGAGGTGATTTTACAGAAGAATGCTAAAAATACCGTGGCCAGCCCAACAGAGTAGTGAGGATGTTCTGAAAGAGGCCAATAAACAAAGAAAGTTTATGTCTTATGTTAGAATGACGCAGCCCACTTTATTTGGGCATGTTATGAGAAGAATTAAGCTGGAATACATCATTGTGACATCAGGAACGATTGTAGGAAACTGAGAGAAGACAAAGAGAACAGATACTGGACAATTATTTTGACATTGTCGCATGGAAAGAAGTCAACAACAGAATGGATAAATAGTAATGGATAAAGAAAGTTGTGGAGATACATGATCGCCAATACCACCAGGCTTGGTAATTGAAGAAAAAGAACTGGTTTGCTTCCTTCCCTACTCCTCCTCAGCACGAAACACTTTTCACCTGTTTTCCCTGTACAATTACTCTGTTCTGCAAACTTACCCATTCCTAAACTGTGATGCGTGCTGTAATGTGTTCACTAGCTTATATGTACTTTCAAACTTGGCATTACAAAAAGTATATGTGAATTTTAATGAGGAAAAAAATTTATAATACTTCCTTTAGTTCGATGTCCATGTTTATGTGTCAGACAAGCAGCGTGCAGTTTTATAGCCCTAACCAAGGGACATAAGCAAATTACAATGAAGCAATCGAAGTTAATTCAATTACCGGCCTTTGAGATAAACCTTCACCTGTCGAGTCTTCTGCTTGTTTATTTTTCTCAATTTGATTGCTAAATAAAACGTCTTGCGGACAGGGAGGAAAGAACAGGTAGAGAGAGAGAGAGAGAGAGAGAGAGAGAGAGAGAGAGAGAGAGAGAGAGAGAGAGAGAGAGAGGCAAAAGAACACATAGAGAATAGAACTGGGGACAGACATGTAGGGTATTAAGAATATGTGGACAGACCTTGAGCTGATGGCACGGGATTAAGGCTTGGCTAAAGTTTATTAAAGGACTGTGGTCTCTGTAGAAAAGAAGGGTGTCAAACGGTACAGACATCATCCACTGGGTATACATGTTGTCCATACACATACACATACAACACACACACACACACATACACACACATACACACACGCACGCGCACGCGCACACACACACGCACACACACACACACACACACACACGCACGCACGCACACACACACACAAATGAGCAACCGCTACCATTTGTCAAATACGTTTTCTTTCTTTCTTTTCTTCTTTTTTTCTTTTTTAAATTCTGAATTCCCATCGTTTTTTTTTTTATTAACGTGTTTGCTACTTTTCTTTGTAGCACGCCCCTTTCAACCATCTACCATGTGCATGGAGTTGTTGATTCCCAGCGTCCGATTGACACTGTGGTTATAGCGCTGGTCTCTCGCGGCAAAAGTGCCGGGCTAGAATCACAGTACCGACACACTCCAGTCCACCCAGTTGTAAATGGGTATCTGATTCTGCACTTTAAGTTAGGGAAGGAAAAGGCAGCGAGGAAGTGAACTGTCACCCCCACCTCTCGCTGCTGGACCTAATATTGAAAAGTCTCTAACACTTCAGTACCTACTGCAGTATCTGCTTGGGACTATATATACGAGTATATAAATAAATTACACAGCTAGGTAACACCACCTTTTACTCACCTTGTTCTGGTGATGCTACAGTCCGTAATAATCTTACTGTTTATGAGACTATCCGTGGCCTGGTCCATGATGATCTTCTTCCTTCTGCTGCTTTATCTCTCCATATTTTTTATAGTAGTCTTGGTAAGCCTTCCTTTTACATGCTTCCTAAGGTGCATAAAATTGCTAACCCTGGTAGGCCTATTGTTTCAGCCTGTTCTTGTCCCACTGAACGTATTTCTGAATTCCTTGATAGTATTTTCCAGCCTTTAGTCGCCAATCTGCCTTCTTATTTGAAAGACACAACTCATGATATCACTACTTTTGATTCGATCAGATTCACGCCTGATCGTACTTACCGTCTTTTCCTCCTAGATGTTTGTTCCCTTTATACTTCTATTCCACATGCTGATGGTCTCAAGGCACTCCAATTTTTTCTCGACCAGCGTACTGATCTTACTATAAGTACAGGTCCGCTTCTTCGCCTTGCTGAGTTGGTTCTTATTCTCAACTGTTTTGAGTTTAATGGCCGATTCTTCAACCAAATCAGTGGCGTCGCTATGGGTACTAAGATGGGCCCTAGTTACGCTTGCCTGTTTATGGGCCACTTTGAATATTTGGTCTTTCAAAGTTATGATGGACCAATACCAGAGTTTTACCTCCGCTATATTGATGAATGGTATTGGCATTACAGACATGTCTGAGGTAGACCTCCGTCGATTTATTGATTATGTTGGTAATTTCAATCCTGCCATCAAATTCACTTCTGAAATTTCTACGACCTCAGTGAACTTCCTTGACATCACTGTGACTATTAGCCCTATTGGTCTTAAAACGTCTGTCTATTATAAGGCTACTGACGCTCATGGTTTCCTTCTTTATACTTCATCGCATCCTCTTAGTTGTAAAAATTCCATTCCCTTTTCTCAACTTCTTCGCTTGCGTCGGTTATGTCATGATGACGATGATTTTCATCAGCGAGCTCAAGAGATCCCTGAGTTCTTTCGCCGACGTCTTTATCCAGAACATGTTTTATCTGATGCCCTTAATCGTATCACACGCGTCACTCGTCAGACGGCACTCACTACTAAACCTTCTGTCCAATCTGACAGACTCAAACTGGTTCTAACTTTCCATCCTCACTGTCTGGCGGTAAAGAGAATTCTGTTTCGACATCTGCCTATTCTCAACTCTGATCCTGATACCAAAGAGTTGTCTCGTGATACAACTTTGGTAGCTTATCGTAGGGATAGGAATTTTAGGGATATTCTTGTACACAGTCGTTGCGACATTCTAGCCCGTCTTACTTTGATACTAAACCATGCCAACGCCGGATATGTAAGACCTGTCCGTTTGTACTCCAAACTCAGACAGTCACTTTTCCGAAAGGAAAATTTATCATTAGAGAGTCTTTTACGTGCGAATCCAGAAACCTGATTTATGCTATCATCTGCAAGAGGTGTGGCATGAGCTATATTGGTGAAACTGGCAGGCGTTTGGCAAACAGGTTTCGTGAGCACTTGAATGACATCTATCATGACAAACATTTACCGGTGGCCCTTCATTTCAATAGGCCTGACCATTCAGGTAATTCCGATATTCATGTCACTGCCCTCCTTTCATGTGCCGGTAATGACAAGACTCGCTTTTCGTTGGAGAATCGTTTTATTTTTAAAATGGGCGTTTTAGCTCCCGATGGTTTGAATATACAACATCATTTTGCATAAATTCTGGTAGCTTTTCTCTTTTTCATTCTTTATTCGTTGTCTTTTAGATCTATCTTCTTATGTTTTTGTTTTGGTTCGTTTCGTATCTTTTTATATCTTTTGTTTTGTCGCTATCGTACGTCACTTCCTTGCGATTTCTGTGACAGAATACTACTGCTTTCTTTCACAGATTCTTTGGATCGAGCTGAGTTAACTTTTACTAGTTCCACAGTTTTGTTAATTCTCTTTTTTTCGTTTCGTTGATTATTTACTTTCTTGTTTCAGTATTTCTTTTAGATGTTACGATTTTCTTGTATTATTATTATTGTTCTTTTTTTCTCTCATCACTGTTGTTCTTTACTTTTTCCATCTGCTTGTATCGCCCATTTGTTGTATATTTCTCATCATCGTATAGTTTTGTAGTACCTATATGTAATTCTTGTCTTTGTCCCCTGTTTGTGGCTGACGAAGGGTAAAACCCGAAACGTCCCTTGTTTCTTGTGAACCGTTATTTGTAAAACTGATTAAATACCGTTTTATTGGTTTAAATAACAATTTATATATATATATATATATATATATATATATATATATATATATATATATATATATATATATATATATATATATATATGTGTGTGTGTGTGTGTGTGCGTGCGCGCGCGCGCGCGCGTGTGTATGTATGTATGTGTAAGCAGGGATTATAAAAAAACAGGTAATTTCCTATTACTCGTGCTTTTTTGCTCCGCAGTGAATATGTGTAGTTATGTCTTGTTTCGTTAACACTAACCCTAACCCAAATCCTAACCCTAATCCTAATCCTAACCCTAACCCTAACCCTAATCCTAACCCTAACTGCTACGAAAGAACACATAACTACACATATTCACTGCGGAGCAAAAAAGCACGAGTAATAGTGATACAAACTAGATTTGCTGGTTTCTCACTGAATGTAATTAAACGTTAATGTTATTAGTCTGTTTACACCCACTGTTGCGAGTGTAGTGGTTTGGTCTATATCATCGCCACACAGGCTAATTCAATATATGTGTGCTGCTGACCTGTCACTGTGTCTGGAATGTTGACCTGGGTGTGTGTTGATATGTTCGCACACCACAGTACGTACATAAGGGTACATGCAGGAGTCAAGAAGGGTTGCAAACGACTGGAACAGTTCGATACTGTTTATTCCGTTACAACACAGATACGATGACATAAATGACACACATTCGACAGCAAACCACGAATCATAGTATATAATTTCCACACTGCATCAATACCTAATACGGCCTGTCCTAATCCTGGACTTATAATAGCTTAATAGCTTCATACATTTCCACACTGCAGTTAATATATAATATGGCCTGTCCTAATCCTGGACTGATAATAGCTTAATAGCTTCATACATCTCCACACTGCAGTTAATATATAATATGGCCTGTCCTAATCCTGGACTAATAATAGCTTAATAGCTTCATACATCTCCACACTGCAGTTAATATATAATATGGCCTGTCCTAATCCTGGACTTATAATAGCTTAACAGCTTCACAAATCTTCATACTGCAGTTAAACATAATATGGCCTGTCCTAATCCTGGACTAATAATAGCTTAATACACAGCGAAGCCTGCATCTCCCGGCAGCTTCATTAATCTTCACAATATGGCCGACAAAAGTACTTCAATACATAGCAAAGCCTGCATCACACGGCAGCTATAATAATCTTCAAAATATGGCCTACAAAAGTACCTTAATACACAGCGAAGCCTGCATCACCCGGCAGCTTCATTAATCTTCACAATATGGCCTACAAAAGTACTTCAATACATAGCAAAGCCTGCATCACACGGCAGCTATAATAAGGTTCATATGGCCTAAACAAATCTTCACTGCAGTGTATCACATAGGCTGTACACACAGCGAAATATATAAGTCGACATTTTCTCAAATCCTACGTAGGCATACATTATCCAAAAACACTGGGACTCGACCTACACGGTCCACGCCCAAAACACAACTCCCAAATCACACACTAGTCCCGCCAAAAAACCCGTCACGAGATTCGGTTGTCTTGAACACCGTTCTCGATAACACATGCAGACTAGCGAGCTATTCACATGACTCAAAACAGTACAGAATAAATACATTAAACAGCGTTCACACGCTTATCTGTACTCTGTCACCCGAAAATAGGAAAAGATAATTCTATCCTAAAGTCAAACAAGTATCCGCTTAATCAAGCGTTGCAACTCGAAATTTAATTTGTCTAAAAAACCATTCTAAAGATTACTTCCCCTTCCATAAGTTCCACTTGCAACAGTTACCACCCGCTCCGGGAAAAAAAATGATTCTATCATTTTTTTTTTTTAAAATTAACTCCCAAAAACGAAAAATTTAGAAGACAATTAAGCTCCAACATATGCCTACAAAAATATCTTATTTTAAATCAAAAAGTGAAAAGTGGCAATTAAAGCATACAGCATAATCAGCTAAGTATAAAAAGTAATTAGCTAAATATACAAATATGATCAGTTTCAAAATTAATTCAAGTATACGTATATTTAGTACAAACCAAACCGAAAACAACCGATCGAAAGAGAAAACACAAGATCAATCAAAAGAAGAATGATCTGTAAAAAAAAAAGAAAGTAAGATCTCAACAATACCATATACTCATAATTAAGTTGGACAATTACATGTAAAATAAATACAACTATCATAAGTAGATATGTTATATCAAGTCATATAACCACTCCAACAATACAAAGAATAGAGGTATAAGTGTTGAAAGAAGACAAAGTATACAAATAGAATCAAGTAAAACGAAGATAAGGTACGAAAGTATAAACAAGATATGAAATCCATACCGAAAAGACAACAGAAAAGGAGGAATGAAATGAAGAATAGTTACCAAAGACAGATAGAAAGCAAAGGCACGAACGCAAAGAAAGTCAATAACAGTATATACTAATAACTGTTTTGATCAGATAACCTATTCAAAACTAAATATATAAACATGATCGAAAGGCACAACACAAAATATCAAAGTATATCTATACTAATACCACCAAAAATAATTTATAACTAAACAAAACCTAATAAGTAATTTAACTAAGTTATAAGAGTTATACAAAACTAACATAAATAAATTATAGGCATCGAACAAACAAGTAATAGCATTACTATAACTAATACGACCAACGCACAATCAAGCGCTAAAAATAAAAAATACATCATAATAAAAAACAACTTTTTACAAGAACTAATCAATCTACATATCAATGATATCACGCAGTCAAATGCTGGGCACACACAACAAAAAATTACAATGCCAAAAAAAAAAATCATTTTTTTCAACAGTACCGTACAAACATTTTTTTTTTAACGATAAATTACATAAAAACATTATTTAATTTTTAAGTAATTCAAGACCACTAAAACCTAATAATGAAATCAATATTTTAACAAAATGAGTGAAATATAAAACAAAAATCCTATCTCGAAGAAACCTTTAAATCAACACATGTAAATTTAATTTATGCTTTAAGTTCTTTCTGCTGACAATTACGTTCAGCTCAGTAAAATGCTATTTAGCTATAACTCTATCTCTTACTCAAATCGATAAGATATACATCATAAATAAATCTACACTTTGTTGCTAATATGAAATATAAAAAAAAAGGTTCTATAAAAATATCTACAAAAAATAAGTTTTTTTTTTTTAAAATAATCTGCTAGGAAAATAATCTGCATACCTAACTGGCAAGAAATCAAGTTTTGGAAAAATCGAAGTTTCACAAAAAGTTAACAAATCCAAATACAAGATCATGTATGATACATGCAAGCTATTTTCAAAATTACATTTCACAACATACCAGATAATACACATCTTCTCTGTATGTTCTATATATTAATTAATCATGACATCAAAACATGAGAAAAATATAAATTAAGTGAATAACGAACACTCAGGACTATCTAAAAGTAACCACTACATCAACACAATAAATGAGTTTGTGCAATCTCATCATGTACAAAACTATCCTAAACAACACAGTTGCAAAAATTCTAAGTTGAACAGAGTAGTATAAAGGATAATAATTACATACTACACATTATCAACACAATAATATATAAATAGCATAAAAATGTATTAATACATCATCAAAATACAGACATATAAATAACAACAATTAAAAAAAAATTATGGCAATCAAAAGATGCATAGAAATAATCATTACAACAAAATTATATGTTATTTCAAAACAACAACATGTCATGTACTAATATAGAATACAAAAAATTATCATCTTCACATAAAAAAAAAAAAATCAGACGCGAAGTCTCCCACTCTCTTGTAAACATGCTTGACCTTCAGAAAGCAACACCTCAGATTTTAGTTTGACGCTGACAGGTTTCGGTTGACTACTCGAGCGGAAAGTTGACTCACATTTCTGACCGTCAATATGTCACAGAAGCCTTGACCCTTATCGTAACGTAGCTTCTGTCAACAAATACAAATGAAAATTTCCATTTTACTCAATAGTGAAATTTAATGAAAAAAAACGTAGAAATCACGTTTACAATTACCCAGTACCGGCTTGTGTAAAAACCCGGTCTCTTCACGATGTCACTAGCTCTCTCTATCACATGTAGATATCATAGAATTCTTGGGGACAACATGACCGACCTTGAATGTCGCCGCTGCCTTACGCTGAAACAAAGTCTCACATTCACAACAACAAGTAGAGCAAGCAATAGTATTCAAGCATCCACTGTTATTTTTACTCTGTTTACTTTGATTATAAATGACTCAGGGCTCATGTTGAACAAAATTAGCACAATTGCGCTTATTATTTGATCTATGATCAAAATACTTATTATTACCGTTGCCTTGTTTACAAATAATCACTTTAGTCTTTTGTTGAGGAACATTATTCTGGTGATGTAAAGCAACATTTGAAAAGCTATTATCTCTATCATACTTTCCAACATTCTTACAATCAAAACTTTGAGATTTGTTAAATTGTCTACAGTATCTAGGAGAAGGAAAATTATTATTTACTGATCTCCCTTGGTACTGTTTAATCTTGGGGTTATCTCTCTTACTAGAACTGTTTTTCTTCTCCCTTATGGGAATATCTTTACCAATAGTTTCAAAATGACTATGCTGAGTTTGACAACTGCCAGAAACAATAGTATCTCTATTGTTCCGCATATGGGTTTCATCTTTGGAACAAGTAGTAATAGCCTCTACACCCGCTATTAATTTCTGAGTATTCCCAGTAGTAGAGAAATATTTGCTCTTATGAGTCTTGACCTGAAATTTATCACCCTTCTTTTCCTGACCAACAGAACTGGTTGTTACACAAGAATCTTTGTTGGTCTGACGCCAAGAATTGTTACTGGAACTATCAGTAATATTAGAACTAGGAAAGTTGTATTTCCCACGATAAGATCTATATTTACTATGTATGACCTCTCTCTGAGCTACTTTCTGTCTATCATTGTCAACATTGACAGAAGACTTCATATTGTTTTTCAAAACCATATCTAGTAAGCCAAATATTCTTTCCCTTGCTTCCGCAATTTCATTATCTTTAAGTGAAATCGTTTCACTTAACCTTTTATTTAACTCCTTAACAGCCAAAACTTTGTCGCTTTCTTCTGCTAGCAAATTTTCAATTTTAGCGACCTTCTCTTTCTCCATAGTTAACTCTTCTAATTTCACCTTTTCATCCTTTTCTTTGCTTGCTCTCCTCTGTCGCGCTAGTTTCCTCAATCTCATCTTTTGAACATCTTCTATCTGTGGCTGAAGTCGAGCCACTTGAGCCTGAAGTCCTTGGATTTAAGCAGCTTGTGCCTTTAACTCATTCATATTCTCCGAGGATACATTACTCTTTTCTTTCAGTTGGCGAATGAGACTATCATTGTCATCCAACACATCCTGAAGCATATCTTTATAAGTCTTCTCACAGACATTTCTCTCAACCTTCAATTTCTCATACATCTCTTTCTGTTCTTGTAGTTCCCGCGTGAGATTACCTATCTGAGCTTCCAAGTCTTGGACTTTGCTTAAAGCTGAATTTAATGTAGCTTGTGCACTAGAAAGTTCTGAGTTTGATTCAAGTATCTCACTTTTAAGCTTATACACAGTTGCCTGTAGTTCGCTCTCTTTAGCAACACCTTCTAGGAAATTCTCCCTTTGCTGTAGAGCACTTTGTTTGTTTACTTTTGCTTGTTTCTCAATTCTCAATTCCCTTTCCTGCTCATCAGATGTATGGTTGTGGATTATTTTGAACATGCTTTGCATTATATGTCCGTGTTCAAGTTCAATATACTGTTGCACAAACACACGAAGGTGCCGTAGCAAATTCACCAAATCCTTAGCCATTATTGAATTACACAGAAGCTTAAAGTTATGTTCAGCAAATAACTCTAGAGATGCCGATACATTAACCAAAAAATCGTCCATGATCCATACTCCAAGTCGTGCACCTCTCAATCCCTTACCATCTCTACCTACCACCAATGCAGACTCCAACATAGGCCTTATATCTGTAGGGTACCTATCACGATCCATGGTGATTCACTTACTTAATCAACTATATATAGTAATCACTTATAGTTATGACAAATTACTGTCGCAAAAAGTTTGACAATTACCCCTCCAGCTCACAAAGTTAACTATTTGTCAAGAAATGAGCTTATTCCTCAATTCTGTATCACCAATTCCTTTTTATAGCACCTTTATCAAGTCACATCATTATCAGGAAAATCGACATATGTCAACAGCCATTAACACCTATGCATCAAATCTTAATCATATGTCAAATTAGACATAAACAACAATAATAAAAAAATGAGCAATTAGGGAGGCCCAGCGACATATATGAAGTGACACAATTTACACAAGACACAATCACTTATCTGTCAATGATCCCGCTTCTTTTCCGCCACGACACTGGATATCACATAGACTGCTAAAACCTCCACTGCGGGAAAGCACTGCAACTTGATTCGTTTCTCTTCAGGTAATTTCGTCAATATGATATGTGCTTAACAATGCACAAGTTGACAGGAACCATAATACAGCACACACTGCAACTCTTGACTCTTCTGTAGTCTAAAATGTACACGGCAACTCCGTGTATCATAACGTCTTGAACTTGTGATGGTGACAACTGGCACAGGTAACTCGAATATTGCAGAAATCTGTGACAACCCGTACAAATGCTGGTACAAATACTGTCCAAGTCTAATTGAACTTCCTTGACCACTGCAGACGTTGTTGTAGTCTATAGGCACGAAATAGGACGTCAATTGCTACTGTTGTAAAGTTGCCTTCTACCAAATAAAGCGTGTGTTGTTTCTCAAATGCGCCACCCACGCAGATAATATTTAGGTCACAGTTCTGAAGTACACCAGATTCAAGCCACGCCTGCATAAGGCTAATTATAACAAAGTCAAGTGTTCTACACTCTTGTCACGTGAAAGTCATATGTATTATTTCCAACTTGTAGTGACTGATCCTCTAGATATGTTATGGTCTGGTGGACAAAATTTGCTTCATTTTATCCTCTTGCTTCAAGTATATATCACTGTAGAGGTAACAATTTCTTAATCGTATACGCCACATAGGCACATCTTAAATCATATCCAATGATACGAAAACTACGCCACTTAGGCTATCGACGCGAATAGTCGTAGATGTCAGATCCTGTTAACTGAAAACCACCACTGATACAAAAGTGGTTTCAGTCTGAAATGTTATTACTGTTATTACTGGCCATAAATGTACTCGCATTCGCTAGCACAAACACTAATCATATAACATAATTTCCCGGGCATTAAATATATATAATACGGCCTGTCCTAATCCTGGACTTATAATAGCTTAATAGCTTCATACATTTCCACACTGCAGTTAATATATAATATGGCCTGTCCTAATCCTGGACTGATAATAGTTTAATAGCTTCATACATCTCCACACTGCAGTTAATATATAATATGGCCTGTCCTAATCCTGGACTAATAATAGCTTAATAGCTTCATACATCTCCACACTGCAGTTAATATATAATATGGCCTGTCCTAATCCTGGACTTATAATAGCTTAACAGCTTCACAAATCTTCATACTGCAGTTAAACATAATATGGCCTGTCCTAATCCTGGACTAATAATAGCTTAATACACAGCGAAGCCTGCATCTCCCGGCAGCTTCATTAATCTTCACAATATGGCCGACAAAAGTACTTCAATACATAGCAAAGCCTGCATCACACGGCAGCTATAATAATCTTCAAAATATGGCCTACAAAAGTACCTTAATACACAGCGAAGCCTGCATCACCCGGCAGCTTCATTAATCTTCACAATATGGCCTACAAAAGTACTTCAATACATAGCAAAGCCTGCATCACACGGCAGCTATAATAAGGTTCATATGGCCTAAACAAATCTTCACTGCAGTGTATCACATAGGCTGTACACACAGCGAAATATATAAGTCGACATTTTCTCAAATCCTACGTAGGCATACATTATCCAAAAACACTGGGACTCGACCTACACGGTCCACGCCCAAAACACAACTCCCAAATCACACACTAGTCCCGCCAAAAAACCCGTCACGAGATTCGGTTGTTTTGAACACCGTTCTCGATAACACATGCAGACTAGCGAGCTATTCACATGACTCAAAACAGTACAGAATAAATACATTAAACAGCGTTCACACGCTTATCTGTACTCTGTCACCCGAAAATAGGAAAAGATAATTCTATCCTAAAGTCAAACAAGTATCCGCTTAATCAAGCGTTGCAACTCGAAATTTAATTTGTCTAAAAAACCATTCTAAAGATTACTTCCCCTTCCATAAGTTCCACTTGCAACAAATAGGAAATTACCAAAAACAATAAAAGCGAAAATGGCCAATATACTGACGTTACAAGAGACAACAAAAATTACTGCCTACTTTGAAACATTGTGTTCAACAACCGAATATCACGTTACGTTGTATTGTTAATTTGATATAGTTTATTACGTAATAACATAATAGTTAATTTTCCATATTGTGATATTTGTTTCATGTAAATTAATTGGATGTGAGTGAAGAACTAGGAGTTTAAACATATCAAGTGACTTCAATCACCATGCATGTGACAGCCAGACTACAGTCAGTGTTCTGGGTGAGAGGCAACAGAAAGGGTCACAGGCAACTCTTAGCAGCATTAACAGTACCAAAGAGAAGAAATTCTTTCCAGTTAATTTGCTGATTTTCTTTTCTCGTTTAGTCGTTATTCCCATTCATGTTCTTATGTGTATGCTAGTTGTGTCTTGAAAAAGAACTGTCAGTTGATAGTTTTAGCGTACATTAGAAGATTTAAAATTTCAAGGGAGACAATCCCTCTAGAGACACATTTTTTAAAGTAAGGGAAACAATATACAAAACACACATACAAAATTTAATCTTAGTAATAACTAGTCAAAAAATATGTTGTACCCTTAACTATTTTATTTTGTATATATAATTTTATATTATGGTTTAAAAATAGTGTGTAAATTACTAAAACTTGCAAAACCGTTAGCACATTTTTAAGTTTAATAATTAAAATGTAAAAGTATTATACTAGTCAGGTGCCGAAGTAAAACATAAATCATCATCATCAGTTGCCATCTCCACAACGGAGGTTGGCTGTAATGGATCTCCAACGTCTTCTGTCTCTTGTCTTGGTGGTACACTCTGATAGACTCTTTCCCGTCCATCTCTTGATGTTATCTTCCCACTTATAGCGCTGTCTTCCCCTTGCACGTTTACCTTCAACTCTCCCTTCTGTTATGGTCTTCTGCAAGGTGTTATGCCTTTTTATGTGGCCAAAGTATTTTAGCTGCCGAACTTTGACCTCTCTCATTAGTTCTCTTTTCATACCTAGATTTTCTAGGACCTCCTTATTTGTTTTCATCTCTTTCCATGAGATACGCCCCATTCTTCTATATATCCACATTTCAAGAGCCTCAATTCTTTCTTCCAAATGCTTATTCATCGTCCATGTTTCTGCACCATACAGAAATGCAGAATATATATAACACTTTATGATTCTCAGTTTTAATTTATGAGATAACTGTTTGGATGTCAGTATATGTTTCATGTTGTTGAATGTAGCTTTGGCCATTCCTATTCTCTTCTTGATTTCTGTTTCACATCTGCCATCTTCTGTTATTATATGACCAAGATATACGTAGCTCTTGACTTGTTCCAGGATTTTCCCATTTACGCTTATCTTTAATGTGGGTTTATCGTCTGTTTTGCTAATTATCATAGTTTTAGTTTTCTCAATATTAATGTCGAGTCCATATTCATGACTTATACTGTTCACTTGCTTCACTAGTTCTTGTAACTCCTGTTCGCTTTCAGCTAACAACACGGTATCATCTGCATATCTAAGGTTGTTTATTGATCTTCCACTGATGTTCAGTCCTGGTATTTCCTGTATCTGTTTGAAAATTTTTTCGGTGTATAAATTAAATAGGCAGGGGGACAGCACACAACCTTGTCTGACACCTCTTTTTATGTCTATGTATGGTGAATAATTCCTTCCCGATCTTACTGTGGCAGTTTGCTCCCAATAAAGGTTACTGAGTATTCTTATATCTTTTCCATCAATACCTATGTCTTTGAGGCATTCAATTATTTTCTCATGATGGATTCTGTCAAAAGCCTTCTTATAGTCAATGAAGCACATATACATACTTTTTTGGACCTCTGTATATTTTTCTGCTAATCTTCTTAGGCAAAATATTGCCTCTCTTGTTCCACTGTTCCGTCTAAAACCAAACTGTTCTTCTTGGATTTCGCTGTCTACTTTACTTTTTATTCTTTCCTGTATGATTTTGAGCAGTATCTTAATTGCATGACTCATCAGGCTGATTGTTCTGAAGTCTGAACATTCTGTTGCATTTGGTTTTTTTGGGCAATGTTATAAAAACTGATGTCTTCATGTCGTGTGGTAAATATCCTGTATTGTATATATCATTGCATATTTCTGTGATTGTATCTATACCAAAGCTCTCCAGAGCTTCTATCATTTCAATGTTTATGTTATCCATGCCTGCTGATCTTCCTTTTTGTATCATATGAATGGCATTCTCTACTTCTGATCTGAGAATGTGTGGGCCTTCATTAGAATCTGGTGATGGTTTTTTACCTCTGTTGTCCTCGAATAGTTCTTTTACGTATTCTGCCCATCTGTTTGATATGTCTTTCTCATCAAGTAATATTACACCATTTTTGTTCTTGATACAGCTTCCTCCTTGTGCAAACCGCGACCGATTTGATAATTTCTTTATTTCTTCATGCATATCTCTTGTCATGTGCTTCGCTTCCAAGTCTTCTATTTCCTTACATTTTGTTTCTATCCACCGTTCTTTTGCTTCTCTACACATAGTACGTATGTCATTGTCTATTGTTTTATATTCTGGAGTATTTTTTTGCTTTCTTTCTTTCTGCCATTTTATTCAAGATGTCATCTGTCATCCAAATTTGATTTTTCTTAGACTCCTTTTTAGGTAAATTTGCATTTGCTGATTGTATGCTTGTTTTTAAGCATTCCCATTTTGCGGTTGCTTTTTCTTCTGGGTTTTCTCTTCTATACTGCTCCATGCTTTCTGTCAATAACTGTTGGTATTTATTTTTGACTTCGATTAAATATTTCTGTTTTATATCTGGTTGTGATCTGAATTTATGTCGGCGCCAGGATGTGTCTTTGCACTTGTGACACTGTTCTTAAATCTATGTTTTATCATGATATAGTCGATTTGATTACGTGTTACATCTCCTGGGCTTTTCCATGTGTATAATTTCCTTGGGTGATGTTCAAAAAAGGTGTTACATATGACCAGCTGGTTTTCTTCACAGAACTGGATAAGTCTGTCTCCTCTATCATTTCTTGTCCCTAATCCATACTGTCCTACTACTATTTTCTTGTATTTTCCTTTTCCTACTTTTGCATTCATATCACCCATTACTATCAACACATCTGTAGATTTGACTGGTTTAAGTGTGTGTTGTAGCTCTTCATAGTATTCTTCTATTTCTTCCTCGCTGTAATCTTTAGTTGGTGCATAAGTTTGTAAGATTGATATGTCGAATGGCTTTGCTCTCATCTTTAGTAACATCATTCTGTCATTGTGTGTCCAGTATCCACATACGTTTCGTGTTTTTCTCCTCCTGAGTGTATAAGCGTGTACTGGTCTCTTGTTATGTAGCCTGTATCCAAAAGTCTTGCCTCTGCAACTCCCAGTATATCGAGTTTCATGTCGGTTGCCTCTAATATAAGATTGTCCAGCTTTCCTTCTCCGTTTAAAGTTCTAACATTCCATGTTCCTATTTTTAGGCTTCTCCTACTAGTTTTTAGGTGGTCTTTCTCAGAATGCTCCCTTTCAACAGAATTTAAGGAACACTCGTCATTATGTACTTCCTTACTCATTAGAGGAGTTGCCTCTTCCCTGTTAATTTGTACAGTAGATTCTTCCCCAGGGGACAGAGAGTTCTCTACATATCGGTTCTTATCTTGTTGTTGTGATTCCATTACTTTCTGTAGGAAGTACGTGGTAAGGCCCCAATCTCTTCCACGGTGGCTAGCCATTGTCTTTTTCTATGTCCGACATGCCTCTAGTGCGCCACACACTTTGCTGTTTCGCTTTGCGAGCCGTTGATCTTCTCAGATTCCTCCGCCTCACTCACCGTCTCAGTCTTTGTGTACTAGGGATGGACATTCCCTTGAGTAAGATTGCTCCTACTCCACCCATGTAGTTTAGCCAGTCAGCCAAGACTGTTGCCCGGGATGTGGCCACCGCCGTACACAAGCGGTATTCTAGGAGTCATACATGAGCTAGACAAAGAGAGGAGAACCAAATAGGATCCTGACTATCCTAAAAAGGACATGGCTGTCTCTCACCGTGAGGTACTATCCCTCTCTCTTTATCCTACACCTTAGTGACTTGTCTCCGAATTCTTCAGATGAAACAGACCGGTATATCCCAGGAAATTTTACACTGTACAACCCAATGCCTAGAATTCGGCTTTTGGCTGGGATCATGTGTCTAGACGCAGGGACCAGTAGTGACATTTATGTCATGAGGTCCTTTGTGTAAGAACATAGAAGACCACTACAATGACACATGGTGTCATTGGGTCTTCGTGTGTTGGGACATGTGGTCTTGACCAGAGCCGGATTTGGGCGGGGACAATGCGACCTCATGCGAGGAAAAAAATATGCGACCTCAAGCGAGGTAAAAAAAAAAAAAAAAAAAAAAATATCCCAGGAATACAGAGGTGTGGAAAAACTTGTTAGAGAAAATAAAAAACAGACTAGAAAGATATAAATACAAAACTACTACAATTTTCGGAAGATCGGTTTTAATCAACACTTTTATTCTACCTAAATTGATTTACATAGCAAATGTTCAAATCATTCCTCAAGAAATTATTACAGGAATAAACAAACTAATAAGAACTTTCTTATTTCGCAACACCTTACACTGTATAAAGCATAAAACGTTAATACAACCCAAAGATAAAGGGGGAGTATCTTTACAAGATATAGCAACTAAAATAAAAGCTTTAAGAATCAAGTACATAGGAGAAATAGTAAAAAATCCTGAACAATACCCTTTAGCTCATTATTATATTGGTCTGAGATTATCTAACATATGTCGTTACAAAAACAATCAACCTCATTATTTTGGCACTTTACCACGGTTCTACAAACAATGCATACATAGCATACAAGGAAACACACCTTTATTACAACAAAATACACGTTCCATTTACAGAAATATTATTAGTGTACAAGAACCCTCATTAGTGACAAGGATAAAACGTGGGTACAATTATTTTATAACTGATTACCAACCTATTTTTAAGAGCCTACACGAGTTACCACTTGCTCCACCCGCAAAGTTTTTTTTTTTTTTTTTTTTTTTTAGGTGTTTGCTACTTTTCTTTGTAGCACGCCCCTTTCAACCATCTACCATGTACATGGAGTTGTTGGTTATATCAGGACGTGTTTCCTTTATTGTAATATGTTTTTGTTTGTATTTATTTTATACTATATTATCTCTAGTCGGTATTTTTCCTTTTGTAGTTATAGTTCATAATGGTTTTTAAAAGAAATTCCAAAATATGCTATTTTCTAAGTTAGTATGTTTTTTAATTTTCACTGGATGGTTTCTTTGGTTAATCTGTATGTTTCTGGGGCGAGTCTTTCACCAGTTTGGACTACTGACTCAAATCCTTATTTGTTTTTTATATGTTAGCTTTAGTTTTTGTAATATAGTGTTTTATTAACTTTTGCATTTCTGAAGGGGTCTTTGTGCCTATGAGATTTTCTACCCTCATTTCTACATTGTGGTTACTACAGTATGTCTTAATGTTTTGCCTCTGTTGGTCATATTTCTTGCAGTCCACCAGAAAGTGTCTAATTGTGTTTGCTCAAGCAATAACTAAAGAGTGGATAACAGCATGGGACCAAAGTAAAAAAGCAAGACACTCATATAAAATCCTTAAAAAACCAAGCAAAAAATGTCAAATAAAAGATGAACTAAAAATACCAATTAATAAAAAATTGCTGAGGCTCAAGCTTGGAACTGGATATTTCATGATTGAGGAACCCACATGTGAAGAGTGTCAAGAACCAAACCCGCAAAGGAAGTCACGTTTAGATTATTATATAACATGACACCCATTAGGCAAAGACTTGTTGCACAGTGGAAGAACCTCCCAAAATGCAAATTATGTAATACCAATACACAGGAGACAGAAGATCATTTGTTTTTTTTACTGTGGTACAGTCACTCCTACAATAGAAATTTTGAAAAAGGAATTGACGGCTTACATTACACGCAGTATAGACATGTATAGAGCTATCATGCTGAATTCCCTACCAAAGTGCACACAACAAGTAGAACTGAAACTTTTGAGCCTGATAGTGGAATTTAAATATTTAGTCTGGATTTGTAGGAACTGCGCGGTGTTTGAAGGGAAACAGTACAACGCCCACTTATTCTCAAAATTATTCTTACAAAAAACACAATATATCAAAGGTTGAAGGGATTGAGGGTGGGGAGGGCAGAAAACTAATTTTAACCTAGAATTGACTGTACATATGTTTAAATAATTATAGCCATGTTTTGGCTTTCTGGATGCAAGTTTCAATTGGTATGTGAAGGTTTTTATTTGGAAACTTTCTTTCAAATGTGCCAGTGAGTGAGAGTACGTGTTTATTTTATATGCATTATACAATGTACAGGTGTTTGTAAATTGTAAAAGGATTTTTTTTTTAAATAAATAAATAAATAAAATAAAATAAAATATAATTTTAAAAAATAAATAAAAACGGAGTGAACGTAGGTATGTACGTGAATGTATTTATCGGTATGTAGGTGCGTTTTTTTTTTTTTTTTCTCTTCTTCATGTTTCTTCTCAAATGTTTTGACTAATTTCGGAAATTCTAAACAGTAGCTCATGTGTACATGTGAAAGTGTGAGCAAGTGTAAGTTTCTGGATATAAAATACTATGAACTAAACGGGATTTTGATTAGCTATAAACCATATTAATTTTTTTTAAATTCTTTCTAAAAGTAAATTAACTTTTTAATTTCTTTGTTATTCAGTTAATCTATATAAAATCTTAATTATTTATTATTTAATTTTTTTAAATGTACTTTGTTTATCAAATTATTCTTTTATTTTTTTTAACTTGTTTAAGTACACTATGGAAGTGAGAGTGCGCAAAAGGTTACAAATGTAATATTCAATGTATCTTTCTTGTATTTCATGTAAAATGTACCTGATTTTGTAAAGTGGAAAGAATGACAAATAAAAGTTTAAAAAAAAAAAAAAAGGTATATCCCAGGGGTCTTGGAGTCAGTTGTACAGCGTCCTAATATCTGGCCTTTGGCTAGGATCATGTGTCTTGACACAGGGACCGGTACAGTGACATTCATGTGTCATTAGGTCCTTTGTGTGAGAACACAGAAGATCACTACGGTGACACATTTTGTCATTGGGTCTTCTTGTGTTGGGACATGTGGTCTTGACCAGGGCCGGGTTTGGGCGGGTACCAATGCGACCTTATGCGAGGAAAAAAAAAAGAAAAAAAAAAGGTATATCCCAGCCTTGTATTTACAGTTTATGAATGTATTTTGTTGTATGTTGTAAATTTAACTTGTTTTAGAATTTCAAATTGGATATGCTTTAGGGAACATGATTACAAATTACCCCTTGTACCTTTCTCGAAATGCCAGTGTGCCTAGCCGAATTTATGGCTCTAGGTTGTGTGCTCAACTTGCCAAGGAGAAGAAAAACGTAACGCAGCACACAATTGGCGATATGCTTTCAACCCGGGGGGCATTCAATATCTCGCCCGGGAAAAATTTTCAAGTAACCTTTGTCCTGTCAGCCAAACTCTCCAAATGAAGCATCCACGGCTTCTTTGTTTCCGAAAACCAACTTGTACCGGCTTATCTTCAGAATACAGTCCAACCTTTCCTTTTCACCGTGTGCGTGCACGCGTGCGATTTTTATTTATCGCCTTTCTCCCAAAGTATGTCATACTAAGAGGCTTCCATTAATATTAGTATCTAAAGGAATGTAATGAATATGGGTTTCTTAGAATATGTATGTATATGGTTAGACATACGTGCACCAATACTACACATCCTGCTTCTTTTTCTTCTCACATTTGTCTCTCGGGATTTATACATACCAATCCCTTGTCACAAACACATAAATTCTACCACTTGGGTTTGCATGTGTACAAAAGTACTTGCGAGAACAGAAGAGTTTTGATTTTACATGTAACCCTTTTATCATGTTTCCTTTGCGTGAAATGCTCATGATTTTAAATTGAAAACTTGTCAATGTAATTTCATTCTTACTTGTTGTAAAATGTACACTGATTTGTAAATTGAAATGAAAGCAAATAAAGTTCACTAAAAAAATCTTTAAAATTTTTTTTTAAAAATAGTAATTTGCATCACAAGACTTTTTTTGACGGCATTAATGCCTAAAACTCAGTTATAGCAAGCGTCCTAACGGGCCCGTGCGTCATCTGTCAAATGGTGTATTGTCAACAGTGTTGCCGCAGCTGGGTATTTTTTTACTACGTCTGTGTTTTTTGGCTTTTGACTGGGTATCTCAGTATTGTTTTTATCCAAATCTGCATTAATCTGGGTATATTTGACACTTGGTATTTTCAATGTATGTATATTCTGTGCACTGTGCATTATACATTATATTTATATTATAATTAAATGTAAAAAATTAAAAAAAAAAAAGACTACAATTTTAGGAAGATCGGTTTTAATCAACACTTTTATTCTACCTAAATTGATTTACATAGCAAATGTTCAAATCATTCCTCAAGAAATTATTACATGAATAAACAAACTAATAAGAACTTTTTTATTTCGCAACACCTTACACTGTATAAAGCATAAAACGTTAATACAACCCAAAGATAGAGGGGGAGTATCTTTACAAGATATAGCAACGAAAATAAAAGCTTTAAGAATCAAGTACATAGGAGAAATAGTAAAGAAATCCTGAACAATACCCTTTGGCTCATTATTATATTGGTCTGAGATTATCTAACGTGTGTCGTTACAAAAACAATAAACTTCATTACTTTGGCACTTTACCACGGTTCTACAAACAATGCATACAAAGCATACAAGGAAACATACCTTTATTACAACAAAATACACGCTCCATTTACAGAAGTCTTATTAGTGTACAAGAACCCTTATTAGTGACAAGAATAAAACGTGGGTACAATTATTTCATAACTGATTACCCACCTATTTTTAAGAGCCTACACGAGTTACCACTTGCTCCACCCACAAAGGAAGTCACCTTTAGATTATTATATAACATTACACCCATTAGGCAAAGACTTGTTGCACAGTGGAAAATCCTTCCAAAATGCAGATTATGTGATACCAATACACAAGAGACAGAAGATCATTTATTTTTTTTACTCTAGTACAGTTACTCCTACAATAGAAATTTTGAAAAAGGAATTGATGGTTTACTTTCCACGCATTATAGACATGTATAGAGCGATCATGTTGAATTCCCTACCAACGTGCACAAAATTGGCTGTACATATGTTTAAATAATTACAGCCATGTTTTGGCTTTATGGATGTGTAGTAAAATCTGCGAGAATAATCGCTCATTTCAGTAAGATTTTAGTCATAAAAAGATAATAAATAAACCCGACGGTGATACTCTCACACGCCAGCATAGCGCTGAATTTTGTGCAGTGCTAAAGCCTATAGAACGATCCCACGGTAAAAATCTAACACGCGTTTTAGTTTCGGTTTCGAAAACGTACTACTAATATTTAACATTTTGCCAGATCTGCTGCACACACAATGCAGCCTAGCCTTATAATTAACGATTTGTTAGAAATGTAACGCCAAACTGCTGTCTGAAGTAACGTAATCTGTCAACAGTAACACAAAATTTGGTAGTCTTTTGGACTTTTTCTAAGTAGCAATAACGAGACGACTGTAATACATTAACGCAAATGCTACCAACGCATGCCAAAACCCGCGTCGTTCTGCACGCGAGACTAATAGTATATACACGATGTGGCAAAGCCAACAGAGGCAAACACGCAGACAATTTTATTTCCTCCTCGCGGTAGTATTACTGACGTCACTAAAACAAGTAGTTATTTGAAAAATACATGTTAGCGAGAGGTGAAGAGGGGAAAAGATGGCCGTCTTGTATAAAATTTTTATTTGACGATTGCCGGTGACAAAATTGAAAATCTAAACCATAATGAATCTAGTCAATAAAATCATATGGTAGTATAGCTTAAAGTCCACTGAGCAAGAATATGTTTTAAATAATATGACGCAAGCTTTCGATTGGCCAGTGCTAATAAATATTAGCAAAAGGCTTTCACTATTCATTGCCAGTTGAACAAAACTTTTCATTTCAAATACGCTGAGATCAGCTGTGGTAATTGTAAAATTAAATAAAGAAGTATTCACAGTCTGGGCAGTGCAGAGGAAACTGAGGCCATTTCTTTGCAAGTCAGCGTCATTTGTTTATATTTCTTGATATTTGTGGTAAGAATGCTTTATGAATTATTATGTTTAATCCCACTGCCAAAGTTAGATACTGCTATTGGGAAAAGTGAAGGACGTGCCGGGAGCAGACATTGTTGAGTCCTCACATTGAAATGTATCTAACTGATGTATGTTGTCATGATTATGTTGTCATATTATTGCATTAGAATATATTTGTAAGCCTCCGTGTTCCATGAACACTGTTTAACATGCCTGAAGCATTTATATTTAAATATGAAAAGAAGAGAAAATCATATAAAAGGACATGTGGTTACCCCACATTATATTATTGAGGAAAACTATGTAAACGTACAGTGGCGTATGTGCCATAGGGACCTGAGGTGTGGTCACAGCAAGGTGTGAGTCATGTAAAATTAGGGGCGAGTGCACCTGTAATGCACGCGAGGCTGACCCCATATCACCGTAGGAAAATAATAAATAGAAAAAGTGATCAGATATAAAAGGCCAGGGTGTCCTTTTGTTGCAGAGGTTTTAATTCCTGTTGCCAGCTGGTAACAGGAAACCTGCTGAGTGAGAATAAAGCCATCAAGTCTCCGATCATTTGTTTATGCTGTCAAAAGATAACGGGAGGAGCTTGGGCATTTGGAGAGATCGAGATTTTCTGCAACTTCATACTGTATTATCATTCTACAAGGAATCCCAGGTGATGAGTTAAGCCTCTGGGTATATCTGACATTTTCGCTTAATAAACACTAGTAATTCAAATCATACTCAGGAAGTTTATGGGGTATAATGAAACTACAGCCCCTCATACACAGTGACTCTCCCTCTTAGATGAATAAATGCTGTGAACATTCCAACAGGAAAGATATATATTGACTGTTTAGTTAGTGAACAAAGAGTCCAGATATTTTAGTTGATCTTTTCTGTAAACTATCTTGTCCTCATTTTCAAAGACCTGTCCAAAAAAGATGACTGGACAGGCAGATTAAATTGTACAGAAAAAAGTATTCCTTTTAAAGAAAAACTTAACCACTGGTTTTATTCACTTCCTCATAGAAAATTAAAGTGTTTTTGTGTTGTGTACCATCATTTCATTTCTCCCCTAGACACTAGGTACATCATACACCAGACACTAGAGCCAAAATAGTGACCGTGTGAGATCTAGGGAGGTAGCGTTAGGTTTCCTGCACATAATTCATCATCATCATTTATAGAGTCAGGGGCCTACATGTGCTTGACCTCACACGGTTAATACATACACGGATTTCATTCTTTTAGGATACCATCATAACCTCCCCAGCAAATCAAACTTTGCTACATAAATTGGTAGGCTTGTCCGGGGATAAGAATTTCTCCTAGTACTACATACATTGGGGTCTGGGTTAGCATTAACAACATTCTAATTTTCCCAGGGAATCCCCATATATTATTACCCAAGATTTGGGAAGTAAAGAAAGTGTCAGAACCCAGAATTAATTAAATAAATTTATACTTATTTAGAAACTTAGTTAGTATAATTTGTATTTATCAGGATGGCAGATCTGGCCAAGTTTCGCTCTGCGGCTGTGCAGACTGCCAGGGAAATGAATATGGAGGGACAAATCTTGATTGACTATGTCACCTCAGAATGTGATAAATTTATTGTTAGGGAAGAACATAGGTTAGCTTAGGAAAGGAAAATACAGGTAGAAGAAGCTAGGGAAATTAAAAGGTTACAGATTGAGGCTGATAGAGAGGCTGAGATCAAGAGGCTCCAATTTGAGGAGAGAAAATTAGAGGCAGAAGAAAAACGACAGCAAAGGGAGGCAGAAGAAAAAAGATTGACTGCCGAAAGGGAGGCAGAAGAAAAAGGATTGACTGCCGAAAGGGAAGCAGAAGATAAAAGATTACAGAGGGAGCATGAGTTGCGACTAAGGGAGTTAGAGTTGCGAGGCCTTGCTCCGGACAATGGTCACAGCCCCTCTACCTCTGATGCTACTGCCAAACTCAGCCATGGGGTTCCATTTAGACTATTTTGTAGAAAAGGATGATGACATTGAGTCATATTTGAGCAGATATGAAGTATTAGCCACTACTTATGGGTTAGAAAGAGAAAGATGGGGGGGGGGGGGGGTAAAGTTATCTCAGGGTCTTTGGGGAACAGCTTATGAAGTGTTTTCTAAAATGAGCAGGGACGACCAAGACAACTATGACATGTTGAAGCAGGCTCTTCTGTTAAGATATGAAAAGAACGGAGAGTTTTATAGAAAGAAATTTAGGAATGCCAGGCTACTGTCGGGTGAGACCTATCACCAGTTCTCCGCCCGGTTAGAAACGTATATGGAGAAATGGGCTTCTTTGGGGAAAACCCAAGATCTCAAAGAGATGATACTCATAGAACAGATGAGAGAGTCCATGGCTCCAGACATGAGAAAGTTTCTCATGGAACAGGGCGCGGAGAGGCTGGGTGAGATAATTAGGGTCACTGAGAGGTATCAGGCAGCCCAGGCAGAGGTAGCTGGCATCAAGAAGAAACCAGTAGATCAGTATAAGGCTCCTCAAAACCATAATAAATTTGACAACAGAGGTAAGCAGAACTTTGATAGGCCTCGAAATGATTTTAAAAATAAAACCTCACATTTCAATGACAGAAAGAATGATGAAAGAAAACCTTTTCATCAAGGCAGATGGTATTGTAAACATTGTAGGAAGGAGGGACATGACACTAAGTTTTGTAAAAGTAAACCTGCTGGATTTGCTGCTATGAAAAAGGGGAACCAGGAAGTAAAGGACAAACCTGCTGGACAGCAGGAACCTTATCACCCCCCAGTTTGTGAGGATGTTGTATGCAATGATGTCACCATTAGGTGCCTCTATGATACAGGTTTAGATTTTGATGCTGTCGTGAGCTCGCACTTATTGAACCCAGATCAGTATACCACAGAAACAGTGGAGATACAAGGGGCGACCAAGGACCTACCACTCATGAAACTTCCCATTGCAAGGATAACAGTGAAAACTCGCTATGTGGAAGGGATAATCAGAGCAGCAGTGATAGACGCATCCATCTACCCTCTGATATTGGGATGTCGTTATGTCTACTTGGGGAATCCCAAGAGACCGGTGGTCTTGGCAGCAATCCAGACCCGATCACAATCCAGAAAGGAAGAAGATGAACCTATAAATACTCATCCAGAGGAGATGAGAAAGGCACAGGCTGAAGATAGGTCACTGAAGCCGTGTTATAAGAAACTCCCAAAGAGCCATACTCCTCCTAATAAAGGAGAATTCTATATGAAGAATAAATTGCTATATAGGAAGGCCGGCACTGGTTCAGCTGGTCACGGACAGCTGGTCCTTCCCAGTTCATACAGAGAAAAGGTAATGGAGTTAGGTCATGCTATCCCCTTCAGTGGTCACATGGGGATTAGCGCAACAGGACAGCATATAGCTTGTCATTATTTCTGGCCAGGGATAACGGAAGACATAAAGAGATATGTAAAATCCTGTCCCGAATGCCAGAGAGTAGCTCCAAAGCATTGGACTGCTCCAGCAACTCTTGGGGAAATGCCCATAGTGGGAACCCCTTTTGAGAGAGTTGCAGTGGATATTGTGGGACCTCTCACTCGGACCAAGAGGAGGAACAGTTACATCCTTACTCTGGTAGACACTTGTTCTATGTGGGGAGAGGCGGTATCCCTGTCATCAATCGATTCGAAACATGTGGCAGAGGCATTACTTACGATATTCACAAGGTTAGGATTCCCGCATCAAATCTTGACTGATAATGGCTCTCAGTTCAAGGGGAAACTAACAGAAGAGGTTTTCAGGTTGTTTCAAGCCAAGCACTTTCATTGTAGTCCGTATCACCCCCAAGGGAACGGCCAGGTAGAGAGGTTCAATGGGACTCTCATTTCTATCCTGAGAAAGCTGGCACATGCGAAACCTGATACGTGGGACCAATACATGCCCGCCGCGTTGTTTGCGTACCGGTTAACGCGGTGACAAAATTGAAAATCTAAACCATAATGAATCTAGTCAATAAAATCATATGGTAGTATAGCTTAACGTCTACTGAGCAAGAATATGTTTTAAATAATATGATAGTACAAGTATTGGCTAAGTTATTGGGAAAATACTAAATGTCTACGGACGAGTGACCAGAAAGAATGTTGTTCCTGCTTGTTTTTCATAACGTTAGTGGGGACGCCAGCTTAGAAAAGAGGCATTGAGGTGGTTTCAAATTCGCTTGAGTAAAAAGAGTATAGGAGGGAAAGGGGAGCGGTAGGAAAATTGTTACCCAAAACTAACATCTTTTTGTATTGGCATAACTAAAGCAGGCTGGCCAATCGACTACCAGACACCGAGTTTGTTTGGAATTATTTTTGTTTTTCAAAAACTACATTTGAATTCTGGTAGTCGCAAGCTTTCGATTGGCCAGTGCTAATAAATATTAGCAAAAGGCTTTCACTATCCATTGCCAGTTGAACAAAACTTTTCATTTCAAATACGCTGAGATCAGCTGTGTTAATTGTAAAATTAAATAAAGAAGTATTCACAGTCTGGGCAGTGCAGAGGAAACTGAAGCCATTTCTTTGCAAGTCAGCGTCATTTGTTTATATTTCTTGATATTTGTGGTAAGAATGCTTTATGAATTATTATGTTTAATCCCACTGCCAAAGTTAGATACTGCTATTGGGAAAAGTGAAGGACGTGCCGGGAGCAGACATTGTTGAGTCCTCACATTGAAATGTATCTAACTGATGTATGTTGTCATGATTATGTTGTCATATTATTGCATTAGAATATATTAGTGTTGCGTGGGAAATTCTCGCAACATCGTTTTGGTGTACAAGATATTTATTTTGTAATGCAAGGGGAACAATTGCTTGAAATTTATAGTCACTTTTCATTGTAAGCAGTTGTCTCCTCGCGTTGGTATCGATAGCAGTTAAGTTTGTTACGCGTTCTTGAATCGAGTCCATGTATGGACTGGCTAGGCCGCTTTTAAAAAAGCGGTTGGCAACCTGTTGGGTTATCCTTATAAGGTAATCATTCTTAAGCTGGTTCTTGGTAAAGGTCCTTGTGTCTTAAGTTTTCTGAGCGGTGGTCGATTCGCGCTGGACTGCGCATGCCCAAATCTTGGGTCTTTGTCGAACGGGTTTCCGCCCACCAGTCAGTGAGCGAAGATTTCGATAGCGAAGGGACGTCTCTGTGGAGCGTCTCTGCTAATTTATTCTGTCAGGAATGTGAGTCCTCTTATGGATATTTCGTTTATTCGAGATGATACCTCTAGTGTATTTTCCACACGCCGGAAAAGCGTATTATTTCTGTGGTTATTTCCTGAAGGCAAGGTAAATTACATTTACATTAACTTTATCGATTTTTGTCCGTGAGTGACATTTGATTCGTAGCCTGTCTTTGAAAGTCGTCATCACGAGATGTTTTCTCAGCTCACATATTGCTACATTGAACCGCATCGGGTTGATGCATGTCCCAAGGACCATTACTTGCTACTTCGCTACATAAACTAGGTTTGAAACCTTTTGTTATCTAGAGGATTTTTTGAGGACATTATTTATACTTTAGAAGACGTGTCTGTCTTGCTGAAGTCAGATTAAGGAGAGTGAACTGATCTCATACATCTGGTTATCTCCTGGCTAAGATAGAAAGGGATGGAGAATTTTCCCGACTACATTACAGCCTTATAATGTATTGACATGCCTGTGAATCACCTTTATTATGATGCTGTCTACCGTCCATTGCTATACTGACATTGTTGCTGTGATAATGACTGTCTGATGTACCTACATATTCGCGTATACATTTTGTCACTGTGGCGTCCACAATAAATGATACAGAAAAACGTCACTAGCTGTTACAAGCATCATTGACTTTATACGTCGTGAGTTAACTGACGTCCTTGTGTGGATTGCCCTGTTTTTGTATGATCATTGTTTGACTGTACATCATCTACACACTACACAAAACCAGACATGCGGATACCATCCATCATCATATGGCATCACGCATCATTTGGTGGCCATAAGCTGGTTTGATCTGGTACCAGCAAACACGGGGTCCCTTACCCACTTCATTTTTAACAAGAATTCATCAGCATCCTTCAAGAAATTAACATTCTTCAAGACAGTCAACATCTTCAAAATTTTCAAAGTACTCGGCGTTGTCCGGTAAATGTCAAAATTGCAATTTTTTGACTGAAACAGAAATTTGACAGTACCCGGCGTTGTTACATGTTGCCGGATAACTCGGACTGCTGTTATCTTTTACGCAAGTCAAGCAAGTTGCTGCTGTCAAGGTTCCAGTGCTGTCGTTTTTTGTGAAGGTCAAGTGCCGGTTGAAACGGGTTGTTTTCTGAAGAAGGCCAAGTACCGATTTCCATCAACTTACTTTTGGATAAGAGGGTCAAGTGCCGAAACAACTCAACATACAGTATTTCAGAAGCTCTAGTACCATCGTGTTAGCAGTGGAAGCAGTTCAGATGTGCCATCATCGTTGGAGCTTCGCTCTTTAGGACGTTGATTGACATCCGTTTTTTCTGCTGTTCTACGATTGGAAGCCTATAAGTTAAGTGGCCTGTTTGTACGTAAACTGTGCCCTTATACTTCTGCTGAGTCTTCTGTGTTTCATCTCATTCTTTTGTCATATTGTTATATGTTATTTGTTTATATGTTATTTGTAAAAATATATCTTTATATTTCGCGGGTCTGGCTGGGTGGCGACTCCTATAGATCATACCACATAGCAGAGGTTTTCTATTGAGAGTGTTCTGTAGGGTGTGCAAATTTCCGATACTGGAATTTGCTAAGCGACTTCTGTTGCTATTTATGTTAGTTGTGATGACATGTATTAATATTGTTTTCGTTATTATTTCGCATTCTTTAGTTTTGTTTTGATTTGTTTGTATTTGTTAGCCTACTCTTGACTATAGTTTAGTTTTATACAACATTTTTGTTTATACACTGTGGTGTCATGTATTTTGTTTAATATGCTCGCAGATATCGTCACATTTTTTGTGATATTTCTTTAATTTCCGCTTTATTTTTAGTTGATTTCTGCGAATGTTTTTGTATTGTTGCTGATCTTTGTTATTGTTTACATTGTTATTGTTTACATTGTTTACATTTTCAATGTTTACATTCTGCTTATGTTTACATAGTCATTGTTTACAGTTATAGTAATTAGTTAATGGGCTATGCTAATGCACTGTTACTACTACACTGATGATAAATGAATGATGAATAGTATCGTGCACTATTGAATGAGAAGTGCACTTATGATAAAGAATTGAGTGTTGATATTTCATATACAAGTTCTTTGATTGGAGACTTGTTTTCCCACAGAGATTGGGATAATATAATGTGATGTGAATATACAAGTGCTTAATTAAGACTTGTTACACTTAGATTTGAAATAAATTAGTTAAATATTTCAGGTTTGGACTCATATGTTAGACAACATGTCTACACTTGAGTACTTTATTGAACAGGGTAAATCCTTTGGTAAAACTGGTGATAAGTTGGAAGAGTATGCTACTGCTCTATATAACAAAGCGCTGAAGTCTGAGGAAAAAAGACAGAAAGCAGAAGCTGAGCAGAAAAAGATAGATTCTGAGAATCTGAGACTGCAGATGCAGGCAGATGAAAGAAAATTCCAAATGGAAATGGAAAAACAGAAAAGGGAATCAGAAGCTGAGGAGAGAAAACTCCAGCTACAACTAGAAGCTGAAAGACTTCAAAAAGAGGCTGAAAATATAAGACTTGAAAAAGAGGCTGAAAATAAAAGACTTGAAAAAGAAGCTGAGAATAAAAGACTAGAAATGCAGGCTCAAGATGAAGAAAGGAAGTTACAAAGAGAGGCTGATGAGAGGAAAGAAAAAGCAAAAATGGAACATGAAGAAAAACTCTTAGCTTTAGAGTTGGAGAAGTTTAAATTGACGAGCATGAGTAATGCTAATGATGCAAACAAGGGTTCATCTTCGGATAAGGCTAATAATGATACTTTTAAGATTAAGTTACCAACATTTAGTCCTTCCAGTGATGACATAATGTTCTATCTGGACAGATTTGAACAAGCATGTAAAGCTCATAACATAGACAAAGCAAAATATGTTTATCAGTTATCAGGGATACTGACAGGTAAAGCTCTAAGTATGTTAAATATGGTGGATGAACCTGACAAGAACAATTATGAGGTTGTCAGGGCCGCTTTGTTAAAGAAATATAAGCTTAACGAAGACGGCTATCGTCTACAATTTAAAAACATGTTGCCTGAAACTGGAGTTGAATTCTCCGAGTTTATTGCAAGAATACGCATTACTTTCTCACGATGGGTTGAACTATCTAAGACGGAAAAAACTTATGAAGCACTTGTGGACTTAATACTTAGAGACAAAGTCATGTCGTCTGTCAATGAGTCTTTCCTTGCTTTCCTTCATGAACGTAAACCTAAAACAATAAAAGAAATGGAAGATTTCTGTTGCCAGTATGTAACTGCGCACCCACACATAACCATTGGTAACTCTAAGGTGAAAGAAGGTTTACCAGTTGCTTTGGCAGCACCGTATGGTCAAAACTTTGCTCGTAGATCCCAACAAAATTTTGATAGAAAGAGTAACGGTAATTACTTTCAAAATCATGGAAATCAATTTCATGGTGATTCTTCTTCGAAGAATTGGAGACAACCTGATAGTGCTCGTTACTATCACCCTAATAATTATAGACATTTCAAAAGAGGATATGGTAATAGAGGTTATTCCTGCCGAAGACCTCAAAACCAAACAAATAGATGTTCGCATCAATGTGGACATGATAGTAATCGTGGAAACTGGAATTCGAACCAGGATAACAATTACAATAGAGACAACAATAACTTCAGAGATAATAATAACTCTGATAACTTCAGAGGTAATAATAGTCGCGGTAGATCTCAACACAAAAAAAAAGAGATATCAGCAGGCTAATTCTGTACAACAGGAAACTCAGGGAGCCTGTAATCAGGTTGTTGATAATAAAAACTTTGACGCTGTCACTGGTTCTGCTTTTGACTTTGAGAGAGCAAACAAATGCCCCCAATGCAGTACTTTATTCGAACCGAGTACCATAACTACTTTGAGTTGTGGTCACCCTCTTCCCGCTCTTCCTGCTGCTGTTGCGCATGACGGGAGGGGTTCTTTAATCCTACATAAGGGTCTTGTTAATGATACTCCGGTCTCACTACTTTTCGATTCCGGATGCACCACTATTGGTGTTAGACAATCGCTTGTAGATCCATCTTGTGCTACAGGAAAGGTTATCAAATGTGTCACATTTGGCGGCACTCTAGAAAAATATCCTACTGCTGTAATTCGCATTGCCACTCCTTTCTTTACTGGAGATGTGCATGCTTGTCTCTTACCTAATCCTATTGCGGACCTTATCATTGGTCGTATTCACGGAGTTAGGGAGTGTACCCCACAGCAGATTGCTGCTTGGGAAGATAATAATATGCAAGCTACCAATGCAGTGGTTACAAGAGCACAAGCTCTACAAACACCCGGAACTTCACTGAATGGTGATAATGAAGTTGATAGCCAAGATAGTCACTTAGTCATCACTCGTGACTCTTTCATAAAATTGCAAGAAGAAGATCCTTCTCTAAAAAAAATTCTTCATTCTTGCGAAGAAAGGTGATCCGAATCAGGATACAAATAGAAAATCTTGGATTGCAATGAGAAACGGCGTACTTGTACGTATGGTACAAGATTCGACTACGTCGGCACATTCGCAAATTCTTGTTCCCAAGAGCATGAGAGTGCAAATATTGCAACATGCTCATGACTCGCAATGTGCTGGACATATGGGTTTTTCCCGTACGAAGTCGAGAGTCCTTGCGGCTTTCTTTTGGCCTTTTGTCAACAAGGACATTCGTATTTACTGCCGATCATGCAAGGTATGTCAGGAGGTCAAATCTAGAGGACCACGACATGCTGCGCCTATCCAGGCTGCTGACATTCCTATTCGACCGTTTCAGAAAATGGCCATAGATATAATTGGCCCTTTTAAGGTCAAGTCGGCCAGAGGACATCAGTTTATCCTTACATGTGTTGATATGTGCACACGTTGGCCAGAGGCTATCCCTCTTAAGAGCATATCTACTACAGATATCGCAGATGCTCTTTGGCTGATATTTTCTCGCTTGGGGTTCCCCAGAGAAATATTGTCAGACCATGGCACTCAACTCATATCTGACACTATGTCACAGGTAATGTCTACCTTACATATTAAACGATCTCTCAGTAGTATCTATCATCCTATGTCTAATGGGTTAGTTGAGCGTCTGAACAGAACGCTCAAGACTTTGCTTGGTAAGATAACTGAAGATCATCCGCAAGATTGGGACAGGGTTTTACCCGCGGCTCTCTTTGCCTATAGAGAAGTCCCAAATGAACACACAGGGTTTTCTCCCTTCGAACTTGTCTTTGGCGCGCGTCCACGCGGCCCTATGTCTTTATTACACGATCTCATCACTGCCGATGATATTAGCGATGAAACTCAATCCTCATATGAGTATGTCATTGCTCTTAGACAAAAGATCATTGAGGCATGTAAGCTAGCAACTGCTTCATCAGAAATTGCTAAAGAGAAGGCAAGGCAGTTTGCTAACAAGAATAGATGTCTACGACAACTTTGTCCAGGTGACAAAGCATTCGTCCTACTCCCCAGTAGGGAAAATAGACTTCTTATTGCATGGAAAGGTCCGTATGCAATAGTCTCTCGGATTTCCGATGTTGACTATGTGGTCGATATTGATGGAAAGCATAAAACTTTCCACATAAACATGCTTTCGGAATTTCACGAACGTCCGGACTATTTGCTGCCTATTTTCCAGGCAACGGATGATTCTCCTACACCTCATGGTCATTACTCATCTCTGTCGGTCATACAGGATGAGGAATCTACCTTCTCGGATGTCAATCTTCCTCTTCCAGTGGTTCCACTACATTCCACGGAATCTTGGAAAAACGTTTCTGTTTCTCCTAATCTTTCTGGTGAGGAACATCGACAAGTGTTGTCGATGTTACAAACATTTCAGGATGTTCTCACTGACATCCCTGGACACACAAATGTCATAGAACATGACATAATTCTCACCGACAGTAATCCTATTAGGGTTAGGCCTTATCCTATCCCTATACACTTTCAGTCGCAAGTGGAAAAGGAATTGGATGAAATGATTCAATTAAATATAATTGAACCATCGACTTCACCATATTCTTCTTCCATGGTTATTGTCCGGAAGAAAGATAAGAACATACGAATTTGCGTTGATTATCGCAAATTGAATCAAGTCACAAAGTTCGATGCTGAACCGATGCCTTTACTAGAAGATCTACTTATTAGACTTTCTAATTCTAGATTCTTCACTAAACTTGACTTGTCTAAAGGTTATTGGCAAGTGCCTTTAGCAGAGCATGCCAAACCTCTTACTGCTTTTTCTACACCTAGGGGTCTATTTCAATGGAATGTTATGCCTTTCGGTCTTATGAACGCCCCTGCTACTTTCGTTCGCATGATGCGTCGAATTCTTTCACATCGTTCAGATGTCATCGCATACTTAGATGATATCTGTCTCTTCAGTGATACCTGGGAAGATCACTATTTAGGTTTATATGACTTACTGTCCACTCTACGTGAGAATAGTTTGACAGCAAAACCTTCTAAAGCTTTTGTTGGTTTTGGTGAAATCTCTTTCCTGGGTCATCGTGTTGGTCATGGTCTCTTGAAGACAGAAGACCACAATACTTCCAAAATACTGAACATCTCTGTTCCTAAAACGAAGAAACAAGTTAGGAGTCTCTTAGGTTTAATTCAATTTTATGGGAGATTTATTCCAAATTTATCTTCGATCATGGCACCTCTCTCAACATTGTTGAAGAAAGGTTCGCCTAATCTGGTCCGTTGGTCTGAAGAATGCCAATCTTCCCTAGACCAAATCAAGAATATATTTTCATCTCCTCCCATCCTAAGATTACCTACTCTTGATAGGACTTTTGTTCTTCGGAGTGATGCTTCATCCACTGGGATTGGAGCAGCACTTATGCAAGAATATGCAAATACTCTGCATCCTGTTATGTACATTTCTAGAAAACTAAATGCGGCAGAGAGGAACTACTCGGTTTTAGACCGTGAGTTGTTAGCGATGGTTTGGTCAATTCTCAAACTACAAAGATTCCTCCTGGGCGCACATTTCATTCTAGAGACTGATCAAAAAGCTCTTACAGCTATTCAGACTAAGAATTTGAAGAGTTCGAGATCCACTCGATATGCTATAGCTCTTCAACCTTTTCACTTCACGGTACGAGCTATCCGTGGTGCGGATAATGTGATGGCTGACATTTTGTCTAGATGCCCACATGATTCCAACTAATACTTCTGTCCTATATTTCTATATATATATTACAGAGTCATAACACACCTATATTACTACAATAGATTAGCACATCTGTACTCACTTTATATGTACACATACTATCGTGCTTTGTTATCATCTTCTTCTGTTTCATTTTTTAAGATGATAGAGGAAGACTGAGTAGTTAATATAAGGGCCATAAGTTTACTAAACAGCCATAATTATTAATAATGTATTGTACCTTATGAAGCATATTAGTTGTTAATTAGCGTTATATTGCTTGTACTTTCTCAGAATGTCATTGATGAGCTGAGGACTTACCTTACTATTATCAAGCATGACGAGTTCTACATTGTGTACTTACCCTCGGAACGTCAGAGGATGTGTCCTGGATCGTCTTGTACTTTAATGTTACTATGTACTAATGTCTTTACATGTCAAATAATGTACTATTTAAATTTTCCTATCAGATTTGTACATCCATTTTTAAAGACAATATTAGAATATGCTATTTAATTATGTCTATGGTAACTTGCATACGTATATTGTGTTTACATGCTAGCGTGATGTGTGTTGGTGACACCTCCCCGATATGAATATTTTTTGAGACATATTTATTTTTCTGTTGCGGTATATTCTCACCAGACATTCTATATTTAGCCTCATGTTAGGCAATTTAATTAATTATCCGCGCATAATTCGTGCGTTTTGAGCCGCTTATCGCATGCTCTTGGATATTAAAAAAAAAAAAAAATATGTTCCACATTTTTTTTTTTATCGGGAGGTGGTGGTGATATGTTGCGTGGGAAATTCTCGCAACATCGTTTTGGTGTACAAGATATTTATTTTGTAATGCAAGGGGAACAATTGCTTGAAATTTATAGTCACTTTTCATTGTAAGCAGTTGTCTCCTCGCGTTGGTATCGATAGCAGTTAAGTTTGTTACGCGTTCTTGAATCGAGTCCATGTATGGACTGGCTAGGCCGCTTTTAAAAAAGCGGTTGGCAACCTGTTGGGTTATCCTTATAAGGTAATCATTCTTAAGCTGGTTCTTGGTAAAGGTCCTTGTGTCTTAAGTTTTCTGAGCGGTGGTCGATTCGCGCTGGACTGCGCATGCCCAAATCTTGGGTCTTTGTCGAACGGGTTTCCGCCCACCAGTCAGTGAGCGAAGATTTCGATAGCGAAGGGACGTCTCTGTGGAGCGTCTCTGCTAATTTATTCTGTCAGGAATGTGAGTCCTCTTATGGATATTTCGTTTATTCGAGATGATACCTCTAGTGTATTTCCACACGCCGGAAAAGCGTATTATTTCTGTGGTTATTTCCTGAAGGCAAGGTAAATTACATTTACATTAACTTTATCGATTTTTGTCCGTGAGTGACATTTGATTCGTAGCCTGTCTTTGAAAGTCGTCATCACGAGATGTTTTCTCAGCTCACATATTGCTACATTGAACCGCATCGGGTTGATGCATGTCCCAAGGACCATTACTTGCTACTTCGCTACATGAACTAGGTTTGAAACCTTTTGTTATCTAGAGGATTTTTTGAGGACATTATTTATACTTTAGAAGACGTGTCTGTCTTGCTGAAGTCAGATTAAGGAGAGTGAACTGATCTCATACATCTGGTTATCTCCTGGCTAAGATAGAAAGGGATGGAGAATTTTCCCGACTACATTACAGCCTTATAATGTATTGACATGCCTGTGAATCACCTTTATTATGATGCTGTCTACCGTCCATTGCTATACTGACATTGTTGCTGTGATAATGACTGTCTGATGTACCTACATATTCGCGTATACATTTTGTCACTGTGGCGTCCACAATAAATGATACAGAAAAACGTCACTAGCTGTTACAAGCATCATTGACTTTATACGTCGTGAGTTAACTGACGTTCTTGTGTGGATTGCCCTGTTTTTGTATGATCATTGTTTGACTGTACATCATCTACACACTACACAAAACCAGACATGCGGATACCATCCATCATCATATGGCATCACGCATCAATTAGTAAGCCTCCGTGTTCCATGAACACTGTTTAACATGCCTGAAGCATTTATATTTAAAAATGAAAAGAAGAGAAAATCATACAAAAGGACATGTGGTTACTCCACATTATATTATTGAGGAAAACTATGTAAACGTACAGTGGTGTATCTGCCATAGGGACCTGAGGTGTGGTCACAGCAAGGTGGGAGTCATGTAAAATTAGGGGCGAGTGCACCTGTAATGCACGCGAGGCTGACCCCATATCACCGTAGGAAAATAATAAATAGAAAAAGTGATCAGATATAAAAGGCCAGGGTGTCCTTTTGTTCCAGAGGTTTTATTTCCTGTTGCCAGCTGGTAACAGGAAACCTGCTGAGTGAGAATAAAGCCATCAAGTCTCCGACCATTCGTTTATGCTGTCAAAAGATAACGGGAGGAGCTTGGGCATTTGGAGAGATCGAGATTTTCTGCAACTTCATACTGTATTATCATTCTACAAGGAATCCCAGGTGATGAGTTAAGCCTCTGGGTATATCTGACATTTTCGCTTAATAAACACTAGTAATTCAAATCATACTCAGGAAGTTTATGGGGTATGATGAAACTACAGCCCATCATACACAGTGACTCTCCCTCTTAGATGAATAAAGTGTAAGCTGTGAACATTCCAACAGGAAATATATATATTGACTGTTTAGTTAGTGGACAAAGAGTCCAGCTATTTTAGTTGATCTTTTCTGTAAACTATTTTGTCCTCATTTTCAAAGACCTGTCCAAAAAAGATGACTTGACAGGCAGATTAAATTGTACAGAAAAAAGTATTCCTTTTAAAGAAAAACTTAACCACTGGTTTTATTCACTTCCTCATAGAAAATTAAAGTGTTTTTGTGTTGTGTACCATCATTTCATTTTTCCCCTAGACACTTGGTACATCTTACACCAGACACTAGAGCCAAAATAGTGACCGTGTGAGATCTAGGGAGGTAGCGTTAGGTTTCCTGCACATAATTCATCATCATCATTTATAGAGTCAGGGGCCTACATGTGCTTGACCTCACACGGTTAATACATACACGGATTTCATTCTTTTAGGATACCATTATAACCTCCCCAGCAAATCAAACTTTGCTACAGGATGCAAGGTTTAATGTGTATGTGAAGGGTTTTATTTGGGAACTTTCTTTCAAGTGAGCCAGTGAGTGAAAGTATGCGTGTATTTATATGCATTATACAAGGTACGGGTGTTTGCAAATTGTAAAAAGAATATTTAAAAAAAAAAAAAAAACGGAACGAACGCACATGAATGTATATATCGGTATATGGGTGCAGTTTTTTTTTTTTTTCTTTTCTTTAAGTTTCGTCTCCAATGTTTTGACTCATTTCGGAGTGTCTAAACAGTAGCTCAGGTGTACATGTGAAATTGTGAGCAAGTGTAAGTTACTGTATATAAAATACTATGAACTAAACGGGATTTGATTAGCTATAAACCATATTAATTTATTTTTTTTATTCTTTTTAAAATTAAATTAACTTTTTAATTCCTTTGTTATTCATCTAATCTATAAAAAATCTAAATTATTTATTAATTAATTTTTTTTTCTGCACAAAAAAATATAAATGTATTTTTTCTTGTATTTCATGGGAAATGAACCTGATTTTGTGAAGTGGAAGAATGACCAATAAAAAAAAAAAAAATAAAATGACACAATATATACAGTATGTACAGTTTTGAATGTTGGTGATTTAGGAGGGAATTCTAGTCTTAGAAAATCAGATGGAGAAAAGAGAGAAGGCTCACCTTCAGAACTGAAGGAACTCAATCTAATTCTTTTAGGAGAAGAGGACTTCGAAGAAGATCTAACAGGGGCTGGGGCTGATGTTAATGGCTCGGAATCTGAAGGGTTAGAAGGAGGGGTGACTGAAGTTGGTGGTGGTGGTTGCGTCTTGAAAAAGGAGAACAAAGACGTTTGCCTCTTCAATCCACACATTTAACACTTTCTCCCTCACCAATTAAATTGTGCCTCTTTCTAATCAGTTTGGTATGCACTGGAGTAGCGTTTTTAATTTCCTCTAACACTTTTAGCTTTGTTCTTTTTAATTGTGCTAACTGTAGTGCATTTGAAAAAAAACAAAAAAAACACACACACCCACACAAATAGTAATACGTCTTACAAGGAGAAGGACAAGAAAAACCTACGTTGCGGCCACAAGGCCTTCGTCAGGGACAGACAAACAAGAGACAGGAGGGAAAGAAAATGAGAATTAAGTAGAGAACATGAAACTATAAAAATAAGAGAAAAAAACTCGCTTAATATTAAGTCCAGTCACATGTGAAGCAAAGCAGGATGGCTGCCACTAAACCGGAAAGAGGAAGTTGACAGTACATAAAGATAAGAAATAATAAAAACAAGGACTGGAAAAGAGTGACAAAAAAGTAATCAATAAATAATAAATAAAATAAAATAAATAAATATAAATAAATAAATAATAATAATAAATAAATTTAAAACAAATAAATAAATAAATAAAAATAAAAACTAAATAAAGAAATAAATAAAATAAAAAATAAAGGAAAAAAATAATTTAAAAAAAAAAAAAAAATTTTTTTAAATAAAATAAAATAAATAAACAAATTAAAAAAATAATTAATAAAATTATTAAATTAAAAAAAGGTAATTAAAAAAAAAAAAAAAAAAAAAAGTGATCGAATCAAAGTAGAAAGTCATAATACAACAGGGACTCGATAGAGAAAGGCGTCTCAGACAAAAGAATGTTGGGTATTCAAACCGTGTGGTTTGAGGCAACCCATAAGATGGATGAGGCGTTGTTCCTGGCGAAACCGACTGTTGGCGTCCGAGGAACAGTATCTGATGGCTGTCACCTGGATGTCAGTGGCACCGTGGTGGTCAGGGCCATTGAAGTGGATGGCCACAGGTGTGGAATTAAATTGAGAGATGTCATAGAGGTGTCTGCAGAATCGGTCGCCCAGTCGTGTGCCCGTTTGGCCGATGTACGTAATGGTGCAACGTTTGCATATGATAGCATAAATGACGTTGCGTGACTCACATGTGAAGCCATGGGTGATGGTGAACTTGGCGTTAGGGAACGAGACTGAATGTGTTTCGATTACATACTGACATGTCTTACATCGTGTACGGTTACATGGCTTGGTTCCAAAGTGGCCATCGTTGACGGTTTTCAGACGGCTGTGGACTAGGAGGTCCCTAAAATTTTTGTCCCGTCTATATGCCAGCAAGGGTGGCTCACTAAATGCTTCCCGCGCCACTGGGTCAGCTTGGAGGAGAGGTAGGTGGCGAAACAGGATCCTTTTGACAGCAGTGCTGTGAGGGTGATAGGTCATTATTAACTTGACTCTATCAGAGGAGGTTTTTTGGCGGGGTTTGAGGGCTTCTACACGTGAGATAGGGAGAACACGTTCTAAGGCAGAGGTAAGAACATCTTCTGGATACTGTCTGTTACGGAAGAAGTCCAACATTTCTTGTGCTCGGCATAGAAAGTTGTCATCATCTTGGCATAACCGACGGAGGCGGAGAAGTTGTGAGAAAGGCAAGGAGTCCCGACAAGCCGGAGGATGAGAGGAAGTATAAAGGAGGTAACTGTGTGCATCGGTGGGTTTGTAGTACACCGAAGTGGTGAGGTGGGGCGGAGTGATAGTGACAACAATGTCAAGGAAATTAACAGAGACAGTGGAGATGTGAGAGGTGAATTGGATCGCAGGGTGGAAGTTGTTAATGAAATTAATGAACCTAGATAGGTCAACCTCTGGCATATCGGTGAGACCTATGCCATCATCGATGTATCTATGATACATCAATGGAAAAGGTCCAGGATACTGCTGCCACACCTGATACTCCAGGTAGCCCATGAAGAGGCAGGCATAACTGGGACCCATCTTGGTGCCCATGGCAACTCCACTAATTTGGTCAAAGAACTGTCCATTGAACTCAAAGGAATTGAGTCGAAGGACCAGTTCTGCAAGGCGCAGGAGAGTCTCTGTAGCGATAGAGGGGTGCGTGCGCTGGTCCAGGAAAAACCGGAGAGCTCGGAGACCATCAGAGTGAGGAATGGAAGTGTAAAGTGAGCAAACATCTAACAGAAATAAACGGTAGGTACGGTCTGGAGAAAGCTGAATAGAGGAAAAAGTAGTAAGAGCATGGTTTGTGTCCTTTAAGAAGGAAGGAAGCTGCTCTACAATAGGCTGGAAGATGCCGTCGAGGAAGTCTGATATACGTTCGGTAGGGCAGGCACACGCAGAGACAATGGGTCTCCCAGGGTTGGAGGGTTTATGAATTTTAGGAAGCATATAAAACACAGGCTTACCCAGACCACTATTGTCAATACGGAGATGAGAAGCGCTAGAAGGTAAGGACTTGTTGGCGATAAGACTTTTGATGGTGTCATGGACCAGACGATTGTTGAGGACTGTCGCATCATTGTCACGGCGCTGGTAGAAGGAGCTGTTGATGAGCTGCTTATTACCTTCTTGGAGGTACAGGTCCTTGCGCCATACCACAATGGCACCTCCTTTGTCAGCCGGTTTGATAACAATGTCATCTCTGCGGCGGAGCTTAGTAAGGGCATGAGACTCATCAGAAGAAAGGTTTGAATAACACAGGCTTTGAGGTTGGAGCTGCTGAATGTCATGGAGGGTATTCTGAATATATAAATCCAGAGCGTGGGAAGCCCCAGGAGAGGGTGTAAAATGTTTATTCTTGGGAGGAGCAAAGCGTGCAAAGGCATCATCTGATTCAGCCTGCGATCTCTGAGGACCATCACTGTTGCGGAAATGGAGCTGAAGTCGCAGACGGCGATGAAACCGATGGACATCTTGGAGGAGATTGTACTGATCAGAGGATGGTTGGAGAGGGACAAAGTGCAAGCCCTTGCTGAGGACTGAAAGCTCTACCTCAGAGAGGGCAAGATCAGAGAATACAAACAACCTGGGAACGAGATGGGGTAGAGGAGGCAGGGACAGTCTCAGGGGTAGGACAGAGGCGGGAAAGTTTGTCCTTTGGAAACGTGGTTATAATTGAAAACCGACGAAAGAGCAAAGCGACGAAACTCGAAGCGACGAAAGTCGAGGTATGCCTGTATGTATATTCTGTGCACTGAGCATCATACATTATATTTATATTACAATTAAATGTAAAAAATTATGTGCTTTATATTTTTTATTCCACTTCATTTAATTCTTGTTTTTAACCACATCAATGACGTTGTTTTTTTACTCGTTTACATCAGCTATCTATTTCCAGTTATTCTGTTAATGGCTGTCATTTACAAGACCCAGTCATTTTTGCGATGTGTTTTAAAGTATTCTTTTTAAATTTTAGACTTAAGCAGATAAAAAGCATATTGTTTTTTTTCTTAAAATTATTATAAGATTATAAAATGAGCGATGATGAAGGTACGCTAGGTAGTTGTGGTAGTGCGAGGTACACCTAGCCAGCGGCCTATTTCAGCATTTGAGATACCTTGTTCCTTTAGCTTGATTAGCTCAAGCTTTCCTTGCAAATTGAGAACGTTATGGTGTCTTTTAACTTCGTCACTACACTTAGGACCCATTAAGAATATATTAAAGCACAAAAATAAGTAGTACTGTATAGGGCCCAATCACACAAAAAGTACAGAATGAAAACTGTACACGTGTCTTATATTCACGATAAAAACAGTGCCATTGTACTGTTATCACAAAAATAGCTTTGAACTGTTTACAGTATAATCACAAAAACAATACAGTATGAATAGTTTGGTTATTTTAATCACAAAAATAAGTAGTATTAATATGTTTAATCACAAATGTAAGAGATTCAATGCGGACAATTTTAAAAAACACTGTGCACACCGAACGACTTCTATTCAAAGACTGAATGACGAAAGAAACAAGATGGCGCGCGGTGGTTACGAATGCGACGAAAGAGCGAAGCAAGCGACAACATTTGGAAACGTGGTTATAATTGAAAACCGACGAAAGAGCAAAGCGACGAAACTCGAAGCGACGAAAGTCGAGGTATGCCTGTATGTATATTCTGTGCACTGAGCATTATACATTATATTTATATTACAATTAAATGTAAAAAATTATGTGCTTTATATTTTTTATTCCACTTCATTTAATTCTTGTTTTTAACCACATCAATGACGTTGTTTTTTTACTCGTTTACATCAGCTATCTATTTCCAGTTATTCTGTTAATGGCTGTCATTTACAAGACCCAGTCATTTTTGCGATGTGTTTTAAAGTATTCTTTTTAAATTTTAGACTTAAGCAGATAAAAAGCATATTGTTTTTTTTTTTAAATTATTATAAGATTATAAAATGAGCGACGATGAAGGTACGCTAGGTAGTTGTGGTAGCATGACGACACACACGCCACCGCGTAAAAAAAGTAAAGCCATGGTATCAGCAGGCTTTTTGTGAGGAATGGCTAACAGACAGCAAATTGAAGGATTGGATAAAGCCGGACTCTGGCAATCGCTATGCTGCGATTTGTACGGTCTGTTCCTGTACATTAACTAATGCTAACAAAACAGCTTTATTGACACATAAAAGCACACTGAAGCACATGAAAATCTTCGAAGCCAGAAGCAAAACTCTGAACATTAACAAGTTTTTCATCAAACCAAAAGAGCCCTGTCTCCAAGACAAAATGGCTAAAGCGGAGATACTGTTGTCGGCTTTAATGGCAGAACATTATACTCCGTTTTCGCAAGCTGATCATTTGATTGAATTTGCAAGCAGATGTTTTCAGACAGCACAATTGCTCAAAAAATGTCACTGAAGCGCAACAAGCTTTTGTGTGAAACAGTTTCCAATCGAATACTAGCCAAGCAAGCAGTTGTCAAAGATGGAGTTTGTCATAAGTTTAATCCTATTAAAAGCGTGGTTGAAGATGTGCGTGAAGGACGTTGTCGGCAGAGATATGCAAAAATTTTGGATCTCCACAATCAAGATTCCACGTTGTCACTTCATGCATATGATCTTGACGAAGGAGAAGTTGTCGACTTGGATGCCGAGTCGCTGACAAGTGACAATTTTCAACAGTAACAAGTTACAACTTATATTTTATATTTGATTTGATGAACATTTTGTTAATGTAGCTACTGTAAGTATGTTACTGTTAAAATATCTTATTTTCAAGAGTTCATATATTGGGGGGTTAATAAAATCATTTTTATATAATTGGGTAATTGAATTTTTGGAAATAAAAAATAAAATAAAAATGAAGAAATAAATAAAAATTGGTAGCACACAGCTTATGTGGGCTAAAGTTGCACTAAAAGATTGTGTAAGCATCGTCTATCCCATGTATTTGAGGCATAAAACAACCTGGGTATTTCTATGTTTTTTAAAGAAGAAAATCTGGGTTTATCTCTAGAACTTGAATGGCAACCTTGATTACAGATATAAACAAACAGATCAGAAGATTTATTTTTAGTTGCACAATCTACAGCATAAAACATAACACACGTATACAAGAAAGAAACAGGGAGGGATTGCACTCCAGGACATAAAGACTAAGATCCAGGTACTTAGAATTAAACATATAGAGAACGTCATCAGACATCCAAAACAACACACTATTACATGGGGCTCAGGCTCGCCAAACTGAGACCATTAAACAACTCAATACCACACCATTTCGGCCCATTACCATAATTTTATAAGTCTTACATACAAGCCATTCACGGTCTTGAAAACTCAATTCATCAGAAAACAAATGTAATCGACAAACACTTAGTCAAACTACAAGCACCACAACTACATCTCAATTAAAAAAGCAGAGAAATACTTCAAAACAAATTATACCGACACTTTCACCAACTTACACAACCCTCACATCACTGCCAAGGCAAGAGAGGTGACCTTTAGACTCATAAACAACATGACACCCACAACAGAACGAAAAGCCCACAGTTTCAAGCAAATATCGCAGTGTCAGCTGTGCAAAACACGCATACAAGAAACTGAAGATCACATTTACTACACGTGCAGTACAGTCACACCTATGAGGAAAACATTGCAAGATATGATTACCTTACTGACAAAACAACCCGTAGACACTTAGAGAGCGATTATGCTAAACACGATCCCGAAAACAGCACCAGACACACAGAGAAAACGTCTCTTTTTATTGTCTCATTACAGATATTTAATTTGGACTTTTAGAAACTTATCAATGTTCAAGTACCGCCATTTTAACTCGCGGATACTTTTAAATGTCTTCCTGCAAAAGACATCGTCATATGCAGCTGAGTTTATGGTAGTATAGAGCAACACTCCTCTGCTCTCTCCGTCTTAGGGAAGTAGGCTAGTCGCCAATAATTCCCTTCTTTTCACTTCTTCTTTCTCTTCGTGTCACTGCGTGATAGCCTCTTGAAAGGCAACACATCTTTAATTGAACCTGCCCACGACTGGGGAACAAAGCAGGCCACAACACATGCTGACCACTCTCCTACCCGGGGCTTTCAATAGTGTGCCTCTCGCTCCAGCCCGCCCATCTTTTCTCCAGGCGCCTATGTTCTGACAGCCTTAAAACAGCTCTTCCGAAAATTGTTGTAGTTTTGTATTTATATCTATCTAGCATGTTTTTTATTATCTCTAACAAGTTCTTCCATACTTCTGTATTCCTTTGTGTTGGTGTGGCTGTGTATGTTATGCCGTAAATTTTAATTTTATTTTGCTAGAGCAGCTGAAAAGGAAAATCTGATCTATTCTTCCATTTACCTATTCCCATTAATTTTGATTTCTGAATGTTTAGTTTTGCTTCGCTGGCCTTTCCAAACTCATTAAACTTTTAAAGGTATTTAAAATATTTTGTATGGATGAAATTTTGGTTGGAAAAAATACCTTGTCGTCAGCGTAGGCGGCTAGTTTTCTTTGACCTTGTCTGGAATGAAAACTCCCGTGATATTTGTGTCTTGTCTAATTTTCTCTGACACGGGTTCTATTGATAATACGTACGGTATAACAAGGGTGAGAGTGGGCACCCTTGTCTAACCGACCTAGTTAAAATAAATGGTTCTGTATTTGTATGATTAATTTCGGGTTTTTTGTATATAATTTCTATCCACTTTCTAAAGTATGCCCCTACATTACAGGCTAACAGATTTTTGTGTAAAAAGGAATGGAATACTCTATCAAAAGCTTTTTCTTGGTCTAACGATAATATAGCGGCTTGGTACTGCTTGTCTGACGCGTAATTAATCAGGTCTCTAAAGAAATGTGTATGTTTACTAATATTACACTGCGGCACGCTGTTCTGTTGGTCAACATGAGTCAGGATATACATGAATGGTTTTAGTTCGCTAGTGAGAGCTTTAGTTCGAGTTTTATAGTGTTTAGAAGCGATTTGGGTCTGTAATTTTTTAGTAGTTTCCTGTCTGTTTTATCTTTTGGTAAGAGTACTATGTACGACTGACTTAAACTATCAAGAAGTTTGCCTTTCTAAAAGGCTTCTTCGAAAACTTTAAGTAATAATGGTCCGAGAACGGGGAAAAAAGAATGTATAAAATTCTGCTGTAAGGCCATCTGGACAGGGTGTTTTGTCTTGGTGTAGTGTGTTTACTGCCTCTCGTAGTTTTTCGTTAGAGCTTGGTCTAAATTATTTCTGTCTTGTTCTGTGAGAGGCTTTGTGTAGTGCAGAAAAAGGTTTTGTGCGTCTGTTCTTGTTTCTTCTTAGGTATATAGCTGTTTATAAAACTCCAAGATGGTCTGACATATGTTTGTATTGTTCGTTTGCAATTGTATTGTTTTATCTCTTTGTCACCGTTGGGTTTGCCCAAAGCATTATTTGTGCTTCAAGCAAGGTTTATATGAACAGTAATTTGGTTTTAGTCAAGTGAAAGAGTGTAGAAAAATGGTTTAGGAAATATGAATGGATTTCGATACAGACTATTTGTCTTAGTTGAAGGGAGATAAAATGAGTGAAGAGATGCTTTGAGAAAAGGGAGGAAACTCCGCATATTACGGTTGGTGGATAAAAGTCTTGAATTAGGGTTAAGCAGATTTAGTGGGTTCTCAATTGTGGTTGAGAAAATTAGCATGTAACGAAGTTGTAGTAAGCTTTAAAGAAGAGAATATAGAGTTCAGTTAAAACGTCAAAGGGTTAGAATTAATTAGTAAGTATTAATGCAAAAAAAACACACCGCATTAGTTTGATTGCAAGTGTAAAGCCCAAAGCATTATTTGTGCTTCAAGCAAGGTTTATATGAACGGTGATTTGGTTTTAGTCAAGTAAAAGAGTGTAGAAAAATGGTTTAGGAAATATGAATGGATTTGGATACAGACTATTTGTCTTAGTTGAAGGGAGATAAAATGAGTGAAGGGATGCTTTGAGAAAAGGGAGGAAACTCCGCATATTACGGTTGGTGGATAAAAGTCTTGAATTAGGGTTAAGCAGATTTAGTGGGTTCTGAATTGTGGTTGAGAAAATTAGCATGTAACGAAGTTGTAGTAAGCTGTAAAGAAGAGAATATAGTGTTCAGTTAAAACGTCAAAGGGAGATAACGTAGAATTAAGTCCCTTGCAGGTATTAGTGAGCTGAGGCAAAAAAATACACACGGGAATAGAGTGAGAGAAGTCTAAAAATAACAGACGATAGTTCACTGAATTCGCTTACGTTGTAAAAGCGTGAGCATATTTTTTCCAGTGAGTGTAAATAAGGCCGACCAATCGTTTTAGCTGGAAAACAGGGACAGATCAGCTGAGCATTGACTAGAAGTCAAAGGGCAGAACAGTTTACGGCTCGCAAGTGTGCGGTCGTGTATTTCTGAAGATGAAGAAACAAGAATGTTGTACGGTTGCCACAAGTTTGATAAGATCTGTAGAAGTTTTCACAGATAGGATAGAAGTGACAAAGTAAACTCATAAGGTATATAGATAAGTTAGGAAATGCTAGTCCTAGGAAATTCGGAGGATGTGATGAAGATTAGTCAGAACAGTATGAGTAGACTAAGAAGTTTCATAGACAGAGAAAAATGCTACTTAAGAGAATTTGTTTTATAATGTCACTAGTGAGTGTATTCACAGGAGAGATTCAGGGAATCACCTGTAAGTATTGACCTTTTATGAATTATTATTATGTACCTTGATGAACATTTTCCTGACTCGCAGCAGAGAAATCACAAGACGATATGTTAGAAAAATTAGTAAATGAAATGGTACTGGGCGAGAAGTTTAAAGAAGAGAAGCAATGGAATGCCCAGGATGTACCAGAGGAATAGAAATACAAAGTACTTTGCATAAAGTTGATCAGGAGTTTTGAGGCAGATTGGGCAAAATGAAATAGAGCTTGAGGAAGCTAAATAAGTACTTTGAGATGAGATAAGCACAAAGGGGATTAAATGCCTACATACATTTGAGATACAGAATGTATACTTGAGGTAACTATGATATGACTGCAGGTGTGCTCTATATGAAGAATTACCTGCATCTTTGAAATATATTTATATTACATGTAAATAAATAGGATTTTGTAAGAGAACAAACAAATGCTTGAGTTGATCCATGAAGGATTGTTGTTGAATGTCTGATCATCAATCACGATAATAACTCCACTGTACGAATCAGTCACTGATTAACAACAAAGAAGGGTACGAACGAGCCAAGGGTTGAAAGTAAGAAGGAAAGTAGTTCATCCAAGAATTGTCAGCTCTGGCGGAGAGGGCCAGTACTAAACACTACTAACTTAAAACTTGGAAGATATACAAGGAAACTGGTGTGAGTCATACAACTAGGCCTCCCATCTGTTACCTAGTAATATATTCTCTATAAACTGTTACACCTGATAATGGGTTCCGTAACAAAACTTCTCCACTGTTACACATGATAATTGGTGCCTTTGGACCAGTTCTCGGATCACCACCACTACCACGGTGACATCTTGTTTCTGTGATGACTTCTCTCCACTTCAATTCCTTTAAGGATTTCTTCATTTTCCTTTTTCATTTCCGCCAACTTTGAGATGTTTTCTTGGATTTGTTACTGTATTGTTTTCATCTCGCGTATCATTTGCTTTGCACTATCCAAGTCGCCCGGGATTTCTCCTCATCTGGCAGTTGGATTTTGTTCGAGTTAGTGTTATCTTTTCCTTTTCGCAGTTTTTGCAGGAGTGTTTTGTCGGAGTTTTGGTATTAGAGTGATGTAAAACATGTTTAGGCTTGGTGTGAGTTCCTTATTCTCAAAGGCATTTTTGTATACTTGTAGTAAAAGAGGCCCTAAGGTAGGAAAGAAGTGTTGGTAAAATTCTGCCGTGAGTCCGTTTGGTCCTGGTGATTTGTCTTTTTGCGTTGCATTTACTGCGAGTATTATGTCTGTTAGTGCCAGCTCAGTGTCTAGTATTTGTTTGTCTGCGTCAGATAATTTCTTTGTAAATTGCATAAATCTATCTTGTATATATGGTTGAACATTTTCTTCTGAGTACAGATTCCTGTAGTAAATTTCGAAAGCCTGCACTACGTTTCAGATTTTGTTCAGCAAATGTTGTATCTTTGAAAATCACAATTTTTCCATCTTTTACTTCAATGAATTGTGGTACATATACCTCCTGACAATACTCCGTCTTTCTATTATTGTTAGAGAGCTCCTTAAGCGTAATAGCAAGATATGCCTCTACTTCTTCTTGTAGTTTTGCTAGTTGAGAATCAATATATTCTACTTCCTTAGACGTGTGCGTTTTACTTAGTGCTCTCTGAAATATTCCTTTGTTAACTCGAATGTGTACTTACGATGTCATACACTAGAGAATGTATAGTTACAATTCTCTTACTAATGCAAAAATTCACTGTCAGCTTCTCGAATACTGTTCTGGTATCTTCAGAATAAAATATCTTGAATGTAGGAGCCGGACTTTTGTGGCAGTCTGGGTGAGCGCCAGGTTGCATCAACTACCAGATAAAACCAGTCCATGTGCTATGGCTCTCTAGATACAGCTGATTTCTAGTTTATAAGATTTTGCTAACCCAAAGTGGTGCGTGGTCTTGCCACCTTTTGATTGGTCATCTTAATATTTTATAATTTATTTCATTTGGCACAGCTTCGCTGTTCTATAGACAATCTTGGCTATTCCAATTGACGTCACCATGCTGCTAGGCAACTCCCGCCTTAGGAACCGTTGGGCGGCCCACCTACGTCATGGCCAGTTCATGAGTAAGGGGACACAGTTTTTCGTGATTTAGACTTAGCTACCAAGTCACTTTTTCTATTACTTTTTAGCACGGATAATGCTATCGTAGTAGGCCATCTGGTCACATACGTTGTCAAAGTAACTCTGAATAGGACGAGAAGTCGGAATGCCTGAATCTATGGTATGGAATACGATAAAACACGCGGACGAAATACCGGCGAATGTTTGAAGATTTAAAGAAAGACAAGTCTACAATGCTAAAATATTTTAAAAGACAATAATGACGTTTTCGTCATATTGCCAGGTACGATATTCAGTAGTTTTTTTTTATTTTAATTTTGCTTTCTATATGTAACTACTCTGTTACTTTGTAATATATTTGAGCCAGAAAAAAAAAAAATTTCGTATCCTTTGATGTTATATTACCTTATTAAATAGATTTTTTAAAACGTAAGTTTAAACATTTCACTGCATATATTTCCATTGCGCTACCAAAATTTTACGTATATATAACTTCGAATAGTGCGAATTCGAATTGTGCGACTTCTTCACGGGATTCATTATTCGCACTAATCGTGACCTAGCTGTATTTGTGTTATTGTGTGTACGTGAATATTAATTATTTACCTCTTTGTATTACCATTTCAATCCATCATTCTACCCAAAGTACATGTTAGTAAAGTTTGTAAATCTTTGATCATTTTCAGCACTAACCCGTGTTATGATTTCATAATGCTAGCAGACAATAGGGGGGGGGGGGGGGTAGAGCAGGAGTGTGTAAAGGATAGTACCTCATGGTGAGAGGCAGCCACATCCAAGGTTGCCACTCTAGTTCTAGAGATAAACCCAGATTTTCTTCTTTAAAAAACCAAGAAATACCCAGATTATTTTATGCCTCAAATACATGGGATAGACGTTGCTTACACAATCTTTTAGTGCAACTTTAGCACACATAAGCTGTGTGCTACCAATTTTTATTTATTTCTTCATTTTTATTTTATTTTTTATTACCAAAAATTCAATTACCCAATTATATAAAAATGATTTTATTAACCCCCCAATATATGAACTCTTGAAAATTAGATATTTTAACAGTAACATACTTACAGTAGCTACATTAACAAAATGTTCCTCAAATCAAATATAAAATATAAGTTGTAACTTGTTACTGTTGAAAATTGTCACTTGTAAGCGACTCAGCATCCAATTCGACAACTTCTCCTTCGTCAAGATCATATGCATGAATTGACAACGTGGAATCTTGATTGTGGAGATCCAAAATCTTTGCATATCTCTGCCGACAACGTTTTTCACGCACATCTTCAACCACGCTTTTAATAGGATTAAACTTATGACAAACTCCATCTTTGACAACTGCTTGCTTGGCTAGTATTCGATTGGAAACTGTTTCACACAAAAGCTTGTTGCGCTTCAGTGACATTTTTTGAGCAATTGTGCTGTCTGGAAACATCTGCTTGCAAATTCAATCAAATGATCAGCTTGCGAAAACGGAGTATAATGTTCTGCCATTAAAGCCGAAAACAGTATCTCCGCTTTAGCCATTTTGTCTTGGAGACAGGGCTCTTTTGGTTTGATGAAAAACTTGTTAATGTTCAGAGTTTTGCTTTTGGCTTCGAAGATTTTCATGTACTTCAGTGTGCTTTTATGTGTCAATAAAGCTGTTTTGTTAGCATTAGTTAGTGTACAGGTTTAGACCGTACAAATCGCAGCATATCGATTGCCAGAGTCCGGCTTTATCCAATCCTTCAGTTCGCTGTCTGTTAGCCATTCCTCGCAGAAAGCCTGCTGATATCATGGCTTCACTTTTTTACGCGGTGGTGTGTGTGTCGTCATGCTGCTACAACTACCTAGCGTACCTTCATCATCGCTCATTTTATAATCTTATAATAATTTAAAAAAAAACAATATGATGACACCCATTAACAGAACAACTGGAAATAGATAGCTGATGTAAACGAGTAAAAAAACAACGTCATTGATGTGGTTAAAAACAAGAATTAAATTAAGTTGAATAAAAAATATAAAGCACATAATTTTTTACGTTTAATTATAATATAAATATAATGTATAATGCTCAGTGCACAGAATATACATACATTGTAAATGCCAATTGTCAAATATTCCCAGATTAATGCAGATTTGGAGAAAAAAATACCCAGATACCCAGACGGAAGCCCAAAAATTCAGATCTAGTAAAAAATACTCAGCTGTGGCAAAACTGGCCACATCCCTTTTGAGATGGCCTGGATCCTATTTGGTTCCCCCGCTACTGCCCAGATCACTTATGGCTTCCAGAGTCTGCTTCTGTACGGCAGCGCCACCCCCCGGGCAACGGCTTTGGCTAGCCGGCTAAACTACGCTGAGCAAAGTAAAGAAGGGAGTCTCCCCTCATTAGTACACACAGCTGCTGGCGGAAGAGATGGATGATCGATTTATTCGACAACGCCTTTGAAGACAGGAGCTGGCTCGGCCTGGTATCGGGCTTCAGGGCGCACCAGGGACCAAAGTTGGTAAGCTGCCAGAACCGTTCAGAAAGCAATGGCAAACTACTGAACGAATATTGCCAAGAAACCATGACAGCCAAGAATGATGAATCTCGAAACACAAAGATCTGATGTTGTGGCCCCAGGCCAGGCAGATCGACCATGCGAACTGGGGAAGAGAACGATGCCTGAGCAAGTACAAGTAATGGTGATAACGGCCAAAAACCTGACTGTGTTACTGCGGAAAGCCCTGACATCGGACTAAAAACAAAATTAAGAATATGCACGTGGAATGTAAGAAGCCTACATCAGGGAAAACTGTGTATGATTAGTAAAGAAATGGAAAGAACCAAAACAGACATACTGGGCATTTCTGAACATAAATGGGCCAGACAAGGTCATTTTATAACTCAAACTGGAGAGACCTTCATATACTCAGGAAAGGAGAGGGGCTGTCAGAGCGGTGTTGGTTTCCTCCTGACAAAGAAAGCATCTATTGCACTACTTGGATACAATCCAATTAGTGATCGACTTCTCATGATTAGACTCAAGAGAAAGAAAAGGAACATCATAGTTTTACAAGTTTATGCACCCACATCTGAAGCAGATGATGATGAAATTGAGGAATTTTACAACAGTTTACAAGAGACTTTAGGGAAATGTTGTAGATTTTGATAGGTATTTAAGATAGATTCTGGTCCCGTCTGAATAGAACTGAAAAAATGTGGTAATTCAGTGAGAGATAAGGTAAAGAAATAGATTTCACGAGTGAATAAGTTAAAGGTCAAATCTGTCACTGGATTGAGAAGATACTCTAGTCCAGCCTATCTTTACGACTGAAATTCTGTTTATCAGATAATTCTCCTTTCCGTATATATTAACATATACACTATTAACCACTCACACACACACACACACACACAGATAAGTGACGACAACCAGACGCACAAACGTGAAAACTATAGTAAATGGGGTATGCGTATTGGGCTGAGCTGACCGACACAGGTAATTAAGTTTTGTTAAAGTTTATCATAAAGAAACAACATCCAATATATCAATACTAATAGAAACAAATCATAGGTTAAGGAAATTAACAAAATATAAACCCATAAGTGCAATCCCCTCTGTTGAGACAAGATACCGCAAGAAAGAAGTTAATAACCTCAAACGGTCAAAAGATTTGCGCTATGGTATAGAATTTGACTATACTGTAAAGAACAGAGTTCCTAATTAATCTATCCTGAAAATAACAGTATTAGCAAACAAAAAGGAAGAAAAAAAACAAATGAGTACAATGATTATACAACAGAAGAATTATTCAATCCTCTTTCTCTCTGCTCTGCCAAACCTGTGGCCACATTCAGTCTCGCTTACGTAGTAGTTGTTTTAACAACATCTTGAACATATCTCCATGATATAAATACAAATCCACTGTTGGGTTTCGCCGAAAATAAGCCCCAGTTCCTCCAAGACTGATTAATTCTCCTAATGGGGAACGCTTACTTTGGTGCTGATAATTGGATATGTTTATGTCACATCAATTAGTCCAGGTAGAAAATTAATTACCGAGATATAGTGTTCACAGTGTACAGCAGCTTGTAATTCCGATAGTTAAACAGAATGTCAGGTGAGTAAATCTCTCTGGATAAATCCTCACCACAACACAGTGGTCAGTAGTCGGGTAGTGTTAAGTTTGATATCTTTGCCACAGCGGGCTGAATGTAAATGAAAATGAAAGGAAATCTGGGTATCTATATGTCCAGTTATCGTTATTCTTATTGTCATATGTTCGTGCTCTCTCTCTCTCTCTCTCTCTCTCTCTCTCTGGGTGAAACTAGAGGGCCGAACAGGTCAACCTCGAAGACCCGATATACATAAGAATGTTTTTTTGGTACTATTTGACTTAGACTCCTTTTCTCAGGCCGCTGGTAGGTTTGGTTTGTGATCCGTACTAGATTTAGGAAACAATACAAAATAATTAACCACAATATCAGTATTCTATACTAACCCGCGTAATGTATGATTTCTTATCCACACGGTTATTTAATTAGATTAGAAACCACAAGTGTCTAGCTTATCGTATCATTTTTAACACGTGAAATAAGCTCTAGTCATTTACAAAATTACACTTAATGAAATAGAAAAAAAATATAGATTCCGTCCGTAGTCAATCGCCTAATGCTTTTACTAGTCAATTAAAACATCTCTTTCTGGGTGATAGCGAGTAATTAACTTTTATGTTACAGCTGGAAAAATTAGCTATATGTTATTTAATACGCTAGTCAATTAACACAGTAAATCCTAGTGAAATATAATGACGAACTTTAACAATTAAATCACTCAAGTGCTATTATATATTTCCTTTACCGCAACACAGAAAATGAAACTATCTCCACAGAATTCTAAGTGATCCACTTTGTAAAATGGCTCTAGGATTCGAGCTAGATATTCCGAAAGTTTCTGAGTCGACTGGATAATTGATTTTAACAGATGGGGTATTTATATAAAATAGGTCTACTTTCTCTAGCTAGTGCGAGATATCGCGCTTTAGCCCGCATTTTGGGAAAATCTACGGTTCGATTCCTGAATTAAAGCTTTCTTTCTCACCTATGCCTACCGCATAGATGTTCGCTAACGAGCAGACCGTCTACTGATTTCGTCTCTCTCTGCAGCTAATTACGTCCCCTTTGGGATCACGAACAAACGGATGTTGTCGGTAACTGTGGTTATCGCCCCTTTCTTTTTCTTCATTCGCTTAAGTCCCCCTTGAGAAATGTAACCATCAAAGGTACGTCTTTTTGTCTTATCGCCCTTGATTCTACAAATAGACGACTCGATCTCTCTCTACGTGCGTTCTTTGTCTGATCTGTCACTATTCAACGATTGCCCAATCGCTCGCATGATAATTCAGTCAACGGCTGTTACTCGCTAACGGTGTGGCGTGAGGTTTTATTTGGCTCTAAGATCAGTATAGTACTGACAATTACAGAAATAGAATTTCTGTAGAAAATGGTGAAGTCCCAGTGTCTGAGAGAACTACTGGTATCACAAATTAGTTACGGCTGTGAATGATCTGATCTCGAAACAATAGTAGAGAGGAGACCGACATAAAGTGCCACCTCCGCTGTGTAACTAACTGTGATATTAAAAAAAACAAGGAAACAGATTTCACTTAACAATTTTAAAAAATTTGACAAGTCGTTCAAATACAATTTCCTTATTATTTATTTAGTATATACACTATCTACTCTTGTGCTGAAGGGTGAATGTTGAAAAATGGAATGTAATGGATTTGTAAGTTTACATATGATTCACATATATTTATATATATATATATTACAAGTCTTCCAATTATAGGAAACAAATTTATATCAGCTGTGCTGTTAATCACTTATAGTAAATGTATCAGCTGTGCTGTTAATTAAGTATAAAACATTTATCAGCTATGCTGTTATTATTGTCTCTTTCTACGCTAAATCACTTTCTCGTCACTGACACTAATTTTTGCTCACAATGCTGACAGAAATGGTACTAGTGTGTACTCATCTCTTAGAAGTTCGTGGTTTGGTTGACACAAAACCGGCTGAAGATCGTTCCTTTAGCCCACCCAAGACTGAGGGGGACTAAAGATGTAGATTCTGTGCAATCTCTATGCTCCTGCGGAGTTCCAGGCAGCTGGACTGACGACCCACGATCTCAGTTTTTATGACACGAATAAAACCTGTAACAAGGAAAAATAGGGGCTAATTTCTGTCCTCAAGCCCACCTATTTCTATTGTATATGATATGAGCGTGTCTCAGTGTCTGCATGTAGGATGAATGACAACATGGCCCAGTATGATTTAGCAATAGCGAGACAAGACATGTGTCTACTTGCAAAACATTCTTTCTGATAAACTAATACATGGATACATTCAATAATATAAATTCAATGCATGAATACATTCAATAATATAAATTCAATACATGAATACATTCAATACATGAATACATCCCATAATATGTACACCTAGGTGTGATACAACCATTCCCCATATAATATACCAGGCCCTCTCTGACAAGTGCTATACTAGCTGGTAACATACAGGGTGTCCATAAAGTCTCTTTACAATTTAACAAATTTATTACAAAGGCAATTGATGAGATATCTTAATCAGATTTGTTCTATGTACTCAGTGGTTATCAAAGTTTTTAATCACATACCTTTATCGTATTTCAGGTACCCTGTTGACGAAAGAGGTACTGTTAAATGAACCCCTACATAAATGGCTACTCCTCAAGAGAAGGCACAATGTGTATCATGGTTTATTGAAACAAAATCGGATAGGCAGACTCAGCGAAACTACAGAACTAAGTATACACGGAAGAGTCATAAAACTCCTCCCTGTATTCTACACCGTCCCTGTCTCCATAAATTTCTTGTGCCATACAAGACTTGAGATGGCCTCAGCTGCCATGACCAGGTTGAATGTGATCTGGAAAAGTAACATCAGTTTTCCTGTGAAGATCAAATTATACAAATCACTTGTATTATCTATTCTCTTGTATGGGTGTGAGGGCTGGACACTCACTGCAGATACGGAGCGAAGGATTCAGGCTTTCGAGCATAAATGTTATAGAAGAATTTTGCGCATTTGCTATAAAGAGCACAAAACAAATGTCTATGTTAGAGAGAAGATAAACGCCTATGCAGGCCACCAAGAACCACTTTTGTCAATTGTGAAACGTCGAAAGCTTGCCTGGTTTGGGCATGTAACTCGTCATGACTCCTTTTCGAAAACGATCCTCCAGGGAACAATCGAAGGTAAACGGAGAAGAGGAAGGCAAAGAAAATCCTGGGCTGATAACATCAAAGAATGGGCAGGACTCGGTGTTTCCACACTTGTAAGCATTGCTGAGAATAGAGAGCAGTGGAGGACCCTGTCTGCTGATGCTTCCACTATGGCACCCCTACGACCCATGACGGGTTATGGGTTGAGATGAGATGATGAACATATATCCTAACAATATTGTTATGTTCTTATGATAGGAGTATATGCGAGAAGGACTGTTTGGTTATATCAGGTGGGAGTTATAGGGGACAATAGATTGATGTTAAATGAGACAATAGATTGAGTCCAAACAAGGACAGTTTTGGTTATATTGCAGTTGGTCTGAGAAAATAGATTGAAGTTATAGGAGACAATAGGTTGAGTCCTAACAAGGACTGTTTTGGTTATATTGCAGTTGGTCTGAGAAAATAGATTGAAGTTATAGGAGACAATAGGTTGAGTCCTAACAAGGACTGTTTTGGTTATATTGCAGTTGGTCTGAGAAAATAGATTGAAGTTATAGGAGACAATAGGTTGAGTCCTAACAATGACTGTTTTGGTTATATTTCAGTTTGGAGTTATCTGAGACAATAGACTGAAGTTATAGGAGACAATAGATTGAAGTATGAGTCCTATTAGTCTTCGTCTATTCAATCGTATTAGGAAATACAATCATTATACCTAATACCCTTAAGATACAATCAGTAACCTGATACGTTCATATTGAAACAATTTATATAAAATATATACAGGTGTAGGTAGTATAATGACACACAACAAATACCAACAGCCTATTTTCCTAAAGGTTATCGTAAATATATTTACCCTCTAAGATTTAAACAAGCCAGATTTTGACTCGACTTAGCGAAGCAGGCTGCAGGTCAATGCCCTCAGGTAAGCTATAAATCAAAGCTGACAGCTCCTCTCACACAGTCGGTCGTCTCTCTGGCTTCGTGTCTGGTTGCGTGCCTTTGCATAAAATCTCGCCCGATTATATAGGTAGGTGAATGCTTAAGCAAAGCTTTTGGTTGGTTCCTGGCGGAGCAAGCTGATTGGTTTCCTCCGGTTTAGTCTCATGCTCTGTACAGCCTAATTTTATTCAGTTTTCATCCGCCATCTTGCGTGAACAAGATGGCCACGACCCACATCCGAAAAAAACAGGGCTTAAGGTTTTCCTGGCGTAACTTCAGGTAACTTATTCCGGCTCAGCAACTGTGCGTTGATTGGCTGGGGCAAATTTGTATCCCGACATAATGATTTAACAAAGTAGTGGGGTTACACACATTCGTTTCACGACATAGCCCCATCCTTTCCTAGCTGTGACCTGTCATAGCTGAAGTGTAAACACCTGCTGTAGTTAATCATTTTGCGTTTGTCCTTCCAGAGTAATAGGTTGTCGACTTAAAAAATCAGCTCCTACATTGTCTCTTCCCGGAATGTAATTCACGGTAAAGGAATAAGGCGCCAGAAGCAGACTCCACCTTAACAATCTCGAATTTAACTTTTTAGATGCAGCCAAGAAAGTTAAAGGCTGATGATCGCTTTGGACAATGAAGTGTGTATCATAGAGGTAAGGAGAAAATTTGTCGATGGACCAAATTAGAGCCAAACATTTTTTCTCTATGGTCGAGTAGTTCAACTCAGCTGCACTCAGCTTCCTACTGGCGTAGGCGACTGGTAAAAGTTCCTCCGGCTGGGCTTGTGATTTCTGCAAGAGAGTTGCACCAATACCTATACTGCTAGCGTCCGTCCTTAATACAAATTCCTGTGTGATATCGGGTAGCGTAAGGATTGGTTTGCTGGTGAGTTTTGCTTTTAGCTCTGTGTAAGCTTTTTCACAATCAGCATTCCAATGGATTTTATCAGGCTGTTCTTTCTTTGTTAAGTTAGTTAATGGTGCACACAGAGAGTTAAATTGGGGTATGTACTTCTGATAGAACCCACATAATGACACGAATGATCTCACATCTTTCTTCGTTTGAGGTCTGGGTGCCTTCTTTAACTTCTCTATATTCTTTGGGTCAGGAGACATATGACCTGTAGAAATAGTGTGACCTAGGAATTCCACCTCCTTACAACCGATATAGCACTTGGTTGGACTTGCAGTCAATCCAGTGGCTCTCAGTCTGTCAAACAACATGGAGAGCGCTACTATATGCTCTTCAAATGTGTTTGTAGCAACAAGAATGTCATCCATAAAGTTAGTGATATGGGGATTTTGTAGAGGTTCCAACAATTTCCTCATCATTCTTGAAAAGATACTGGGAGCATTTTTCAGCCCAAAGGGTAGTACATTAAACTCGTAGTGTCCGTCTGATGTACTAAATGCCAGCATTTTCCTAACTTCTGGTTTCACTGGTATTTGGTAGTATCCCTTGCTTAGATCTACCTTCGATAAATACCTAGCCTTACTCAGTGTAGAGAACAGCTGGTTGGTGTCAGGTAATGGGTCCACCTGAGATTCTGTGATCGCATTAAGCTTCCGGTAGTCAATACATAACCTGTGTTCACCACTCGGTTTTCTCAATAGCACCACACTTGAGCTATAGGGAGAGTCAGACTTCGAGATAATTTTCTCCTTCAACAGATAATCAACTTCCTCCCTTAGTGCTTGGGCTTTCGCATAGGGTATAGGGTATGTTCTCATGCATACTGGGGTAGGGTCTGTAACCTTCATGTCGTACTCTAACAGATTCGTTCGACCTGGCTTATCTGTGAGCACATCGGCATGGATTTCCAACACTTTCTGAACCCTCTTCTTCTGCTCTGGAGTTAAATGTTCACTAATATTTACTTGAACATAATCCTGTGTAGTTGTGAGTGGATACTCCATAGAGTGAAGTGGTTCACCGTGCATTTCTGTTGCTATGGCTAGGGTTATGATATGTGCAACTTCTGATAATTCCTTGTCATAGTATTTTTTAAGAAGATTGACATGACATACCTTCTCCTTTCCTTTCTTGTCAATCTTATAATTGGTCCTGGAAAGTTTTTCCAGTATGACATAGGGTCCCTGCCATCCAATCTGCAATTTATTATTGCTGCTTGGCAACAGTAATAACACCTTTTCACCCACCTCTAGTTCCCTATCCTTTGCTTTTTTGTTGTAGTACGCAGCATGCTTCCTCCTGGCCTGTCTTAAGTTATCATTGGCCAGTTTCCAACCTGCTTTCAATCGAGATGTCAACTCTTTGACGTACTGGTATGAGGAAGTCACTGTTTCCTCTGCCTTTTCATCAGTCCATGTCCGCAGCAATGCTTCCAGTGGACTGTGTATGGGGACGGCAATACAACAACGTTGCCGGACCCACACCTATTTCTATTGTAAGGGGCAGTATACCAAAGTGGGGCCTGTCTCCATCAACTGTTTGGTACAGCCCTGGTTCCTACCTCCTTTGGTTCGGGTTTGTTTCTGCAGCGTTTTTAATACTTGTTGCTGACTAATCAAATTTTCCAAAGGATCCAGGCCATGGTGTTCCGACAAATATCTAGTCGGGGTGGGATGTCTCTCGTCCCCTCTCTGTACAATACGGAGAGTTGCCATGGTTACTGGTGTAACAGTAGACTTGTGATTTTGTTGTCTCTTTATCACTGCATCTACCTGTTGTTTTCTCTTGTGTATTTTCTTTGTGGGCCTACGTCCGCAACAATGCTTCCCTAGGTCCTGTAACTGGTCTACGCTTCTGAATGAGGTTACCTGGTTACATTCTGAACAGGATTTCATATACCGACTTATGTCTTCAATTATTCCTGGCAAGTAATATCGCAATGCTATATTTTGACAAGTGGCCCCTTTTCCTCTGTGACCACTGCCTGATGTAGCATGCTCTTGCTCCATAATTTCCTTCCTGTAGAATGTTGGCACTACCAGCTGTCCATGCCTTCTAGGTCCTTTTCCAGCTTGTCTGTAGAGTAGGCCATTTTCCATATAGTAGTCTCCTTTCTCTGGAGGGTTATAGGCCTTTGGCAATTTGCCAAAACAAAGCTTCAATGTGCTGTCTGCTGTTTGAGCCTTTTTCATCTTTGTACGATGAATGTTTATTGGATCTCCCTCCTCCTTTTTGGTGCTCGACCTGGTATGTTTTGCTGCCATGACAACAGGTTTTATTGGGTCACCCAAAAAGACATATTTACATCCTATTACCAGCGGGTATATAGGATCAGCACTTACTGCTGCTCTTATCACTCCTTCCACATAGCGAGTTCTCACGTTGATCCTTGCTATGGGAAGTGTTATGGTGCCAGTTCCCTGCATTGCCCCTTGTATGTCCACTGTTTCTGTGGTAAGTTGGTCAGGGTGCACTAGGGTCGCACTCACGACTGAGTCGAATTCCAAACCTGAGTCATATAAGCACTGAATTTTAGTGCCATTACATGTCACTTCCTCACAGACAGGGGGATGATGGAGGTCATTCTGACTACCTGCCAGTTCCTTCCATCCCTTGTTCCCTGTTGTGAGACACGCAGCGTAATAAGGAGGGTTGTTCCTTCTGCAGTCTGCAGTATTGTGGTTACTCATTAAACAAGTTTTACACCACTTTCCTTCCTTCCGGTAAGGTGTCTTATCCGATCTTAGAGGGTTTTTGTTTTTTTGGTCAAATCTTTGTTTGTTCCGTGTGGTATGGTCCTTTTGTTCATATTTGGTATAGTTTTGTGATGATTTAAAGTTTTCTCCCTGCTTCTTCTTATTTCCTAATAATTCTGCCTGAGCTGCTTGATATCTCTCAGCAACAGTTACAATATCTTCCAATCTCTCTGCTCCTTGTTCCATGATAAACTTCCTAATTTCTTGAGGCATGGACTCTTTCACTTGCTCCATCATTATCATTTCTTTCAGATCCTGACACTTTCCTAAACTACTCCATTTTTCCAAGTAAGTTTCCAATCTAGCAGAGAATTGGTGATAGTTTTCTCCTGGAAGAAGTTTAGCTGTTCGGAATTTCTTTCTATATGATTCTGAGTTCTTTTCATATCTCACAAGCAGCGCCTGCTTCAGGATTTCGTAATCTTCCTGGTCATCTCTTGAGAGCTTCAAATATACATCGTAGGCAACACCTCTCAATCCCTGAGATAGTTTAAGACTCCACTTTTCTTTCACTAAGCCATAGGTAGTGGCAAGTCTTTCGTATCTATCCAGGTACGACTCAATGGCGTCTTCTTTCTCAACAAATGGGTCCAGATGAAAATTCATGGCCCCACTTGAGGTGCTCTGGCTGGAGCTACTCTCAGAGTGAGGTGAGCTACCACTATTATTGCCAGTAGTTGCCTGAATTTCAAGCTCTTTTAATCTCAACTGATGGTCTCTCTCTGCTTGTAATTTCCTTTCCTCAGCTTCAATTTTCTTTGCCTCATTTTCAGCCTCCCATTTCTTGGCTTCAATTTCTAATCTTTTAGTTTCTCTTTCAGCTTCTGCTTGCAACCGCCTTTCTTCAGCCTCAAATTTCTTTGCTTCTCTATCATCCTCTAATTTCAACTTTCTTTCTTCCCTATCCATGTGTTTGTCCACTTCTGTCGTGACATACTGAGTGAGATCATCACCTGTCATATTTAATTCCTTACCCATCTGCATGATCGCAGTCCTGAACTTCACTAGATCAGCCATGGCGTTACTTTGATAGGGTATGTATATTTACTATAACCAAATTATTGTAATTAAACTTAATTAATTTAAATGAACAAAACAATTTCCGTGAAACTTTGTGAGCATCAACTATTTACTGAGTACTAACTGGTACTCCTCCTAAGAAAATAATTTTTAAAAATCCTATTATGATTTTCTCAAAAAAAAATTTTCTTATGTTATTATGGGTGGCACAAGATAGAGTGTAGATAGATGAATAGACTAAGTATGGCTCAAGATATACAGAAATATCACAGGAACGAGCCCCCAGTGTGGCGTGAGGTTTTATTTGGCTCTAAGATCAGTATAGTACTGACAATTACAGAATTAGAATTTCTGCAGAAAATGGTGAAGTCCCTGTGTCTGAGAGGACTACTGGTATCACAAATTAGTTACGGCTGTGAATGATCTGATCTCGAAATAATAGTAGAGAGGAGACCGACATAAAGTGCCACCTCCGCTGTGTAACTAACTGTGATATTAAAAAAAAAAAACAAGGAAATAGATTTCACTTAACAATTTTAAAAAATTTACAAGTCGTTCAAATACAATTTCCTTATTATTTATTTAGTATATACACTATCTACTCTTGTGCTGAAGGGTGAATGTTGAAAAATGGAATGTAATGGATTTGTAAGTTTACATATGATTCACATATATTTATATATATATATATTACAAGTCTTCCAATTATAGGAAACAAATTTATATCAGCTGTGCTGTTAATCACTTATAGTAAATGTATCAGCTGTGCTGTTAATTAAGTATAAAACATTTATCAGCTATGCTGTTATTATTGTCTCTTTCTACGCTAAATCACTTTCTCGTCACTGACACTAATTTTTGCTCACAATGCTGACAGAAATGGTACTAATGTGTACTCATCTCTTAGAAGTTCGTGGTTTGGTTGACACAAAACCGGCTGAAGATCGTTCTTTTAGCCCACCCAAGACTGAGGGGGACTAAAGATGTAGATTCTGTGCAATCTCTATGCTCCTGCGGAGTTCCAGGCAGCTGGACTGACGACCCACGATCTCAGTTTTTATGACACGAATAAAACCTGTAACAAGGAAAAATAGGGGCTAATTTCTGTCCTCAAGCCCACCTATTTCTATTGTATATGATATGAGCGTGTCTCGGTGTCTGCATGTAGGATGAATGACAACATGGCTCAGTATCATTTAGCAATAGCGAGACAAGACAGGTGTCTACTTGCAAAACATTCTTTCTGATAAACTAATACATGGATACATTCAATAATATAAATTCAATGCATGAATACATTCAATAATATAAATTCAATACATGAATACATTCAATACATGAATAAATCCCATAATATGTACACCTAGGTGTGATACAACCATTCCCCCTATAATATACCAGGCCCTCTCTGACAAGTGCTATACTAGCTGGTAACATATATCCTAACAATATTGTTATGTTCTTATGATAGGAGTATATGCGAGAAGGACTGTTTGGTTATATCTGGTGGGAGTTATAGGGGACAATAGATTGATGTTAGATGAGACAATAGATTGAGTCCTAACAAGGACTGTTTTGGTTATATTGCAGTTGGTCTGAGAAAATAGATTGAAGTTATAGGAGACAATAGGTTGAGTCCTAACAAGGACTGTTTTGGTTATATTGCAGTTGGTCTGAGAAAATAGATTGAAGTTATAGGAGACAATAGGTTGAGTCCTAACAAGGACTGTTTTGGTTATATTGCAGTTGGTCTGAGAAAATAGATTGAAGTTATAGGAGACAATAGGTTGAAGTATGAGTCCTATTAGTCTTCGTCTATTCAATCGTATTAGGAAATACAATCATTATACCTAATACCCTTAAGATACAATCAGTAACCTGATACGTTTATATTGAAACAATTTATATAAAATATATACAGGTGTAGGTAGTATAATGACACACAACAAATACCAACAGCCTAATTTCCTAAAGGTTATCGTAAATATATTTACCCTCTAAGATTTAAACAGGCCAGATTTTGACTCGACTTAGCGAAGCAGGCTGCAGGTCAATGCCCTCAGGTAAGCTATAAATCAAAGCTGACAGCTCCTCTCACACAGTCGGTCGTCTCTCTGGCTTCGTGTCTGGTTGCGTGCCTTTGCATAAAATCTCGCCCGATTATATAGGTAGGTGAATGCTTAAGCAAAGCTTTTGGTTGGTTCCTGGCGGAGCAAGCTGATTGGTTTCCTCCGGTTTAGTCTCATGCTCTGTACAGCCTAATTTTATTCAGTTTTCATCCGCCATCTTGCGTGAACAAGATGGCCACGACCCACATCCGAAAAAAACATGGCTTAAGTTTTTCCTGGCGTAACTTCAGGTAATTTATTCCGGCTCAGCAACTGTGCGTTGATTGGCTGGGGCAAATTTGTATCCCGACATAATGATTTAACAAAGTAGTGGGGTTACACACATTCGTTTTACGACAGGCGGTTACCTGTCCGCTCGTGGACTGGCTAATGGCCTGTTTGTAAATACTCGCTAGTGCCTGTAAGACATAGAGAAAAAAAATAAAAATAGGCGTGGCTAAAATATGAGTTAGGCAGATATCGAAGATCATGGGTTCTGCGTTAACAAAACCGTGAATACTAATAAGGAAGCAAAGGTGGGAAATCATGTAATCTATTTACATAACCTGTCACAGTTCGTCCCGGCTTGAAGATATGAAACCATTTTCATGTCTACTTTATGAAAATAGAGTTACCTGTATCCGTAGCTTCCGGGTGACTGTTTTCTTCAATCTCATCCCCCTCCTCCTTTGTGCTCCAATTTCCACTCATTAAGTCTGCTCCTACGTTTTCATTCCTGGTATGTATTCTACTTTAAAAGAATATACGCTTAGCGACAAATCCCAGCGCATTATCTTCGCATTTAATTCCTTATTCGCTCCAAGAAACGCCAGGGGAGCATGATCTGTCTGCACCGTGAATGATACTCCGTACAGATATTCATGGTGTCTCCTTATCCCATGAACCAGTGCCAGACATTCTCTCTCCACTGTGGAATAGTTTCGTTCTGCTTTATTCAATTTACGACTGCCGTATTCCACTGGGAATAGCCGGTTCGGATCATCGTCGCCTGCTTGGAGCAGAGTTGACCCGATGCCTTGACCCGATGCATCGACCCGCAATATAAAGGGTTTGGTAATGTCAGGTGACCGTAAAATTGGATATTCAGACAGCTGTTCCTTGAGCGTGACGTAAGCGGTTTCGCACTTAGAATCCCAGATAACCCTCTCAGGTCGCCCCGTCTTTGTTAGGTCAGTAAGGGGTGCAGTCAAACCATTGAAGTTTTGATAAATTTCTGATACTATGCACACAGAGATAGAACGACCGTGTTTCTCTCTTCGTTGTTAGCCTTTTCGCTGCACGTATTTTCTCTACGTTCTTAGCAACTGGCCACATGGAACCGTGAGAAATGGTATGCCCCAGGAAGTCAAGCTTTTCGAAGCCGATTAAACAGTTGCTAGGTCTAGCTGTGACACCAGTTTCCTGTAGTCTCCTGAGGAGCATAGCAAGCGTAGCAATATGTTCTTCGTAGGTATCCGTTGCACTAGTATATCGTCCATAAAGTTGTGTATATGTGGACTGTCCAATGGTTCTAAAACCTTTTTCATCATCCTTGTGAAGACTCCTGGTGCGTTGTGTAACCCGAATGGCATCATTCTGAACGTATAGTGTCCTTCACTGGTGCTGAAAGCTAGCAAAGACTTAATTTCCTCCTTGACTGGTATTTGATAATAACCTTTACTCAGGTCAATCTTTGAGAAAATCCGTGCCTTGCTTAGCTTAGTGAACTGCTCAGAAGCGCTCTGTAGAGGTTCAGGCTGGAATTCCGTTACAGAGTTAAGTAGACGGTAATTGATGCACAGCCGAACTTCCTTACTGGGCTTCTGCAACAGCACTACGCTCGCACTATAAGGAGATGTAGACTCACTAATGATTCCTGCTTGACGTAGTTTGTCTATCTCTTCCCGTAGTGTATCAGCTTTAGCATACGGAATAGGGTAATCTCTGGTTCGAACAGGTGTCTCGTTTGTCAGTTTCATATCGAACTCTACGAGGTGTGTTCGCCCAGGTATGTCCGTTAAAACTAATGTTTACTGTTTCAGTAGCGCCCTCGTTTCTGTCTGTTGTGCTTGAGAGAGAGTGTCACCGAATTTTACATCTTTGAAAGATTCCGTTTGTAGCAATGGATATTCCATGCAACTATCGTCATCTTCATCATCTTCGGTAGCTATAGCGACCACCAGGAGATGTTTGGAGGACGGCACCGGTCTTTCCAAGTATTCCTTTAACAGATTTACATGGTAGACCTTCTCATTTCCTTTAATAGAGATCTGGTAGTTAGTTCTTGAGATCTTTTTAAGGACGGTAAACGGCCCTTGCCACCCGATGCGTAGTTTGTTACTTCCGGTTGGCAGTAACAATAAAACTTTCTCCACTGGTTGTAGTTCTCTCTCTTTCGATGCTTTATTATATCGTTTAGCATGCTTTGCGCGGGCTTTCTTAATGTTGGTTGTTGCTAGATTCCATCCTAGTTGTAACCTTTCCTTAAGTTCCGATACATATTTACTGGCTGAGACGAACGAACGAACGAACGAACTTTATTTTCATAGGGTTGAGAATTGGACACGCAGGCCCGTCTAACATTCTGCCCTTCCTTTCGACTGTCTCATCAGCCTTCTGGTCTGTCAGTGACCGGAGTAAAGCTTCTAGCGGGCCCTTGAAAGGTCTGTCGAATAAAAGAGTAGCTGGTGGGAAACCTGTAAAGGCCTGTGGGACTTCCCTGTAGGCGAATAAGGCTGCAGGAATGAAAAGGTCCCAATCTTCAGGTTTCTCTTGTCACAGCTTACGTAACATCATGGTGAGGCTTCCGTTAACACGTTCTACTAACCCACTTCCGGCCGGATTATAGAGGCTCGTGTAGATGTGCTGGTTCCTCAAGATCTTAACGATCTCCTCCATCAACAGGCTACGGAAGAGGTTTTCAAACTGTGCGTCGCGGCTCCCAGAGGCGTCGCGGTCCTCGGCTAAGGGCATCACGGTGGCTTGGGAAAATTGTTGGGCTCGATATTATGAGTCAAGGTCCATCAATAAATATAGATCTTCGTAGGACGACATGTTTGTGCCGAGGTATTATCACATGTACCAATACGTTTCATTAGGTACTAGAAGTTATTGACAAATGCACCATAAAACTCCAGAGCAGGTCTATGTTACGAACAGCTGATCACTAACTCTGATGTCATCATGGCGGATGCTGGTGTTAAGAGATGAGATGACCCAACAGCGATCGTCCAAGCCGACTCTGTTTATGAGCTGTGCGCTAGTGACCTCTAGCAGGCTGGCTTGTTATTACTACTGTTTTGGTAGATGGCAGTCGAGTCGTACCACGTGTCACAATAATTAAAATCAGTCTGGTCTTGCTGGTTTGTAGTTTGGACGTAGTTTTGTCCAATGCAGTTTGTTTTAAATTGTGTTGTGTAATTGTCTCTGTTTTTCAGACAGTAAGGATGAATTTTTAATTAAGTGTGCAAAACGAGATATTTCTGAGGCGTTGTGCAGTTCTAAAGACGAACGGAGACGAAAACATCAGAAGTATGACGACAGTTACCTGCACTACGGGTTTACGTGCACTACTGTGGGAAATGAAGAACGCCAACAGTGTGTCATTTGTTTTAAAGTTCTGGCCAGTGAAAGTATGCTTTGTCGTGGAATATTCTAATCCACATATATAAATTATTAGGTAAATATGAAGCCTAACAAATAAAATTAATAAAGAGAAGAGCAATGGTAAAATAACAGTGCTGTCACAAAGAATGTACTAGAAATCCCCCTTGTTTTCTGCTACGTCTGCAAATTGTAACGCTTTCACGTTGATAGTAAAAGCTTACTGTATTATTACCCGCTTTCTTCAATGAAACGTGTGCTGCATTTCTAAGAAAAACATTGAGAGGCCCTGCGTAATGACCTAAATTAATCCTAACATTAATTATATTACGTTACCAAAACGAACGAACAGATGGACTCAAGTAGAAAAGGATAGCGAGAAGGGAGAGGCAGAAAGCCGAACACTAAACACGCGTCGCGCGATACACAAATGCTGCCATCACGCGTGTAAGGCCATGCACTAACTTTTTTTCAGACGGACAGTGATAAAATATATTAACCATCCCAGAGTTAGGTTTTAAAATCATAAAAAACTCTTATTAGGAAAGATAACAATAGATGGGTTTACGTTTGAAAACATAACAGTACCCAGACAGCACATCTTCGAAACAGGAGGTAGAAGAAATTGCATATTTTGAACGCAGCCACGTAGCTCCTTTAAATTTGTATTTTTGGGTTCCTTAGGGCTTGCTGACAAAGAATATGTAAAACGTTACGCAAATAGTCCAGGAATTAATAAATTATAACCAAAATAAAATATTGGGGATGCCTGACAGCATAAAATCATTTCTGCTCATAAGATTTTTTTTTATAACGTGTTTGAAAAAAATTTACGTTACAGAAATAGTCTACCATGTAAACTCCAAATTGATTGGAGCGCAACAAATGAAAGCCTAACCACGATTGGTCGGACTATAAATACTATCTTTCGTTGTCAAGGGAGACGGGGAAGGGTAACATTTTTTCAAACACTTGTCGAAACGTGGCTCATTGGCCAGTCTCGCTGATATACACACTTGGGAGCGTTAGTTCGAAACCACTTGTTTAAATAAGCTTGATAAAGCATCAGTGCGTTGAAGCCAGCTTATATTTTGCTAAATAAAAGCCTGGAACATAGGCAGATGGGAATTTGTGCCAGTTTGTGCCAGAATTCATTGCTAATCAACGTATCTGTGTTTATTCCTAGGAATTGTGGTAAGCTTGAACCATTCAATATCTTTTAATGAAAATTGAATGTGAATTGTTGATTTATGCCTGTATATATATATATATGTGTAGTTCAGTGGCAAACGTGAGGTAAAGCCTATAATGCTCCAGCCTGAACAGAGGGTGTCGGAGGAAAGTCAAACGGTGATTGTGATTCCTGGTTCCTTTGTCTTTGAATCAGGACACACATATGCCTTTATGACAGAAATGAATACATATTGTTATTTGAAAAGTTACGAGTGTCTCCTGTAAGCTATTCTCATAGAGTGTTATATGTATGTGAGTGTCACAGTGTTGTCAAGAGTAGTGGATTAAATTAAATTGTTTATCTGTCTGTTGTTGTGACTTACACTTCACCATACTCATACCCTAGACACATAACGTAGCATCACACTATTCCAGAATAATTCTGACTGAGATATAGAGATATGTGGTAGCAAGTAAGGTTATCTATAATACACTACTCTTAATAGATATAGATACCTTCACAGCTGATCTCAGTCAGTACACTAAGTCCCCTATAAATATTTATAACATCCCACTTCACCACATGCTTCCCAATAAAATGAGACGACATTTGGAATCAGTTCATGGCAGTTTGATGAACCGACCACTTGAGTACTTTTCTTGCAAGTTAAAAGAAATGACAGAACAAAAAGCAACGTTCACTAAACAAACTACGATTCCTTCAAAGGCTCTTCTTTCATCTTACAAAGTTGCTTACCATGTAGCAGAGTGCAAGAAACCCCACACCATTGCGGAAGACCTTATTGTAGCGAGATTTGGTACCTCTTGCTTTAGTTGTGAAAAAATATGTAGCGCGACACACATACACACACACGGCGCAAGGATATCACGCGACGGAGCTTGCTTTGAAGTTTGAAGTAGGCGGAAAAAATGAGATTTACGTTCAGCCGGACGGTATTGAAAAAGGTAGGATAGCGAATATAGGAATGAATGGCCGACTTTAAATAGACTATGAATTATATCCAAAAGGCTGGGAGCCGCGCTGGTGTAATGGCTTCGGCGTTGTACTGGCGACCAGGTGTTCATGGTTCAAACCCGGGCGTCAGCGTTTGAAGAAATGTTTACGGCCGGAAATTTGACTGAATAGCCTGAACGGCTCCTTTGATAAACCCTCTGTGGATGGGAAGGAGCGAAGCTCCTGACCGGGTTAGAAGGAAAGTCCTCAGGTTCCCCAGCCTCGCAATGACATGTCATTGGGTCAAAGGGCTGAAAGCCCAAGTGCCGCTGGTTAAAAAAAAAAAATCCAAAAGGATATTATTCAAATATAAATAGTTTTAAAAATAATTAACATTTTTCATCGTCATCACATCTGCTAAAAGTTAGCTAATAATCTTTACAAATTTATTATAACTATATGCCTAAACGGATTTAAATATAAATTGGATAAAATGAAAGCCTCATATGGGGAAAATGAAAGGATACAAACGAAGGAAGGAAGGATATAAGTGTGTAGGGAAAAGAAGAGAAAACAAGTAGGTAAAAAGCCCAGATTGCCCCAAAATCGCCTCAAACCGAGAGATTACACGAAAGCTTTATGGGACTTCAAAGTGTGCTTTCTCGTACGGGAGATAAAGCTAAATATAAGGACAGAGCGGCGCGTTGGAAATCACACACACCAAATCCAGAAGCCAGAGTGAGAAACTGGAAGACAGCATCTGCAAGAAAAGTTCTTTTTTCACGCTGCATGCAGGGCAGATTAAATTCAGCCAATACAGTCTCACCGTGAGCTTATTAATCCTAAGAGGGTATGTAAGTTTATTAAAGAGATAGGTATGACTAATATCATTTTATTTACGATTTTATTGTATCAGATATAATAAAAAGGGAATGACGCTAACCAGAGATAACCTCCACCGGCATTGTCAGGAAGCATAACCATTAATTGGTTAACCAAATATATCATGGCTAGTTCTTGTCTGGAAGCTTACGACATACCAGCAAGTACATAAGTGACTTAGCATCCATAAGTGGAAGGCAAAGGTTATATCGTACCCATGTATCATAACATGTGATTTATTCATGTATTTTGTTAATTCTGCACAGTATACATTATCTTATCATGCTATCTCTGTAACATACTACCATGATTCATTCATTTATATACAAACACTGAAGACATGGTCGCATCATGAACAGCAGTTGGTGGTGAGATTGTTGGAACACATGGCCACCTATTACCTTTTGTTCCAGGTTTTTATGATCAATTTTTATGATCATTCCTGATCGAGAAACTAAAGACTTGAGGACCGTTGATCCTGCTCACTGAAGCCTAGAGGTCAACCAATCTTCAACACCGTAGTTCCCCCGTAGTTATAGGGCGGGCTGAAGGACAGTCTATTTATTCAAGTGTGTCTCAGGAACCTCGAGCAGACGTGGCTAATATCAGATGAGTTTTATGTGTATCCATCCAACAAACACCGTGAGCCGTTTCTAAAGCGATGGTCGATGATGATATCATCTAGAAACTAGATATACTGTGACAGACTGTTCTAATTGCATTGGAAGTTTCATCCAAGATTTTTTTCTATTATTTATTTTAATTTGTAACTATAAATAATCATACATTTTACCATCTTCCAACACCCATTTCTCATTACAAGAATATATAGATGTACATAATAAATTATGAAATTGTACTCAATTGACTTGGTAAATTTTTAACTGTTAAATTTTGAGTTACTTTTCCTAATTTAATTATATTATCACATAGGGTTACTATAGCGAAAGTAGCACCGTATACTTCTGAAGCCTAAATCTATTGTCCAGCTCAGAGTATTCACAGCTGTAACTCACTTGTGATACCAGTGTACTTCTCGGGCACTGGAACTTCATACTTTCTGGAGAGAGATTCTACTTCTGCTCTACCACTATTATCATACTAGGAAAACCTTTCGCTACACTTATCTTACCTGCTGCTGTGGACATGGTGTCTAATATGATAGGTGAGTCTGCCGCCAAGCAATGGCTGAGTGTGCCTTTCTCAGATAGCACCATTAGTCGTCGAATAATTGAGATGGCTGACGATGTTAATGACCAGTTGATTGAAAAACTCAAATGTGATTTCGCTATTCGGCTAGATGAAGCTACAGATATGCACAATGATGCGTATCTAATCTGTTGTGTGCGATTTATAGATGACAATAAGTTCTTTGAGGATCTTCTTTTCTGCAAAAGCATCAAATCTGGAACAAAAGCAGCAGACCTCTTTGAAATACTGGATTCTTTTATAGAAGAAAACAACATTAACTCTGAGAAATGTGTAGGTGTGTGCACTGATGGAGGTTGTTCAATGGCTGGCTGCTATGGCGGACTGCAAGCCTTGATTCGGAAGAAGGCTCCTTTCTGTGCCTGGACTCATTGCATCATTCACAGGGAAGCACTGGCATCCAAAAACATCAGCCCTGCCCTTAATGAAGTCCTTCAATCGGTAATCGAAGTAGTAAATTTCATTAAAACGCGGCCACTAAAGTGCAGATGTTTCGAGCAAATGTGCATCTACACGGGAGCTGAACACACTTCGCTATTTTATTATTACAACTCTCGCTGGCTTTCACGCGGAAATGTCATCAAAATGGTGTATGAACTCAGGAATGAGCTTTATTGTTATCTTGTCGAAGAAAAACATTCTAGTTCTGAAAAGTTCGTGGACAACGAATTTGTTTTGAAGCTAGCATATCTTTGTGATGTCTTCGAAAAACTGAATTCTTTAAATGTGTCCCTTCAAGGTACTGAGACCCATATTCTGCAGCTATCAGATAGAATTTCGGCCTTCAGAAAAAAAAATGCTATTGTGGAAGGAAAAGTTAGACAATAAAGACGTAAATTACTGCTTTCATTCTCTGCACACCTGTTTAGAAGACAATGACTTGGAGCTGAGTGAAGAACTGAAGGCTGTGTTTGTTGACCACTTAACACAGCTCAGTGTTTACTTTGGCAAGTACTTTTCAAAAGAGACTGACCAACACACCTGGATCAAAAATCCCTTCAGTACAGAACTCCCATCTACACTCACTACTAGAGAGCAAGAGCAGCTTATTGATATTTCATCGGACTCCACACTGAAATCGAAGTTCGACTCTTCATCACTACCAGAGTTGTGGAGCTTGGTGAACCAGGAATATACAGAAGTAGGCAGCAAGGCCCTACGAGTTTTGATTCCATTTGCAACATCCTACTTGTGTGAGACAGGGTTTTCTGCATTGGCCGCCATCAAAACAAAATACAGATCGCGATTGAACGTCGAGAAGGAGATTCGAATCGCAATTTCCAAATTTGTGCCCAGATTTGAAGACCTGATGATAAAGAAGCAAGCTCATCTTTCTCATTGACTTTGTGACTAGTATAAGGTGTCATAAAACTATAAGTTGATTAAATTAATTTAGTTTTTCATTTACAAAATAAATACAGTCTTATTTATTTTGTGCTCGAAACTTAACTTACTTACCCCCCACAATTGGTATCAGATGTAAAATATGCACACTCAGAAGTCATTAATATCTTTTTGGGTACAATTGCTTATATAGTATAGAGAGGAGCCACGGTGATTTATGCACAGGTAAGGGAGCCGCGGACCAAAAAAGTTTGAAAACCTTTGGGCTACGGAATTGGGATCCATTATCCGTCAAAACTTGTTGAGGGAATCCCAACCGTGTAAATATCTGCACTAGGGCTTCTGCGACATGTTTGGAATCCGTGCATGTTAGAGGTATAGCTTCTGCGCACAAAGTGTATGTGTCGACTAAGGTCAGGACAAACCTGTGCCTTCTTTTATTCCTTTCTAGGGGTCCTAAAATGTCGATTACAACCCGTTCAAATGGTGTCCCCACTATTGGCATTTCACCCATGGGAACTGGGGGTGTCCAATGCTTGGGTGCCACACGTTGGTACTTGGCGCAGGATTTCACGTATCTGATAATATCAGTGTTCATTCCTGGCCACCAATAGTGAGTCGATATTCGCTGATTAGTGGCGTTTTGTCCCATATGTCCGCTAAAGGGAAGAGAGTGCCCCATTTCTAAGATTTGGTCTCTGTACTGCATCGGTACTAGGAGCTGATTATGCCCTTGTTCAGGGTTGCCCGTTCTACGATACAATACTCCATCCTTAGAAAAGATGTCTCCGTTGTGTCTGGGGTCCTTGGCCATTGGCAGTTTTCTAAAGCAGGGCTCCAAGGTAGGATCCTTTTGTTGCGCCTCTTTTAGTTCCTTGGGTAACAAATTTGGCGCAAACTCCCATTCCTTCTTGGTTTGCCCTATTGTGGTTACTGCTGTCACAATTGGCTCTTTCTTTCTCCCAATAAACACATATCTACAGCCAAGTATGACTGGGTAGATCGGGTCATCCATAATAGCCGCTTTGATCACACCTCTGACAAAATCAGTGTATCTCCACCAATGCGATGTATAGCGTCATGGGTGCATCTCCTTTGAAAACTCCACATGATTTGACGGTTTCTTCTGTCTCTTGACCGGGTTTGACCAAGTGTCTTGCGACAATGCAATCAAAGGACAACCCTGTATCAAACAAACAATATGTTGAAGTCCCGTTCAAAATAACAGTTCCTCGAGTTGAGGGCCTCTCCCCCTCAGGTTGAGAATCACTGACATTAATTCTTCCTTGCGAGGCTGTTTGCAAGCATCCGATGCGATTAGGCCCGGTGTGCTTGCCCTGATCAGATGTCCCGTGCGCAGGGGTTTTCCCTTTGTCACCCTGTCATTTCTGGCCGCGCTGCCAGGTCGGACGGTTTGGCTGATCAGAATTGTTGTTGTTGGTGGTGTACCTGTTTTTATAGTATTTAGATTTTTCCGGAGGGTAATTCTGGGGTACAGTTTCTCTGGGGTTATGGTGGTGAGAAGAATGGGAAGACTGCTCTAAATTATTTTTCAGAGAAAGCTCCTCCGTCGGTTTGCGTTTTTCGCCTGGCAGTTTAGGCCATCACATTGTTATATCGCTCATACGTGCTCAAACTGTCTTCCAGCTTTACTGCGCCTTGTTCCGCCAGAAATCTACAGGTGTCACTTCACAAAGTGTTCTTTATTTGTTCGGTTACTACGAACTCCTCAAGACCTTCGTAGGTGGAGGGAAGCTCGGAAATCTCCAGACATTTTGTCAAGTATCCCTTCAGACGAGAAGAGAACTGCTGAAAAGTCTCAGTGCTTTCCTTTCTGCTATTACGGAACAGTTGCAAAAATTTGCGAGCGTTCATTTCGAAACGCTCAAGTAAAGCCTTCTTCAACATGACGTAATCGTCTTGGTGGCTGCTTCCCAGTTTTGCGTACGCATCATACGCAGTGCTTTTTAAAGCCTAAGAAAGCTTCAAACACCAACGAGACCTTTCTAAACCGTACAGATTTGCTATTCTCTCAAATTTTTCTAGATAGCAGTCAATTTTCTCATTGGGGCTTGGGAAGGATTCCAGGGCAAAAGACATAGCTGCTAGTTGAGGAGATTGAGTGTTGGAAAGATCAGTTGACTGTGACTGAGGTAGAGAGTCTCCGTTTTTTGAGGTAGAGGCAGCCCCACGGCTTTGGACCTCTAAGGTCTTAAGCGCCAGTTCGTGCTGTCTCTCCTTCTCTCGTTCGTACGCCCTGCGAATTTCCATTTCCTCCTCTATCTTCTTCTGCTCCCTAGCTTCGTCTGCTTTCCTCTCCGCATCATATTTGTCAAGTTCTTCGTTGACAAACGCTTTCAATTCTTCTCCTTGCAATCCCTCTTCCCTTGCTTCCTCTCTTAGCATTGCTCTAAGTTTTGCACGCTCACCCATGGCAAATAACTGACTGTGACTCACCCGAGAAAGAAAGAAGAAAAATTATACACTGATTCCCTACCAATTACGAGAAAAATACAAAAAAATTCCTGTTATTTAACTGTGATACCTCCTCCTGTTATCAGTTATCTAATCTATCGCTGTTATTAACTGGCAACTAGGCTCCTAATACAGACGACTTAAACCATACAAATGGTAGATCAGGCTAACAACTGAAAAAAACTACTTTACCACGGTAAAGAGAGAAAAAAATTTCACTATAATTAAGGAGAAAAAAAAGTTCCCTTATTATTTATTTTTTTTTTTTCGTACGCCCGCTAATACTCGAGGCGAATCTCAGGTTATTATTAATGTCTAACCTGACATTGATTTTACGTGAGTATCCCTTTTCTTGTACAGAGACAGGTGTCCCTCGCCATTCAGGCAGATACTCGCCGATTTCGGAGGTACCCATTAGAGCTGGGTCGGCTCAGGAGCCGCCAATCCCTGGTCGACGACATTCCTTCAAATGTCCACGCCAGGTCTCGAGTTAATCCAGTCCAATTCCCGGTCGACGAAAAATCCTCAAATGCAGTCGCCCGGGTTTGATCCTGAATCACCCGGTCGCCAGAGCGGTGTTGTAACCACTATGCTAGCGCGGCTCCTTCCCTTATTATAAAATCCACCAAAACACCCCCACACCTGAAGTCAGTTAGGAGAAAGGGGAGGCTATTAACTAAACGAATTTGTCAGAATGCTCTCCCTTAGCTTAGCGTAAACTCCTCTGCTCCCTAAAACCTGGTGATTGTCAGACAATCACGCGCTACCAGCGGCCTTGTAGTACAAAATCATTGTTAAGATATGTCCGCCCGTTCGTTTATTTCAGTGTATTAAAAGAGTTTGTCTGCAATTGATATATGTATACTGTGACTCTTCCAAGATGTGTCTATATGAATGTTAGATCACTTGTATACAACAAAAGTGTCACGCGAATGTTTTATTCGTGGGTATGCAAAAACCGCACTGTATCGTCCCTGTATTATTTATGCAGTGTTCTCTCACAAGGGATAAGGAATTAGTAATATCACAGATAGGCCCAACAGCTCACAAATAACCAGTTATAAAGCCAATGCTGGTCCGGTAAAAAAAAACAACCGAGTTTATTGAAAACTGATGATCAATGAGAAATGATGAGCCGTCGTTAGGTAATGTCGTTCCGTCTATTAGTAACATATTTTTATACCCCTTGACGGTAGTACATTGTTGCTTCTCACTCCCAATCCATCTATACACATCTATGTATTGAATATATCCATGACATTCCCACGTAACTTCTTTTCAAATTCATTTAACTTCATTAGCATGATTTTCTCAAAGTTAATACACAATATCGACAAAGCAGGATCCTTTAGACTCCGATTTTTACGGTGTATAGACCTACCCTTTCATAAATGTGTATACATCAACTGATACACTTAAACAGTACTCATCCTGTTGTGTATTCCTATACATGACACGAATCAAAATACCCTTTTTCACGGGTTTTTCCTGCCCACCAGCAAACAAGGCTGTTCCCGTCTTGTTTGTTTCTTGGGGTTCATTTTTACTCTCTACGTAATTGTTTCAACCCACAAAACTCCTATGTCATCCTTTTTTACTGCGTGCATGAATAATGCACCTAAGTGTCCTATTCACATATATTCAAATATTTTCACCAAACTCAACTCAGCGCTCTTTGATGCGGAACAACAGAAATGTTGTAAAAAACCATACGCAACAATCATTACATAACATTATCTCCGACAAAGATCACCCACAAATTAACTGTATGTAACTCTAAAATGCTGTGGAAAAAACAATTTATGTATTTGTGTGGTCAGCAAGCCAATAAACAGAACGTTAGTCTAGGGGATAATTATTATTAATGATACTTAACTCACGAGACAACCATACTCTGCTCTATCTAGACTATATAAAAGATTTAATATCAGACTTTAGTCATTTATCTAGATACAGACTAGATCCAATTTTTGGAAACAATATCAATCTGACGTACTAGAAAAAATCTCAAACATTGCACCCTTTCTGTGGTACTTGTTCAAGATCTAGCTCAAAATCCCGTAAACGAGCCAACCCATTCTGTCGTAAATTTTGATAGGTATTTAAGATAGATTCTGGTCCCATCTGAATAGAACTGAAAAAAGGTGGTAACTCAGTGAGAGATAAGGTAAAGAAATAGATTTCACGAGTGAATAAGTTAAAGGCAGAATCAGTCACTGGATTGAGAAGATACTCTAGTCCAGCCTATCTTTACGACTGAAATTTTGTTTATCAGGCAATTCTCCTTTCCGTGTATATTAACATTTACACTATTAACCACTCACACACACGCACACACAGATAAATGACGACAACCAGACGCACAAACGTGAAAACTATAGTAAATAATAATAATTATAATAATAAATTCTTTAAGCACCAAACACGGCGCATAAGGCAGAAACCAGTGCTCTCCAGGTTGTTCGTTGTGACGCCACTCCTCTTAGCTCTTGCACATTATTTAGGCCCAACGTTCTTCCTTCTCTTATTATTGTTCTTCTGAGTGTTTCTTTTGGTCTTCCTTTTTTCCTCTTACCCTCAGGAACCCAAGTGAGCGCCTGTAGTGGTATTCTGTTGTTTTGCATTCGTAGGACATGACCGATATAAGACCATCGTCTTTTCCTTATATAGTCGGAGACATATTTCTGCCTAGAGTCTTCTCTTATTTGTCGATTAGTCTTGAATTCTTTCCAACTGATGTTCATGAGTTTTCTAAGACATTTGTTCTCGAATGTATTCAGCTTGTTCTCCAATGATTTTGTTATTTTCCAACTCTCACAGCCGTATGTTAACACTGAGATAACATTTGAATTAAACAGACGAAGCTTGGTATGTGTATTCAATGATCGTAATTTCCAAATGTTAGATAATCTATTGAAGGCGCTAGCTGCCAAAGCAATTCTAGTATGGATTTCTCTTGTTGTGTCACCATCCTGAGTCATTTTACTGCCTAAATAATTGAAACTTTCAACTTTCTGTAGTTTTTCCCCGTTCAAGATGATATCAAAGGTCTCGTTAGAAAAGTTCATAGCTTTGGTTTTAGAGGCATTTATTTGGAGACCTATTTTAACCGAGAGATGACACAAATTATTTATTGCTTCTTGGGATTTTCTTGGTGTTGAACTTAAGAATGCTACATCATCTGCGAAATCCAAGTCCCCCAGGAATTTTCCATTTGTCCATTTTATACCCAATTGTTCATTGTGGGTATAGTTTCTCATAACCCAATCAATAGCTATTCCAAAAAGTAGTGGTGACATAATACAGCCTTGTTTCACCCCTGTTTCTACTGTAAACCATTCTGTATTCCCTTTATTTGTTCTAACACAACATCTTGCATTGTCATATAGCGCTTTGATTATATTCACATATTTTGTTGGAAAACCATAGATTGTAAGTATCTTCCACAATGATGGGCGGTGTAGACTATCAAAGGCTTTTTGAAAATCGACGAAGGTGATAATAAGTGGCGATTGCCTTTCCACTGATTCTTCTATAATTGTTCTTAGTGTGAATATTTGATCAATACATGATCGTTTCGGCCTGAAACCCGCTTGTTCTTCTCTGATCTTTTCGTCAGCATGCAATTTAAGTCTTTCTAACATCATGCAACATAATAATTTTCCAGGTACTGATAATAGAGATATACCACGCCAGTTATTACAGTCTGATAGATCACCTTTCTTCGGTAACTTTACAATAATACTGTCTTTCCATTGTTGTGGTGGTTGTTCTTCTCTCCATACTTCATTTATAATATCTAAAATTCTCAAGAGGTTGTTGTCATTAACTGCTTTAATCATTGCCCCTGAAATTTCGTCAACTCCAGCAGCTTTAAAATTTTTTAATCTTTTAACGGCTTGTTTGATCTCGTCCAGCGTGAATTCATCGCAAGTTATTGGCAAGGTGGTTGTGGGTGTTTCATTATTAAAATCAGGTGTTACTGTTGGTGGTGGTCTGTTTAGCACCTCCATGAAGTGCTCAGCCCATCTCTTCATTTGTTCTTTTTCTGTTGGTATTGAATTCCCTAATTTACCTTTAACAGGTGTTTCCATAGCAGTAGGCTGGTGACATAGTAAAACTCCTACGTCATCCTTTTTTACTGCGTGCATGAATAATGCACCTAAGTGTCCTATTCACATATATTCAAATATTTTCACCAAACTCAACTCAGCGCTCTTTGATGCGCAACAACAGAAATGTTGTAAAAAACCATACGCAACAATCATTACATAACATTATCTCCGACAAAGATCACCCACACGGCGTAGTAAATGGGGTATGGATATTGGGCTGAGCTGACCGACACAGGTAATTAAGTTTTGTTAAAGTTTATTATCATAAAGAAAACTTCACAACATCCAATATATCAATAGTAATAGAAAAAAATCATAGGTTACAGAAATTAACAAAATATAAACCCATAAGTGCAATCCCCTCTGTTGAGACAAGATCCCGCAAGAAAGAAGTTAATAACCTCAAACGGTCAAAAGATTTGCGCTATGGTATATAATTTGACTATACTGTAAAGAACAGAGTTCCTAATTAATCTATCCTGAAAATAACAGTATTAGCAAACAAAAAGGAAGAAAAAAAAAAACAAATGAGTACAATGATTATACAACAGAAGAATTATTCAATACTCTTTCTCTCAGCTCTGACAAACCTGTGGGCACATTCAGTCTCGCTTACCTAGTAGTTGTTTTAACAACATCTTGAACATATCTCCATGATATAAATACAAATCCAGTGTTGGTTTTCGCCGAAAATAAGCCCCCGTTCCTCCAAAACTGATTAATTCTTTTAATGGGGAACGCTTACTTTGGTGCTGATAATTGGATATGTTTATGTCACATTAATTAGTCCAGGTAGAAAATTAATTACCGAGATATAGTGTTCACAGTGTACAGCAGCTTGTAATTCCGATAATTAAAGAGAATGTCAGGTGAGTACATCTCTCTGGATAAATCCTCACCACAACACAGTGGTCAGTAGTCGGGTAGTGTTAAGTTTGATATTTTTGCCACAGCGGGCTGAATGTAAATGAAAATGAAAGGAAATCTGGGTATCTATATGTCCAGTTATCGTTATTCTTATTGTCATATTTTCGTGCTCTCTCTCTCTCTCTCTCTCTCTCTCTCTCTCTCTCTCTCTGGGTGAGACTAGAGGGCCGAACAGGTCAACCTCGAAGACCCGATATACAGAAGAATGTTTTTTGGTACTATTTGACTTAGACCCCTTTTCTCAGGCCGCTGGTAGGTTTGGTTTGTGATCCGTACTAGATTTAGGAAAAAATACAAAATAATTAACCACAATATCAGTATTCTATACCAACCCGCGTAATGTATGATTTCTTATCCACACGGTTATTAAATTAGATTAGAAACCACAAGTGTCTAGCTTATCGTATCATTTTTAACACGTGAAATAAGCGCTAGTCATTTACAAAATTACACTTATTGAAATAGAAAAAAATATAGATTCCGTCAGTAGTCAATCGCCTAATGCTTTTACTAGTCAATTAAAACATCTCTTTCTGGGTGATAGCGAGTAATTAACTTTTACGTTACAGCTGGAAAAATTAGCTATATGTTATTTAATACGCTAGTCAATTAACACAGTAAATCCTAGTGAAATATAATGACGAACTTTAACAATTAAATCACTCAAGTGCTATTATATATTTCTTTTACCGCAACACAGAAAATGAAACTATCTCCACAGAATTCTAAGTGATCCACTTTGTACAATGGCTCTAGGATTCGAGCTAGATATTCCGAAAATTTCTGAGGCGACTGAATAATTGATTTTAACAGATGGGGTATTTATATAAAATAGGTCTACTTTCTCTAGCTAGTGCGAGATATCGCGCTTTAGCCCGCATTTTGGGAAAATCTACGGTTCGATTCCTGAATTAAAGCTTTCTTTCTCACCTATGCCGACCGCATAGATGTTCGCTAACGAGCAGACCGTCTATTGATCTCGTCTCTCTCTGCAGCTAATTACGTCCCCTTTGGGATCACGAACAAACGGATGTGGTCGGTAACTGTGGTTATCGCCCCTTACTTTTTCTTCATTCGCTCAAGTCCCCCTTGAGAAATGTAACCATCAAAGGTACGTCTTTTGTCTTATCGCCCTTGATTCTACAAATAGACGACTCGATCTCTCTCTACGTGCGTTCTTTGTCTGATCTGTCACTATTCAACGATTGCCCAATTGCTCGCATGATAATTCAGTCAACGGCTCTTACTCGCTGGCGGTTACCTGTCCGCTCGTGGACTGGCTAATGGTCTGTTTGTAAATACTCGCTAGTGCCTGTAAGACATAGAGAAAAAAAAGAAAAATAGGCGTGGCTAAAATATGAGTTAGGCAGATATCGAAGAGCATGTCTTCTGCGTTAACAAAACCGTTAATACTAATGAGGAAGCAAAGGTGGGAAATCATGTAATCTATTTACATAACCTGTCACAGGAAAGTGGAAAAAAAGGGATATCATGATAATCACGGGCGACTTTAACGCGAAAGTTGGTATCGAAAGAACAGAGGAAGAGAAAAAGGTGCGATGTCCATTCCGTATAGGACATAGAAACGAAAGAGGAGAAAAACGAATCGAATTCTGCTTAGAAAACAACCTCTCTATTACAAATACCATATTTAGACAACATCACAGAAGGCTCTACACATGGACCTCACCAGATGGCAACAGCAGGAATCAAATAGAATACATCTTGATACAACAAAGATGGAGGTCAGGTATATCATCTACAAAGACACTCCCAGGAGCAGATTGTGATTCATGAGCTACTAATTGCAGTTTCTAAGTTAAAATTGAAAAAAGTGCCGAAAGGTTCTCGACCTCTCCGTCTCGATGTAAGCGCCCTACCACATGAATATAACATAGAAGTACAAAACAAATTCGAAGCACTGGTGGCTGTACAAGAGGTTATGACACCGGATGAGCTAGCCACACATGCGAGAGATATTCTCATCACGTCAGCAGAAAACATGATCCCTAGAAAAGTGCATAAGAAGCAGATATACATCACAGAGGAAACATTGAGGCACATAGAAGAAAATTGAAGCAAACAGGGGTAGAACGGAACAGGGACAAATACAAAAACTGCACACGGAACATCAGGAGAGAGATTAGGAAAGACAAGAAACAGTACATAACGAACACCTGCAATAGAATAGAAGATCTGCAATTTCAGGGAAAAGATGGGGATGTGATCAAGGAAATCAGAACGCTAACAGATAATTTTAGACCATCTGATACGGGGTCGGGTTTGTTGAATGTGTGCTTGTGGCTTTCTTGTAGATATATTCGTTGAATATATTACGCGTATATTAATTAGGACACTGTTTGATAGCAAGTGTCGCTATGAGTATGACCTTTTCAGTCCCCGCCCGAACACCGTAACTTTAAGAATATGACTTTAAGAATACGAATCACTTCTCAAGGCCAGGTTGGACAATTCACAGAATAATTTATTTAACATCGTGACAACTCCAACATACTTCAGAGAGAATATGTTCATGCATATAAGGCATCAATATGACGGTCTATAACGTCGTAGTACAGTCCCGTACTAAGAAACGCGTCGAAGACATTTTCACACCGTTTATTTTAATATAAGTGTTACCACTATGTTGAGGGTTAACATGAGTGGTACATATTATGTTCAATTACTGTTGATGGTGGTGGAATGTTGCTGGTGGATGGTGTGGTATAACAAGGACTGACAAGTACAGAGTCAGTGAGGTCGGGCTTACGGATGGCCGACTGATGTGTGAGTAAGTGACTGTCAACAAACGCGAATGTAAATAGGTTCTGGCATACCAACACAGGCTGTAACCACACACTACAGTAAACGTACGAGTCAGGAAACGTTGCAACGACTGGTAACGTCTAAATAGTTTATTACGCCACAGTCACGTAAACATCATGGTAACATAGGACGACACTTCATAGCAAATCATGGTGCATCAGATAAGTAAGTTCATTTCGTAGACATACAGCAAAAATAGTCATCCAAACAAAAGACAGCGTGCATCGCAGTCTCAATAGGCTGTAGAATGCAGTAACTCATAGTATAAATCCCTTCAAAGGCAATATCCAAAGATTCAGCTACAGGTACACAACTCAAATCACAAAGGCTGCAAAACACAGCAGCTCACGTTTCATAAAGGTTTACATCAATATCTTTATAAGTGACGAAGATCACTGGTCGCTTACACAGCGGCATACAATGGCTTCTAGTAACAAGGGAAAAAATCCATCAGAATAAACATGAATCAAAATCACGGCCGGTGCAATCCATGGCCTCTATAATAAATCCATCAGACTTCTTACAAAATATATAATGCCGGCGTACTCCCTGGCATCTGGGTAATATCTCTTGGAAAACAATCCATAAACTCCTGGGAGAAAAAACTTTCCCAACAATAATCTCTTTATCTTTACTTCAAAAGAATTATCCTCTTTAATTATCAAATTCCCTTCATAGAAAAACACAAATACGCCGGGACACACTAGCGAGAAGGAACGACCTTCTTTAAGCTCTGTCCGCTAAACACTCCCCGCAATCTCCGTTGCTTAAAACCGTTCAGTCTATAAGAATTCATTCAAGCGCTAACACGCAGCTTGAGAAGTGAGCTGGACTCATCCGCTTCCCCCCCCCCCCCCTCAAACTATTTCATAGAACCTTCGACCAGATTCCTTACCATATTTAAAAAAAAAAACAAGCTAACAGCTAGTCAGTAGCGCTGCGTTCAAAAAAATCACCGAGCATTCATCTCATCACAAAAAGTGTGCTTACAGGGGTGCATACAAAAAACCGACCCGTACCTACAAATCTTTTAACAGTTAACTCCCCTTAATAAAACACGACTTAACAATAAGTCACTCACGTACTTCACAGCATCCTCTTCAGATCGTTCATAAAATAACTAGACATACCACACGGAGGTTTATGGGTAAGCTAGTGATGGTACAATGTAACGAAGATCGAGGAAAATCATACATCTTCCAGGAGCAAATACACAAGAGTTCAGCCCCTTGAGATGCCACACACATAATCCTTGCAGGGCACGCTTTGGTTAGCCGACTTACAAAGTTCACGTCTGCAAAGGTGGCCAGCAGACGTAATAACGTCACTTTCTTAAACGACGACAACGGTCTCCAAACAAATCAACAAGGAAGTCGAACAGCGACAACCAATGTTATGAAATTTACACATAACATTTACTCCCCCCCCCCCCCCCCCCAGTTGAATAATGAAACGAAGTTTCATTATTTACGTGGCGTGAGTTTAAAACATCACTGGAGTGAAAAGATGGTAACAGCAAATTTCACAGTTGGTATGAATCGTACGGCACCCAGGTTTGTGCTTCATATTAGGCAAATAAACACCCAAGGTGTGGAAGTAAGTAATCGAATTACCAACACCATTGCCTATACAGAATACAAATCATTTGACACTAGTGTGAGGTCACTATGGTAACATCAACCAACAAGTAAAAATGAAATTAATATATCAGTCCAGGCATTCACACACCGCACACTGTCCAAACGCCTAATGTCAAGTCAGGTAACATTAGTAACTTAGTCTCCTGATGCAAAGCATCAAAATTTAAGTAATAGAGACAATAGATGATATGAGGCTGACAAACCAATCAATAATGGGTGATTGCGACATTTTGTCAAATGAATAATTATTGTGTGTATTTCAGTAGTATATGTCATGAATGCTACATATAACTATAAGCAATAAAGTTACTATTCTCAAGAGTTGTGAAAATAAATCACAGTATGGCGTATTAGCTCATTAATGTAATAAAGTCGAAGGTGAGTGCGACACAATTGTGGTCAAAACAAACTCAACACTTACCAAATATTTCATGTTAATCAATAATTAATGTCATATAATTGAAGTCCATTTCCTTGATCCAAAGTCCATATCAAGTTCACCAATGTATGTAGTAATACAATATTGCGAATGTCCATGATTGTCCATCATGTGATATGTTATTGTGATGAATTGAAATGTTTATTATTACAGTGGTTTTCAATCGAGTCAAATCCGAGAAGCAATTTATTTGTTGTTTCCCCTTGCTGTTTTTTCGACAGTCATTTTAAGCTTACTTCCCTTTATCTAGCTCTGTAAGTCGATTTATTGGGAAAAATATCATATAGTCGTACAAAAATCTCTGGAAAGAATCTCAGTTGTAATCTTTTCTCAATGTAATGTTTTTCAGTATGCATGTGGCATTTACGTAGTGTCCTTTAACCACCATACTAGAATCAATACGCTGAGTTCCGTGAGGTATTAGTCTATTTTGAACATCCAGAAAATCAGCATCATCATGTTGCTCTGCGAACCGTTTTTCGTTATCAGCAACGTTTCTGTAACTGAAGATGTAACTCTGTAGCTTAATTCACAGAATAATGATCGTACTAAATGTCATACAACCTTTTTGATTATACTTGTTGTTGTGGCAACGTATAGATGCACATGACCAATTCGTTATATATGGAATCTTTTTTTGATCAGGTCATCACGTGTTATGTCTGTAGATTACATGTGAACTTGTGAAACATATGTCTCTGTAATGTTCACAGGCGCCATAGGATGCTTCACGCATCTTGACAAGACGTCGGCGACGACATTTTGGCTGCCCTTGATTGCCTTGATGTCGTAGTCGTATGGCTGTAGAACCAAAGATGCTCGAGCGGCTCTTTCGTTCTTGAATCGAGCTGTCTTGAGGTAAGACAAGGCACGCTGATCCGACTCCAGGGTATATCGAGCTCCCAAAAGATACCGCTGTAATTTGGAGAAGCAGAACACAGCAGCAAGGAGCTCCCTCCCTTTCAATGATAGGATAACGTTGCTCCGTGAGTGTTAATTTTCTGCTGACATAGAGCGTTGGGTGCATGCAGCCTTCAAATTCTTGCATCAATGTCCCCCAGATAGCTGTATTTGACGCATCGACTCTGAGGGGGAAAGATATAGTAGCATGAGGCAATCTCAAAATAGGCATTTTTGAAAATGAGCATTTAATAGCATTTAAGGCCACATCACAAACATGAGTCCAGATACTCTGTTTGGGGAATCTTCACCAATGAAGACAAAACCGAAGTCATATCTGCAAAATTAGGTAGAAACTTACGATAGAAGTTGACTAAACCAAGGAGACTACGAACTTGCTTCTTAGTTCGAGGAATTTCAACGTTTAAGATCTTAGAAATAGTAGAGTCCTCAGGTTTTAAAAAACAACCTCCAACTTTATGTCCTAGAAAGGAAATTTCAGTGAATCCCACTCTCGTCTTAGAGGGTCTAGCAGTAAGGTTATGTAGGAGCAAAGTATTTAACAAAGACTTAATACCTACAATATGTTCATCCCAAGAGCGATGAAATAAACAAATATCATCTATATGGGTGATTAAATCTTCTCGGTCGGAAAAGAGTCTTCGCATCATGCGAACGAAGGTAGCAGGAGCATTAACTAGACCGAAAGACATAAAATTGAATTGAAATAGACCAAGAGGTGTGGCGAAAGCAGTATAAGGCTTAGCTCTATCCAATAATGGCACTTGCTAATAGCCTTTTGAAAGGTAAAATTTCGTGAAGAACGTAGCAGAAGTGAACTTATCTAGAAGAGACTCTAACAACGGTAAAGGTTCGGCGTCCTGAATGGTCAGGGAATTTAACCGCCTAAAATCTATGCAAATACGAATAGATTTATCTTTTTTCCTAATCAACACAATAGAAAAACTGTAAGGTGACTGTGATGGAGTAATGATGTTCAATTTCATCATTTGTTCTATTTCATCCTGAACCTGAGATTGTAAGTGAATAGGTATAGGATACGGTTTCAACTTGATAGGTTGAAAATCAGTAAGAACGATATCATGCTCAGTGATATCTGTATGCCCAGGGACATCAGTAAGCACATCAGAGAAAGATAACAGTAAATGAGAAATGTGTTCCCTCTGATGAGAAGATAGAGTTGGCGAAATGGAAACATCTTTCCAACTCTAAGTAGCTAACAGATGAACACTTGGCAACACTAAAAGTGATTCACCACCATCATACAAGTCAGACACTTCCTCCTGCATAACAGCCAAAGAAGAATGATGATTGACAGAGCCGTCAATAGCTTCAAAGACTGGTTTAAGATGTAGAGGACGTGTATGAAACTGTTGCAACATATTAATATGAAAAGATTTTTTTCCTTTCCACTAATTGATACAATATAGTCTACATCTGACAGTTCATCAACAATCTTATAAGGTCCTCTCCAAGACACAAGTAATTTGTTGTCTTTATTTGGCAATAGTACATATGCTTCATCACCCGGCCATAATTAGCGTAGTTTCCTGTATTGGTTGGCAAACAACCTAGCTTTTAACTTTGCCTTTTCCGACGAATCTACTGCTATTTGGCATGCGTCGATAATCTTTTTTCTCAAATTGACAACATATTGATATGAGGTTTGAACCTCTTCATTCTTATCAGCTCCAATCAATAGTTGTTTTAAAATTGACATGGGTCCTCTAGGCTTTGCCCCAAACACGTTTTCAAATGGAGCAAACCCAGTATGCTAAATTTTTAATCTCTCTGTAAGCGAATAAAATTGCTGGCAAACGTCTGTCCCAATCCTGTGGATATTGAATGGTAACCTTACCTATCATTTGCTTTAACGTTCTATTTAGAACTTGAATTTTACCATTTGATTGTGGATGGTAGATTGAACTAAGAGATCTTTCAATCCCGAACATTTTCATGACCTGTTTCATTGCGTCTGAGACAAATTGTGTTCCCCGATCAGATAGAATGTTTTCGGGAAAACCCAATCTACTGAAAAGTAAAAATAGCGCATCTGCGATGTCAACAGTTGTGACTGTTTTCAGAGGTATCGCCTCTGGCCAACGTGTACACATATCAATGCATGTCAACACGTATTTATGCCCTCTAGCTGATGTGACATTTAATGGCCCAATAATATCAATGGCCATTTTTGCGAATGGCCGCAAAGAAATATCAGCTGCTTTAATCGGAGCATCATGTTTAGGCCTTTTTGTTGCCATATCTTGGCACACTGCACATGTGCGACAAAAAAGATTTAACATCGTTTGTAACCCCAGGCCAAAAGAAATGTGACAACACTCTTTGTTTTGTCCTTGAAATACCTAAATGACCAGCGCACTTAATGTCGTGGGCATGTCGTAAAACAAATGGTCGAAAACAAGCTGGTACCATAATCTGTTTTTTTTTAAAGAGTTAGAATCTTGAAAATTTCTAACTAAAATACCATTTTTCAAAGTATACCAGTGTTTTGCATTATTATCAAATATCACCTCAACCAATCTAGCAACCTGAAAAACTTTTCTTAAAGAAACATCATCCTTTTGTCTTTGAATAAGAGTCTCCTTATCAATAAGTTCCACCTGGAAATTATCATCACTCTCCTCTTTGTCATTATTGATTACCTGAATATCATCATTTTTTTCCTCATTATCATGATTTTCATTATCATTATTATGCTCCTCATCATCTATTTCCTCTTCAGTGTCATTTTCATCATCCATACCCTCATCTAACACATTATCACTTTATATGTGTCTATTCAGTTCAGCACGAGCATATGAAATGTTGTTGTTCCCATTTTTCAATATCATCCTTTGTACATTCATGAATGCCAGGAATGTTTCCTAGAATAATTCCTGCAATTGGGCTATTCAAGAGGCACACAATAGTTCTTCCTGTAAAATATGGAGTATCCAAAAATACGTCCGCTGTTGGATAGTACTCCACTGTACCACCAAATGTAATACATTTCACCTCTTTTCCTGTATAATCTGATTGATCTACTAAAGCTCTGCGTACACCAATTGTCGTTGCCCCTGTGTCTCTCAACAGTGACACTAACTGATTGTTCACAAAACCTTTATTAAGCACCAGTGAACCAGTACTTTCAAATGAGGACATGACTGGCAAATGATGTCCGCATAATAATCTTGGTACTTCCTGTGGCTGAAATAAAGCATTACAGTTGGTACAGTTATTACTGTTAGACAGATCAACACTACACGAATTTGCATGTGCTACACCATTATTATTCTGACTTTGATTATTGTCAATATTATGTACAACAGCATTTGCACGTTCATGGTTCTTCGACTGCCTGACATTATTGTTCTGATAAGAACCTCTATTGTTACCATAATAAACATTACTTCTATGGTATGATCTTTGTCCTCTGCCTGATTTGGGATTGTATCCTCCTCTATTTTGAAAATCATTAGACCTGAATGATGACTATGGATTGTAATAACCCTCATCATATGAGTTATAATTTCTTTGAGGTTGTTGGAATTTTTTGTTAAAGTTATATCTACCTTTGTTATTGCCAAAGTTATGGTTATGATTGACTCTGTAGTTTTTGTCAATCTTTTAGATCTCTGCCTAGGTGTATATTAATTAACAGATCTGGCAAATGCTGCTGGCAGGGAATCCTTAATGTTATTTCTGCTAAGGATTCTATTTGGATGTGCCACTTGATATTTTCGACCGAAAGTTTCAAGCTTAGCTAAATTCTCTGGTTTCCTCTCCTGCAAGAATGACAAAAATTCTCAACTAATAGAAGACAATACCTTGTCTCTCAAAATCAAATCAGATAGTCCTTCAAAAGTCTTTTCAATTTTGGATAAGTCAATCCATCTAGAAAAGTAAAGTTTACAAGCTGAAATGAATTCAGTAAAATCTTTACCTGAATCTGGCAATAATGACTTAAATTTTAACCTGTAGCCATCTTCATCCAAATGATACTTCTTAAGAAGCAAGATTTTTACAGCCTCATGGTCCTTTCTAGCCTGATCATCCATGGTACATACTGCAGTGAAAGCTTCACCCACTAATAGGTTCATGAGCCTACTAGACCCGGTAGTTTTATCAATATTAAATTCTTGACAATAGGTCTCGTATCTATTGAGGAAGCACGAAATATCGTCTATGGATGAGTTAAATTTTGGCAAATTGATCTTAAAATTAACAGAATGATCTTTATTTCTAACCTCACCACTCATAGGATTAACCTGTGGTTGTTGTAGTTTTAATTTTTCAATTTCCAATTCTGCCATTCTGAGTTCTTGTTGCGATCTTATCTCATCCTGAGCTCTAGCATAGGCCAATTTTTCTCTTTCAAGAGCCATTTCTTCTGCTTTTCTTTTTTCAGCCAATCTTTCCTTTTCAAGAGCTAATTCTTCTTGTCTTCTTTTTTGAGACAATTCTTCTTGTCTTCTTTTTTCAGACAATTCTATTTCTTCTTTTTCAGTTCTTCCTGTCTCTTTATTTCCTTGTCTACATAGGTTTGCAAGGCTTCACCCTCCAAACTAAAATCTTTTCCAATCTTCACCAAATCTTTTAAGGAAGTCATGATTTACAATTAATGTGATTACCAATATGAACACAATAATATAACTTTTATATATATATATATATATATATATATATATATATATATATATATATATATGAGTATGTCAGCAATATATTCAATACTTATTCCACCACTCTCAAATCACTCTCTGAATGCAATGACATATATTATAGTAGATGTTATATATGGAGCAAAGAAAAATAACAGTGATACAGACAAGATGACTGGATACAGCGACAAGAGCTGAATTAAGATAAATCAAATAGTCAACCAAAGAAGAAATGTATAAATTGTAGAACAAATAAATAAAATGTTGCTCTATCACAATTATGACTAGACAAGTACGAATTTACAACATTTATGACATCTATTAAATAAATGACAGTAAGGTCAGGCGAACAGTATCACAAACAATAATGGAATAAACTGAATAAAAAATTACACTGAACTTCACTACAAAAACATACTTTACACTGAACAATACTGCACAAGTAGACAAAAAAATGGATCTGTATACTTCAATTTAGGCAGTATCCATCACAGCAATGTACGCCGGCCCCTCAATTTGGACTACACAGATGCACAAACTAAAGAACGCCTGTTAATCCTTTTCGACCAGACATATGTCGGTATAGAAATCGGATTACAGGTAACAAGCCAACCTCCCGCTAATACAATATGTAGACATGAAATACACATATTGTGAAAAAAAAAAATTCTGGCAAACAGTTCTCATCAGCACATATGCTGTATGTAACCAAAAATACACTTATCTGTTATGCCAGTACAGTTTCCGTCTGGATTCCACTTCACTCCAAGCAAGGAACGTTGAAAACTTTCAGCTTAGACCAAGTTAGGCCTAGCACTCGAAACAGCTGACATGAAAGGACACCGCTCTGGTCCAGCATTCACGTAAAAAATTCGCCATCTTCGGCATCCAACTGGTAACAGGAACTGTAGACAGTACAGGAAAGTCCTTTTCCTGACGAAAAAATTCAACTTTGACTGGAAGTTGATAATGACTTGTTAAAATGTTCCGTTACTTTTCAATCGACTGGGCAGACGATACATGTAGCCATCTTGAACATATTTTTCGTACTTGAAAAATGTAGCTTCGAAAAACTTCTTTCTTTCACCTTGGGTAATTAAGATTCTTCGGCCTTGGCCCCCATTGATACGGGTTCGGGTTTGTTGAATGTGTGCTTGTGGCTTTCTTGTAGATATATTCGTTGAATATATTATATTAATTAGGACACTGTTTGATCGCAAGTGTCGCTAGGAGTATGACCTTTTCAGTCCCCGCCCGAACACAGTAACTTTAAAAATGCGAATCACTTCTCAAGGCCAGGTTGGACAATTCACAGAATACGTTATTTAACATCGTGACAGCTCCTAATATACTTCAGAGAGAATATGTTCATGCATATAAGGCATAAATATGACGGTATATAACGTCGTAGTACAGTCCCGTACTAAGAAACATGTCGAAGACATTTTCATACAGTTTATTTTAATATAAGTCACTCACGTACTTCACAGATCGTTCATAAAATAACTAGACATACCACACGGAGGTTTATGGGTAAGCTAGTGATGGTACAATGTAATGAAGATCGAGGAAAATCATACATCTCTCAGGAGCAAATACACAAGCGTCCAACCCCTTGAGATGCCATACACATAATCCTTGCAGGGCACGCTTTGGTTAGCCGACTTACAAAGTTCACGTCTGCAAAGGTGGCCAGCAGACGTAATGACGTCACTTCCTGAAACCACGACAACGGTCTCCAAACAAATCAATAAGGAAGTCGAACAGCAACAACCAATGTTAGGAAATTTACACATAACACCATCATTACATGTAATCAATGATAAAAATGGTAACATAATAACAGAAAGTAAGGATATATTGGAGAGATGGAAGGAGTACTGTAGAGAAATGTAAGAAGATAGTACAAAGACCCCAGACATGATGATTGAAAGTGAAGAGAGAGAGCCAGAACCTATATTAGATAAGGTACGTGCAGCAATCAAAAGCCTGAAGAAAGGGAAATCACCAGGATGCGATGATATACCAACTGAACTAATCCAAGCAGGAGGAGAGGTCAGTGTCCTCGTTTATCATGCACTATGTGTGAAGATCTGGAACAGTGCAATCTGGCCCAAAGCATGGAAAAGGTATGTGTATATCCCTCTCCCAAAGAAAGGCAATTTAAAACTGTGTACCAACTATCGTACTATTGCTTTAATAAGTCATGCCAGCAAAATCCTCTTGCGGATTATCATGAAGAGGATAGAAAGAAAGTTAGAACATGAAATACATGAAGTACAGACTTGTTTTAGACAAGGCAGAGGTGCGAGAGATCACATTTTTAATGTGAGAAACATGCTTGAGAAATGCAGAGAATACAATGTAGATCTTCATGCCTGTTTTGTAGATTACACCAAGGCCTTCGACTGCGTACAACATCAGAAATTGTGGAACATCATGAGAGACATGGGATTTCCGGCGCATTTGATTCATTTAATTGAAACACTATACCATGAACAACAACCAGCTGTCAGAGTAGAGGGGGAAACATCAGGATGGTTTGAGGTGAAAAGGGGAGTAAGACAGGGTTGCATCCTCTCTCCATACTTGTTTAACATTTATGCAGAAAATATAATGAGAAATGTTCGGAGTGACCAAGAATGTGAACATTGCGATCCGTTCACAATTGGTGGAAATGCGATCCCAGAACTCAGGTACGCAGATGACAAAGTTATTCTTTCAAACAGTGCCAAGGGACTGGAACAGTTAATCCTGTCTGTCAAAAGACACAGTGAGGATCAGAACCTTTTTCTGAACACCAAAAAAAAAAACAAAGATAATGTCCACAGACAAAACAAGATGCCAACCAAAAATTACCATCAATGATGAGGAAAATGTCACAAATTTTGAATATCTTGGCTCCATAATTAACAACAATGGAGACTGCTCAAAAGAGGTCAGAAGGAGACTGGCCATAGCAATGCAGAGGTTAAATAAAATGAAGAACCTATGGCATAACACCAGCAAATTAATAAAAGTAAAACTTCTGAGAACGTGCATCTTTTCGGTAGCAACGTATGGATGTGAATCATGGACCATTACTCAAACATTAAAGAAAAAAAATCGAATCTTTCGAAGCAAAGTGTAACAGAAAAATTCTCAGAATATCTTGGACCAAGAAGAAGAAAAATATAGACATCCTACACGACCTGAACATCGAGGAAAACTGGCTCATAAACAATATCATGTCCTGGAAACTGAAATATGTTGGCCACATTAAACGTCATAGTGGCTTAGAGAGAGCAGTGATGGAGGGTATGGTACCTGGAAGGCGAGGCAGGGGCCGACCAAGAAGACGGTGAACACTAGTGCCCCTAGATCTATAAAGAGTTACGCCAACTATGTCAGAATCGAAAACGAGGCTGAACGACGTAGACGCCATTTTCGGCTGGACAATACCAGGGCTAGTAGCGAGAATAAGCATCGAGTAAGATTTTTTTTTTTTTTAAATTAATGAAAATAAATATCCCGTTCAACCTCTGATGGGTAATAATTAGGATATATATATCGTTTTCAATTCAAAATAATATGAACAACTGCCGATAAGAGAAAGTGGCAACACATTTGTCAAATCATTGTAAATATGGACAATCACAATTATGATTTTACGTTAAATAAATAAACAAACAAACAAACAAATAAAGAATAAACTCTGAACAAGAATAATATTAAAATGGAGGGGTGTAAAGGCCTGGTGGTTCCAGTTATATAACTGACTTTAACAGATATTTAATTGACTTTCGCCTATTAAAAGTCATATGTATTGTAAGAACAGCATCAGACCTTCACATTCCCAGCCACTATATATTAACATTTGTTCGTATTAAATATTGTTTGACTATATTATGCAGTTCCCTACGACTGTCTATTCTTAATACCTCTTCTATATTTATAATGTTTTATTTATATATATTTAGATTTATAAATTTATTATAAATATAATATATAATTATAAATGTATATATATATATATATATATATATATATATATATATATATATATATATATATATATATATATATATATATATATATATATATATATATATATATATATATATATATATATATATATATATATATATATATATTATATATATATATATATATGTGTGTGTGTGTGTATATGTGTGTATGTGTGTATATATATATATAAATTAGATAATAAAACTTTAATAAAACTGTAATTAATTTTTATTATATTATTTTATAAGGTAGTATGTTTTGCTAAATGTTGCAATTCGTACGGAATATTTGTTGCTAAATAGTGAAATTCTAACGGATATGATGTTAGAGACTAAAATCTGATATGACTGGCAGACGGACGACTTAGGGAAAGACAGCTTTCTAAAGCTAAAAAATTAATGAAGCCGTATTTGTCTTCAGTTTATGGTGGAGCCTTACACGACAGTCCAATCTCAGAGAAGAATACGGAGTCGAGCACAGAGAAGGCGAATCTGAACCATTCAAGACCTACCTGGTGCAACGTCAGAAGGAGACCGGAGAACTAACCACGCTTCACTATCAGCCAGGGGCTGAAAAGCTAAGTTCCAATAAAAAGGGAACTCACCATGTCAATGCCATATCTTTAGTCAGCCATGATGAAAAACACTTGATGTGAGACGCATAGTACATACAGCAGACACTAATTCCATCGACAATAATATCACGCACCATCTATTCATTTTAATTTTAATAAACCAATTGGGTGTATATAATGTACCCCGTGCCTTGTTTCTTCTGTTAGATGTTACATATTGTCTGATGTTTATCTTCCTTTATAAGGGGGAAGGGGGGGGGGAGGGGCCTCGTAAAAATATAAAATATTATCCCAGCAATAATTAAGGATAACAATAATAGATAACTGAGAAGGGGACTATGGTAGCGAGAGACCAAATATCTCCTTACAACCTTTTCCAGACCTTGTCTAGTTAATAGAATTTACCCTCTTCGTCTCCCTTCAGAGGTGGAAAAACCCAACAGGAATTCCTTGAGCCAAATCTTCCACATTCATATCTATTATTTCTTCTAAATAATTCTTATCCTTCCTACGCTACGCTACATAAGTAAACTAGTTTTCTTCTTTTTGTTTTGTTAGTTGAAATACAAAGAATAGTACTGGATGCAATGGCAAACTACTGAATGAAAAACAATTGCCTAGAAAAATCACAAACAGCCAATAAAAGATGCGGTTGATTGCCACGTCCCGTAAAGGATAAGCATCTAACTTTTTTAAGGAAAATGTCAGTTGCTTCTAATCGTAAATAAAGTTTTTATCACTATTGGAAATATGCTGGCACATTTAGACAAAACACACAATAAATGAAAATAAACGATATACACAGTCAATGTTCCCGTCATTGTTAAAATGAAACTATTTTGCCTCATAATGTTTGATAAAATAGTCATTTGTGTGCAGTTGTAGATGATTTGTTATTTTGTATGACTATTAATGAATCATTGCTTAAAATGTAGTCTACGAAAGCCACGTATTCATTTATTCATACACATACTATAATTATATCTATATAACTATAAATAAGTGAACAATTGTATGCCATATGACTGGTTTAAAACAAGAACTGTAGTCAGAGTCGGACTTCTAAAATATCCAGAGTCGGTGTGGGAACATTTTTTGGCCGTCTCCACAACCCTGGTTTAAACAGGCTTCAGTGTTTAAATACCTAGGAAGCAATTTTACAGAAAATGGAAGACCGGACACAGAAATGGAAAAAAAGATGTCAAGAAACCGGTGCAGTGACCTACGAACTGTCACTACTACTCAAACATCAGAATAACAGTACGGAAACTAGCTGATAAATTGTAAGTTTTTACCAACTCTGCTATCCGTGTCTAACACGGACCCTGACCAAAGCACAGAAGAGGAAAATCACAGCCTGTGAAATGAGATGCGAAAGAAAAGCCATTAATGTTACCAGGAGAGAGAGAATGAGAAATGATGACAGCATACAAGCAGGAACTACATCCTGCATCAAGCATATAAAGAAACAGAAAATTAAGTGTCTTGGCCATCTCATGAGAATGGAGCCTGATAAATGACCACTATGCGTCAACAAAAGTAGTCCTGGTTTCAGGTAGTGCCCTTGATATATAGAGTGACGACAACTAAAATTTGGCCGCCATTTTCGGTCGTACCCGTATTGCAGGAAAATGGACCCGATCATGAGTTTCGGACCCAATTTGCATTTTCGTTTAGGTTAGCTAATAATTTGAAATAAAATTAGATGGAAATACAGTAGCACATATTTGTACTATTATTTGTATTTCAAGTAACAAAACAAAAAGAAGAAAACTAGTTTACTTACCGGTTTATTGAAAAGAAACAGTACCGTGCATTTTTAACACATACTCCGTTGAATTTTATATTCCGTTAGAATTCCACTATTTAGCAACAAAGATTCTATTATAGTTTTATTATATAATTATATTATATAATTTTATATATATTCTTCTTCTTCTTCTTCCATCCTTAGCCATCAACCGGGAAAGCAGTATGTGGCCAGTACGCCTAGTGGCGTCTTAGGGCAACAACAAATTGATCAATCTATCGCTGTTTCCACCACGCCTAGTGGCGTCTTTGTGGAATAAAAACAGACCAAACAATATATCATTGTTTCCGTAATCAGATTGGTTGGCAAGCAGGTGATCACCCCACTGTGCGAAGTTTTTACGGGATGGGGTAAACAGCCCCATGCCCATACCCTCCTTAGTCGCTTTTTACGACATGCGTGGTAGGGTGCAGTGTTACTATTCTTTGCTCCCCTTTCGGGCCCCGGTAACACACGGGTGACTTTATATATATATATATATATATATATATATATATATATATATTTATATATATATATATATATATATATATATATATATATATATATATATATATATATATATATATATATATATATATATATACAGTACTTTGCAAAAAAAATGGCAGTCATATTTTCGCAACGCAGCACACTCATAGAAGCAAATAATAATAAAAACTGTATGTCCAGAGGAAGATTGATATCTCCCCTATCTATTAACAGTGGTTTCAGTACAATATAATGTTGCCTTCTCCAGCAAGGCAAGCCTGGATGCGGTGAGGCATACTTCCCACAAATGTTTGTAGGTAATTGTGAGTCAGACTTTCCCGGTATTTTTCAGCTACCTTCTTCAATTGTTCAACGTCTCTGAGTCCACTCTTTTTTAAATGATTCTTGAGTAGTGCCCAAACGTTTTCAATTGGGTTTAGGTCGGGACTGTTGCTGGGCCACTTCAGCACTATCACATTCTTCTCTTGCAGCCATGCTTTGGTGGTATGAGCTGTATGCTTTGGGTCATTGTCATGTTGAAATGTGCACCCATCGGGGTACATGACCTGCATAAATGGCAGAAGGTGTCCCTCTAGTATGTCGATGTGCCTTTCTTTCGTGAGAATTCCTGTGAAAACACACAGTGGGGTGGCACCTCTTGCTGACACCCCTCCCCAAAGATGGAATTTCTAGGTATGTTTCGGTCGCTGGTACACAGGCGTTACAGAGCCTTTCGTCCAAATATTTATTTGAGCAGGATAAGACCAAAGAGAACATTCATCTGAAAAAATCACATTGTCCCATGACAAATTTTGGTGTTCGTGGCACCAGTTCAAGCGCATCTGTTTGTGAGTCTCTGTGAGCAATGGTGACGAAATTACCCGCTTTTTTGTGTAATTCTGATTTCCTTCATTCCAAAGCTGTGAAATTAACATACACTTTGACTTTGTATCCATTTTCTGCCACTAGCATTAGAAATTGTCGTCTGCTCTATTATCAAGGGACGTTACTCTACGCTAATTTTTTTTTTACTTTTGGTAGTGTTTGCTCACTTAAGTGGAGTGCAAATTTGGGGCAGAACATGCATATTTAATTAGATTTCAGCTTATTTAGCTGAGCAATATGACTGCCATTTTTTTTTGCAAAGTACTGTATATATACAGTACTTTGCAAAAAAAATGGCAGTCATATTGCTCAGCTAAATAAGCTGAAATCTAATTAAATATGCATGTTCTGCCCCAAATTTGCACTCCACTTAAGTGAGCAAACACTACCAAAAGTAAAAAAAAAATTAGCGTAGAGTAACGTCCCTTGATATAAGAGCAGACGACAATTTCTAATGCTAGTGGCAGAAAATGGATACAAAGTCAAAGTGTATGTTAATTTCACAGCTTTGGAATGAAGGAAATCAAACATGTTCCAACATTTCTAAAACCTTGAACATTCCTGAGCGGACTGTCTACAGAGTTGTGAGTAAATTAAAAGCAGGTAATGGAATCGAGCGAAAAAAAGGTAGTGGGGGGTCAAGAATTTTGGACACAAAGTACCATCGGCGTCTCGCCCAAATCGTTCGGGCTGGGCCAATGAAGAGTGTAGAAAACATACGGCAGCGCATGATCGATTTGTGAAACCCAGAGGTATCTAATGCTACTGTCAACCGGGAGCTACACATTATGAATTACACAAAAAAGCGGGTAATTTCGTCACCATTTCTCACAGAGACTCACAAACAGATGCACTTGAACTGGTGCCACGAACACCAAAATTTGTCATTGGACAATTTGATTTTTTCAGATGAATGTTCTGTTTGGTCTTATCCTGCTCAAATAAATATTTGGATGAAAGACTCTGTAACGCCTGTGTACCAGCGACCGAAACATACCCATAAATTCCATCTTTGGGGAGGGGTGGCAGCAAGAGGTGCCACCCCACTGTGTGTTTTCACAGGAATTCTCACGAAAGAAAGGTACATCGACATACTAGAGGGACACCTTCTGCCATTTATGCAGGTCATGTACCCCGATGGGTGCACATTTCAACATGACAATGACCCAAAGCATACAGCTCATACCACCAAAGCATGGCTGCAAGAGAAGAATGTGATAGTGCTGAAGTGGTCCAGCAACAATACCGATCAAAACCCAATTGAAAACGTTTGGGCACTACTCAAGAATCATTTAAAAAAGAGTGGACTCAGAGACGTTGAACAATTGAAGAAGGTAGCTGAAAAATACTGGGACAGTCTGACTCTCAATTACCTACAAACATTTGAGGGAAGTATGCCTCGCCGCATCCAGGCTTGCCTTGCTGGAGAAGGCAACATTATATTGTACTGAAACCACTGTTAATAGATAGGGGAGATACCAATCTTCCTCTGGACATACAGTTTTTTATTATTATTTGCTTCTATGAGTGTGCTGCGTTGCGAAAATATGACTGCCATTTTTTTTGCAAAGTACTGTATATATATATATATATATATATATATATATATATATATATATATATATATATATATATATATATATATATATATATATATATATATATATATATATAATTATAATAATATTATATAATTTATTATATAATTTTGTTATCATGTTATTATAATTAATAAATATTAATAAAATATTACAAATATAAAATTTTATTATATTATATAATATTTGTTATATAATTTTGATATTTTATATATTATAATTATACAGTTATATAATGTATATTATATAATTTAAAATTATATAAATTATATATAAAATATATATATATATATATATATATATATATATATATATATATATATATATATATATATATATATATATATATATATATATATAATATTATATATATATATATATATATATATATATATATATATATATATATATATATATATATATATATATATATATATATATATATATATATATATATATATATATATATATATATATATATATATATATATATATATATATATATAATATATATATATATATATATATATATATATATATATATATATATATATATATATATATATATATATATATATATATAATATATATATATATATATATATATATATATATATATATATATATATATATATATATATATATATATATATATATATATATATATATATACCCAACGTCAGACAGTGCTAACATCCACTGTTGAATCTCCATAAACATTCTTCAAACGTTCGTGGATGCGAATTGGGGTCTCGCCTTCAGCATTGAGGAATTCTATGACATAACGTTGTTTTAACCGAACGTCTTTGGCAGCCATTTTTAAACTGTTACAGTGGTGCCACCTGTTACTGAAACAGGTTGGTAATGCTATACAGTGCAGAAGAGTGTTTGAGGAATCTATATATATATATATATATATATATATATATATATATATATATATATATATATATATATATATATATATATATATATATATATATATATATATATTATAATTATAATTTGTATTATTATATAATAATAATAATATATAATTTATTATATAATGTTATATAATTTTATTATAATTAAAAAATATTAATAAAATAATAAACATATAAAATTTTATTACATGATATCATTTTATATTTTATGTATTTAAATTATATAATTATAAAACTATAATAATTATATAATTTATATTATATAATTTAAAATTATATAGATTATAAATATATATATATATATATATATACGAGGGAAGGTCAAAAAGTAATGCCTCCTATTTTTTATGTATGTAAATACTGCATCGGTGTGCAATTTGTAAATTTAGCAGGATTCCTCAAACACTCTTCTGTACAATATAGCATTACCAACCTGTTTCAGTAACAGGTGGCACCACTGTAACAGTTTAAAAATGGCTGCCAAAGACGTTCGGTTAAAACAACATTATGTCATAGAATTCCTCAATGCTGAAGGCGAGACCCCAATTCGCATCCACGAACGTTTGAAGAATGTTTATGGAGATTCAACAGTGGATGTTAGCACTGTCTGACGTTGGGTACATCGTTGTGACGAAGCTGAAGTAGGTTAATCCCCAATGGCTGACGCAAAGCGGACTGGCCGTCTGTCTACCGCAGTGACTCCACACAACATTCATCGAGTTGATGGCATCATTCGTGGTGACCATCGGGTAACACTGGATGAACTTTCTTCCATATTGTCCATTAGTAAAGGCAGTGTCCAGAACATTATTAAAGACCTGGGTCATTTTTTGAACCAGAATCCAAGAGGCAGTCAGTGGAATGGCATCATACAACATCGCCGACAAGAAAGAAGTTCAAAAGTTCACCATCTGTATGGAAAGTTATGGCCTCCGTGTTTTGGGATGAGAAGGGTGTGATTCTTCTCGACTTCTTGGAACAGGGAAACACGGTGAATGCAGACCGTTACATTGAAACTTTGAAGAAGCTTAGAGGTCGTCTTCGCGACTTTACCCATTAAAAGATTGTAACCGGGGCAGGTGTTCCTTAGGACTGGAACGGCACCATATTACATCATGTGGCAGTGCCGGTATATGCGGTATTTTCAGTTTACTTTACAGAGAGCAGATGTTTAACTGGCCTAATCACCAGAGATTTAGATTTCTCTCTTAAATTTGTGTTACCAGGTTCGATTTTCTTCTCTTAGGTGTTGATGTAGCGAATTTAATTGAAATGGATAGATTTCTTATCTAGATCTCAAAACTGTAGTAATTCACCTTTTCAACAGCGTTCGATTTCATGCAAAACTTTTAATATCTTTCAGCATGAAACTTAAAATTTCAACAAAGTCTGGAATTCAGAACATTTTTACAATAATAAGTATAATAAAATTCTATCATCTCATCAGATGCTTTCATCGATGCAAAAATCCCTTTTTTGCATCCTTGTCTCGTAGGCCTACTCAATTGTCAAATATGGCGAACCTTCTCATTCCACCGTGTTCCTTCCTTTAAGTTACAGTCTTATTTTAGGTTCGACGACATTTACCCATCTCCTCAGATTTGTCTATGATTTCTTTATCGTCATAAGCATTCCTTGAGTTAAATGCTTTCCAACACAAGAATATTTTCTACTCTACATGGTTTGAGGTGTAAGACATTTTTTTGCAAATTGACTCAAATCCTCGAACCTAGTTCTGCTGCGACTAGGGTTGGGAGCTCTATTCAAAATACATATTTAACGATTGTCACTACTTACGCCAGTAAGAAAATTATAACCACTCAATGTCCTGAAATACACATTTTATAAGAAATGTTGAAGTTTGATTTTCTCAAACTAAGAAATATGTAGAGCTGGACCAGATACGACCTCTTGAGTTGCGCTCTTTCATTCTACTGCCAAAATGGCGTCGTTGTTCCACTTTCCCCGGGGTAAATCTGAGCTATCCGATTGGTCAGGGGAAATCACCCAATTATTAGAAATGGCGTGTAGAAGCGACTCTACCCTAAATATGTGACACTATTTTTATTTTTTCTGTTTCTCATAAAATATAAAATTATGGGGTGGTCTGTGCTTCCTCTGTCTTGTAAGAATATAGTCTGTTTCCAAAGGAACAACTATGTACACGGCCACATATAGATCCCGGGGCTCCGCAAATGTATCCCGTAGGGAGACATTTGAGTACTATCAATAACAAAAATCCATCCCCAAAAATTTCTAAGTTCAAAAAAATTTTTCAGAAAAATTTAAAGTTCAAAAAATTTTTCTAAGTCCAAAAATATTTCCAAAAAAATTTAATCTAATTCCTATACTGGGGTCCTATGTCTATATGAGGTCGTCTGCTATGTAAAAAAAAAAAACTAGTAGTGGACATCAACTTCAAAAAGTGTAACTTATTCATCACATCATAATATTTTTCACCAAATTTACAAATTGGCAACACTGCCCAACAAAATCTGCAAAACACTCATAAGGTCATCACTAAAAAAAATGTGACGAGTGGCAACACTGGGGAATGAACAATAAACTATCTTATTTGCAGAACTTGGCTGGATTATCATAATCTATTACATTTCATTCAAAAATATAGTTGATTACATTCTCTTGGATGTGGTAGGGGTGTTATCTCTTTTCTGTACTGTTATTTGCTCCATATTAAAAGCCTGCAAGTACTAAAAAAAAATCTTTTTTTTTTTTTTTCTGGCGTACTTATTTATTCTATTTCCCAAGTACTCTGCAATATTCCAAGAAATGTCCAAAATCTCTAATTCCTATGGTAATGGCAATCCACTTTCATAGAATAGCCAATGTTTTCATGGGTACTCATCATCTTCTTCTTCTTTTTTTTTTTTTAGTGAATGAGCCACTTGCTCATTATTACATGTAGAAAACATCTCTAAACATAATATGCATATTTATCAGACGATAATATAACTAGCATCATTTTTATAAGTAATCATTTTTCACAATAAAAGCATTAAAACCTCATGGCTTATCCTTATTTATCTATCTGAATGTTTCCTTGTTATAGACATTTTCTAAATGGTAAGTGTATAAATTCGTTCTAAGTCCGTCACTGTAGAAAATGTTCTATATTACATTTTTTTTTTTTTTTTTTTTTTTTTTCAAAATATGTGATGTTTTTTTCCAATATCCGTACGTCTGGTGGTGATCCTGTCCATTAGTCAGTTATTTCTAATCATTCCTTCTTTTCTGTCAATACAGTATATCTTTTTTTTTTTTTTGTGAACTCTTCCCTAGAAATATTATTTTATATATATATATTTATTCTTCAAAGATCTTCTTTGACTTCCCATACATCAATTTTCAAACATCACATTGTTCAGCAACCAACAGACGAATGTGTTACTATCATATTATGAAATATAAGGGAAAAGAAAAATATAGTTTCCAAATCATCATGAATTTTCTACATTGGGTTCCGTATTACTTTATTTTCTCTTTTAAGACAACTGCTTATACTCTTGACAATATGTATCCATGTTGTCACTCTCGAGGCATCCTTGTATACAATTTATATTTGTCTCCTTTTTTTTTTTCTTTTGTATAACACCAATGTATCATTTATGGTGTTCCAATATCATTGTATCTATTCTAGTCCTCCTGTTATCTTGAGAATTCATCCTTAGTAACTCCCTATGTACCTTATCTAGCAATACCTTTATGCAAAACACATCAAACAATTATTTATGGAACTATCAACTGAGATGTAAGAACTTTTGACAATATGAGATGAAAAAAAAATTTTGGGGTCATCACTCAAAAAAAAATGTGACATAGAAAGGAAGAAAATAATCAATTGATCGTGAGGAATCTACAATATTCTCGTAAGACAAAGTTCCTGGCACTCTGACTACTATTTATCCATATTATTTCTGGTTATCCTTGCATACAGTGTACCATTTCCATTTTCTTTATAAGTCCAATTCCTCGCTCATGGTGCTCCAATATTTAAAATGTGGATCCTTCCTATTCCTCTTATTCTGTACTGAAAATATATCCTTATTAATTGTCCATGTACTATATTTGCGAATATTTATCATCAATATATCAACTAATCATTTATAGAACTATTAACATAAATGTCTAGACTTTACTAAAACATGAACAAAAACATGTCTTTTTACATATGTGCAAAATTTCGACACCAACTCTGCCTTCGCTGGTCGAGGGTTAGTCAGAGTTATGTGGTGCCTGTAACATCCGCTGACTACAGCCAGATGGGTGACTTATGGTACTTATAATTCAAAAATCTCAACCGTCAGTTATCTTAAGTGTGGGGCGGGGGTCTATTTCATGGTGTCCTTGACCAAGTTTGCTGCATTTCTAATCTAGATATTCTTTTTTTTTTTTTTTTTCATAGTATCTCCATGGTATATCTGTGACATGTCTGTCCTTGGGATAACATTATTTTTTTTTTTTATCCAATATCCTCGGGGTGAGCAAATCTCAGTGTGTCCACTTTCATCAATCATTTATTTATTTTCTCTCCTGTAATTCTGGGTATGTTATGAGTATTTTAAATTGTCAATTTATTCCAACTATCTTACAACATTCTGTAATTCGTGATAAGGAATAGTCATTTGTTATACAACAATGTTCATATTACAAAGGCAATAAGCAAAAATCAAAGAGATATCTTCTCCAAAAATGCGGATGCATCTCTATTTCCTTTACCTCTGGGCGTAGCAATTATTCAGTCATTATTTTTTTTTCTCCATTATTTAATCTCCATTTTGTGTCCTTAGTACCTGTGGTTCCATGGGATTATCATAATTCATTTGTGTTTCTTGTCTACTGATAATCCTTCAATAATGACTTCAAATATGGTCCTCATATGTGTAACAATCATCTGCTCTGATTTGTTCCATGGTATTCATCAAATATTCTATTATATCCTTGTCTTATCTCGTAACCACGAAAGACTAAGATTATTCCTCCTCCAATGTTAATGTGGGGGATTTTGTGCATAAACATTACAACAAAATCTCAGCTGTGACAACATAAAGTTTCACCTTAATATAAAATGTCATCTTCATCATACATAACCTGTTGCTTCTTCATCTCATGTGTCATTAGTGGTTATCATGCGGTAATGGGGTATTTCATTTGCTAGGTCAGCATGTGCAAATGCTATTTCTTTAACATGGGCAAAGGCATCATCAACAAATAGGTGCAATTTGTTCAATCTGGGGTTAGCATATACTAATGCTCTCAAGGGATTGTTCATTTGCAGAAAATCAGCATGCACAAATGTCATTGGGGTACTTGTGATATCAACAAAATATTGTTGGAATATCAGGGATCAAGCTGGTGGGGGTATGAGTGGCATAGGGTGATTTATTTATTTTCTTCTTCATCTGCTACCCTCAGGGCAGTCAATGTTTTACAATATTGTCATATCATCATCAAAATGTGTGTGGGTGGCATATAAACATATAGCATCTTATATAAAAAAAAACATTCTAATTGTTTTTTTCTTTTATGTCTTTTCTGTTTGTATCACAAGTACTAAAGAATGATAAAAATCAACTCACTAAACACTAGATATTCTAATAGTAAATCCTAACCAATAGGGTTGCAAGTAATAGTTTAGGTTAGAATAGAAGGAATGTTGTAGCAGTGTCTGTTGTCAATAAGTGGCGAGGAAAGGGTACATCAAGGATCTCCTGATTACAACATGATTGTAATTCCAAGGAATGAATATGATTGGGATTTTAAAAAATCACAAGTCTAGAATGTCGTCTCAATATAGTGGAAAGGAAAAATAGTAAGTTAAAGATGTTGTAACAGTGGAGTGAAGAAAATCTTACTATAGAGAGTCAAGGTTGGGATATGGAATCTCTTTAGGAGAATGTTTAAAATTCTTGACAGTACTAATATACATCTGGGTCTAAAATAATAATGTACATTTGAAAATAAATAATCCTGTGGAGAAAAATAGCATAACCTACAATACTAGTTTTGGGTATGAATTATGTGCTGTTGAGAGATATTATAGTAGGAACAGTATGATTGATCAAGGTGGCAGATATCAAGGAGTTTAGCATAATATAGATCAAAGAAATATTAGTATGAGGTAAGAAAAAAAAAACTACTGGTGTAAAGTGTCTGCATGAAAATGCTGGTGAATGGAGCGTGGAATATGATCAGTTACAAAAGTGGAGATGAATGTTACAACAGAATAGTGTGACACATGTGTTATAGGTAAAGTTGTGTAGCATTCTAAATATTAAGAAAATGTATGTAACTAAATAAGGGTGTCTGTAAACTCGTAACACCGTGTGTTATCAATTGTTTTAACATTTTTATTTCACAATTATGCTATCTAAAGAAAATCCTCCGTGTGCTGGTCTTGATTTCTTTCTGGGCATCAGTATTCTAAGGCTGGAAAAAATAACTTTCTCAGTGAGGCTTTGACATCTTAGTCTGTAAGCAAGTCATTTGAACTGTCAAAAAACTGAAAATAGAGTACATGGGGAGAGTTAGTACATTGTTAAAAAGGTTTGTTCACATATGCGTTGACCGTGTTCGGATTTGCGAACATATAAAACACCTGGGCGTGTTTTTTCAGAACAGCTTCGCTAGTTCCTTCACCATCTCTAACCTTGCAATGTCCCGACTGCTTAGGCGAGCATCATACTGAGTAGCAGTGGTGACGGGTGTGATAGGCGACGACACTGCATTTGCTGATTGTTGGGACACTGAGGACATTGACGAATGCGGTGATGGCTTAACATCATTTGATTGCGGTGATGGTTTTACTGTGGTTAGGGTTTGTATGGCTGGACCATCTGTTGGTTTTGAGGCAGGTATATGTTTCGCCTTGATTTTTCTTCTGACCTGGTTGTGCTGAACGTTAGCACTGGTTACAATGGGCACAGTAATTTGCACACTGTTGTTTTTGACTAGTTGAGATGAGGCTAACACTTCTCGGCTTGGTTTTGGAACATGATTGCGTTTCTTCAGAATCTTTCGTCTGATATAGTTATGCTGTATACGCGGAATTTTGTTGCTAGGGATTGAGTCATCAGATTCTGTTTTATAGGCGCGTTTGACGCTGGAGCTGACTGGTACAAATAATGTACTATCCGCATCACTGGTTTCAATGGAACTAGCTGTATCAATGTCTGTTTCTTGTTGGTATAATTCTACCATTTTTCTGTCATTATGTTCGTTGGGGTCTGACAAAGCTGTGCTGGGGTTGACACTGTCTTCTCTCATGTCTTGTTCTGTTTCGTCTCCATAAAGATCGCTGGTATATGGTTCAACAATCTGCTTGGGTATAGTTTCTTCAGGATCTGATTGTTTTGAACGAGCAATCTTGTTCTTGTGGTATAGCAGTGTTTGGTTTTCACTAGTGTTAAAACTAGAACTGCCTGAACTGGGGGTGTGATAGGTATCAGCTGACGATTTATCACTGCGGGAGTATGTTTGAGTGTGGATATAAGGTGTTTTCGTGTTGTCATCGTGTGACGTCTGTGGCATGATTTCTTCATTTCTAATGCGCAGGTCTCTGTCTTGTAGTCTATTACGTAATTCAAGTGGTGGGATATCTTCTTCGCTTTCGGACGAGTCTCGTTGTTGTCTTGCTCGATGTATTTCATCTGTGGGTGGTCTGGGTATGTGGTCGTCTTGGTAAAATTCAGAGTCTGTCGTCTCTGACTCTGATATGTCAGATGAATCTGTACTGGATGGATTATAATTTAGGGTGGCTTTTCTGACTGGTCTTGTATTTGTCGTCAGAGGCGGAATGGGCCGGTGATTATCAATTTTTATTTGTTTTACGTGAGCTTTTGTTTGGTGTTGTTTCTCTTCATTCCAAATAATGAAGTTTACAGGCGTAGTTTGTTTCATGATTTTGTAGCCATCTAACCATCGGTCATCGAATTTTGAACTGCGTACATGTTTCTTGTAGTATACTCTGTCTCCTATTTTGTACGTTGGTAGCTTGGCTGGTTTATCATGTTGTTTCTGTTTCTTGTGAAATGCCTTCTGCGTATTTCGTTGTGCAATCTGGTGAGCTTTATACTTTTCTTGAAGGATTATTTCGATGGGGTCTTCTCCCATGTATTTTCTTTGTGGGCGAAGTAGGTTGTCTAACGGAAAGTTTGGTTCTCTTCCGTATAGCATGAGAAAGGGTGACATTCCTGTGGTATCGTTCACGTTTACTCGGATGGCTTCAAGAGCTTTGTTAATGTATAGGTCCCAGTATTGGTGGTTCCCCTTGATATATTTGCTAATAATATCATGTAGGGGGGCGTGCATGCGTTCATTTCTGCCATTTGCATTTGGGCAATAATAAGTGGTTGTAGTATGCTCAATATTCTGCTGGTGTAAGGTGGCTTTAAATGGGTTACCTATAAACTGTTTACCGTTGTCTGAAATGATTCGTTTTGGACAGCCATGCCTGGGAATGAATTCTTGTAAAAAATTTGCGTGATGGACTGCGATGTGGCATCACTGAGTGGGTAACTTTCTGGCCAAACAGAGTATTGGTCAACTATGTGCAGGAGGTATTTGTTGCCTGATTGGGTGAGTGGGTAAGGACCTGATAAGTCAATGCTCACTGTTTGCATGGGGTAATGGGAAGGTTGAATTTCTTGAAGGGGAATTAAATGTGGCTTCATGTTTCTCAATTTACATGTTCTACAGGTGGCTACATATTCTGTAATGTCCTTGTAGAAAGTTTGCCAATAATACCTTTTCTTTATGACATCAATTGTTTTGTCTCTTCCCATGTGCCCGTTGTTATCATGAAACTGTAGCAATACTTCTGGGACTAGATGTGCTGGAATGACTTTTCTTAGTGTCCCTTCTTGTTTCTGATCAATATAGTATAGAATTTCATCCGTTGGGTGTACTGTAAAATCTTTACTTTTTGTTGGGTTTTCTTTCACGTATGTGAGCAGCTTGACAATTTCTGCATCTTTCGCTTGTTCTACTCTCATGTCAAACATCTCTTGGCTTTCTTCTTCTACTTGAGTGGCGGAATCTGAGGTACTTCTTCGACTTGATGAAGTAATTTCATTAATTTCTTTAGCATTATCGTCAATCTCTGAGGATGTGCCATCATTTTTGACTCTATTTGTTTTCACTTCAGTTTCATCATCATATTTAATCCTGGATAAGAGGTCTGCACAGGTGTTCATTTCGCCTGGGATATGTTCGATAGTGGTGTCGTAGGACTGTAAATTCATTGCCCATGTCTGTAACTTCTTTGGCTGTTCTTGTGTTTTGGTGAGCCAGTTAACCAAAGGTTGATGATCAGTTCTTATAATGAGTTTAGTTCCTCTGACGTAAAAGTCAAACTTTTGTACTGCATAGTGAATAGCATATGCTTCTTTCTCAGTGGTGGTCCACCGTTTTTGTGACTTTGACAATGCGTGGGATAGGAATGCAATGGGTTTCTCATTTGGAATGTTTGGTAGGATGGGTGTTTCATCTTCTAGTACAGGTTGGACCAAACAAGCACCAATTGCGTTATCTGAGGCATCGGCGTATAGTATCATGGGCTGAGAAATATCTGGATGTCCAAGCAGTGGGATGGTGGTTAGGGCATTTTTTAGATACTCAAAGGATCTCTGGCAGTCTTCTGTCCATTTGAAGCGTGCATACTTGCGGGTAAGGGCTATCAAAGGCTCTGCTGCTCTGGAGAAATTGATGATGTGGCGCCTATAGTACCCTATTGTACCAATAAATGAGCGTGTTTGTCTCACCGTCTTGGGGCTAGGCATTTCTCTTATGGCTTTGACTTTATCTTCATCAGGTCTGACGCCATGTCTATTGATGACAAAGCCTAAATATTTTGTTTCTGTCTTTAGAAACTCACACTTCGACTATTTTAACTTTATTTGGTGATGCCTGAGTCTATCAAACACTGTTTCAACCTTGCGGAGGTGGTCTTCCATCGTGCCTGCGGTATGTATCAGGATATCGTCTATGTATGCCAGGGCAAATGGATGTAGACCCTTTAACACTTCATCCATGAGTGACATATATGTTGCTGGAGATCCTTTTAGACCAAATGGCATAACATTCCAAAAAAAGCTTCCCATATGTGAACAGAATGTGGATTTCTGTTTTGCCTCAGGTGTCATGGGGATGCACCAAAAGCCTGACCTTGCATCAAGTGTGGTAAAGTATGTAGACTTTCCTAACGTCGCAAGTAGATCGTCTATCCTGGGGAGGGGGTAGGAAATGACTTTTGTGATTTTGTTAAGGGCACGGTAGTCGCAGCAAAAGCGACTGGAGCCGTCTTTCTTTGTTACGATCACTATGGGTGAGGACCATTGGGAACGGGATCTTTCGATGATTCCTGCCTGTAGCATTTCATTTATAGACATTTCCACGAGTTCTCTGTTTTTCAAGGGCGTATGATAGGGTTTCATATGTATTGGCTCCTCTGTGGTTGTTTGAATGTCCATTTTGACAGTGTTAGTTCTGCCTAATTCCATGTCATTGAGTGCGAATACATCCTGGTGCTTTTCTACAAACGTTTTCAAACGTTGCTTATTATCTTCTGTGGCATTCAGGGTTGCAAGTAACTGAGCTATTCTCTCTCTGTATTTATGATCTGCTATGATATCTCTGGTCTGTCTTGATGCCTCCGTTTCATTCCCATAATTTTGGGACATTTTTCTTGCATCTTGTGAAAATCTCTGCTCCTGGTATGTGGCTTTCTTTTGCGTAGTTCTTTGCCGTTCATTGGGCTGTGCTTGGTACTGTCTCCTCTGCCATGTACTGTGTGCATTTCCATTTGTCACTGCATTTACTGTATATTCATTTCTTATTATATTTCTGGGGTAGTCGTTGTTGTGCCATTTTTTCTGATTATTTCTGCCGTAACTGCGCTTATCCGCGTACGTTACTGTATTTCTTCTGTTTGTGCTATAGGGCTGTCTTCTTTCCCTGGGCGAAAATTTTTCATTCTTTCTGTTTCCAACTTTGCTGCTATAGTATCCTCCTGTGGTATAGTCATATAAGAATTCTTCCTTTTCTTCGGAAATTTCAATTGGTTTTGGGACTTTATCATATCCACCTGTTTTTGAGTTATATTGATACTCCATGGGGCATGTATCACTGTCTTGTCGCTTTGGATATCCTCCTGGCAAGACAATTTCTGTTTCTATGTTCCTCTGTGATATACAGCACTTCATCTTTTCTCTTGGTGTGCTGGGGCGCAAGAATAAGTAATTATAGTCATTTTCATACTGTGGCCTTTCTCTTCTTATGTATGGACTGGTTCGTTTCTGCCATCTGGGTAGGGTATGCTGTGGTGTAACATAACTGTGACTGATGTTACTGCCTTTTTCTGCATAAGCCTTATAACTGTTTACTTTCCGTGTACTATGGTTATTTGTACTGCGATTTCGTGCATTATGTCCAGTGGGAGTGGTTGAGACAATTTGTGGATGGTCTCTATTGGTTTTGGTTTGTCTTATTGTTGACGTATCCACTTGCGCTACAACTGTGCCTCTTTTTATAGTGGTAGTTTTTCCTGACATATTCAATATCATGATGGGGAAATCTCTGGACTTCGAGACTTCAGCGATTCCCTCTGTAATTTGCAACAATGGGTCATCAATAATGCTTTCTTCTGCTAGGGGCTGAACTTGAATTGATTGCCCTGGTGTTATGTACTCAGAATTTTTTACTCTGCCTTTTGCTATGACCAGGGAGTTTGGAGCCACCGTTATGGGAGCTGTAATCCTTACTAAAGACGCTATGTGGATATCGTCCTGGAGATCTATGTACGTATTGTTGACTTTGATTTTGTGGAGGTCATAGTATATTCGAACTTTGTGTTTGTTAAAAAAATCTCTCCCTAGGATAAGATTTCTAGACATTCCTTTAGTAATGACAAATGGGTGTTCAAAATTTGTTTCGCCTAAGGAAAATTTTTGCCATGCTGTCCCAACTGAATTTAGTCTTTGTCCCGTGACTGAAGCTAGGTGTGTTTTGGACGGTTGAAATCGTACTAAGTGTTGGATCCTCTTGAACAGCTGGAACCTAATAAGGCTGATGGATGCTCCTGTATCTACCAGTGCCCTATATTGTTGGCCCTGTATAGACATGATGCAGGAACTGGGGTCCGGATGTATTTTAGTTCCATCATGCAACATTTCTTCATATTGTATTTTACTGGATGGGCCCACTTGACAATTTCTGTTCTGTGTTGTTTCTTTTGTTTTGGACCAGTTTCTGTGATTTTTGCCCTCACTAACGGTCCTGTTTAGTGAGTGGCGCGGCCGTTTCCCTGACGCATGAGGGTTTGAGGTGCGCCTCTGGTATACTGATTTCTGGTGTAATCACGTGGGGGTGGTGCGGGTTGTTGTGGTTGGTAACCTCCTCTTCTGGGTGGTGCGTGATTGTAATTTGCTCTACAGGACTTGTAACCATGTCCGAGCCTACCGCATGTAAAGCATCCGTTTGTATTGACATTATTGACGTCGTTTTGCCTCTGTGTGGGGGGTCTATAATTGCGGGGCTTATCATCTCGTTGTCGTGGGCGAGTCCATTGCCTCCTGGTATGGTCAACTTCCATAGGCTCATGCTCATCATAGTCCCTATATTCTGGTCGGGGTTCCCTACCTGCTCTTTGTTGGAACCTTCGGTGAAGATTTTCCTCCTGTATTGCTGCTTGGATTGTTTCAGCAATAGTCTTGGTGTCTTTTCTAATAAGATGCCTTCTGATATTTTCCGCTCTAAGGCCATAGGCAAATATCCCCACTAACTGTATTTCTACATCAGGTGTGGTAGGGATTTCTCCGCAAAATGCCTCTTCTGCCATATTGAGGAATCGATCTCCAAAAAGTTGTACCGATTCATCTCTTTCCTGTTTCATGCTTCTAAGGACTGACCAAGCATGCATTTTGTCTATGATTTCCCCATATCTCTGGGTGAGCTCTTTTTTTAGGGACTCGTAGGTTTCTGTGGGGTACTGCTGGGACCTCCTTCTTAAAAAATCAGTCACGTACGAATCAGAACCTAACAGAGCGATTTTCTTTTTCTCTTCATCCGTTGTTGCCTCTGCAAGTGCCGCAAATTTTTCCATGTCGGACAACCATCTTCTGAATTTTTTCTTGTTGCCATCGAACGGCTGAACAATGGATCTAACCTGTGTGAATTTCGCGTAGTTGTCATTTTTCTGTAGGGTTTCAGTAATTTGCCGTAGCGCTATTATTGTTGGTCCTTCCATATTTTGTCTGTCCTGGGGCTGCAGTGGTTGTGTATTTACGGGTTGGTTCTGTGGTTGTTGTTGTTGTTGTTCCACACCCAGCTGTTGAAAATTTTGTAGTAAATCGTCCATGGTCTATGATCGCTAGTTATTCGCTTTATCAAAGAGAAGTGGTCACGGGCACCATATTACCTTCATGTAACCGGGGCAGGTGTTCCTTAGGACTGGAACGGCACCATATTACATCATGTGGCAGTGCCGGTATATGCGGTATTTTCAGTTTACTTTACAGAGAGCAGATGTTTAACTGGCCTAATCACCAGAGATTTAGATTTCTCTCTTAAATTTGTGTTACCAGGTTCGATTTTCTTCTCTTAGGTGTTGATGTAGCGAATTTAATTGAAATGGATAGATTTCTTATCTAGATCTCAAAACTGTAGTAATTCACCTTTTCAACAGCGTTCGATTTCATGCAAAACTTTTAATATCTTTCAGCATGAAACTTAAAATTTCAACAAAGTCTGGAATTCAGAACATTTTTACAATAATAAGTATAATAAAATTCTATCATCTCATCAGATGCTTTCATCGATGCAAAAATCCCTTTTTTGCATCCTTGTCTCGTAGGCCTACTCAATTGTCAAATATGGCGAACCTTCTCATTCCACCGTGTTCCTTCCTTTAAGTTACAGTCTTATTTTAGGTTCGACGACATTTACCCATCTCCTCAGATTTGTCCTTGATTTCTTTATCGTCATAAGCATTCCTTGAGTTAAATGCTTTCCAACACAAGAATATTTTCTACTCTACATGGTTTGAGGTGTAAGACATTTTTTTGCAAATTGACTCAAATCCTCGAACCTAGTTCTGCTGCGACTAGGGTTAGGAGCTCTATTCAAAATACATATTTAACGATTGTCACTACTTACGCCAGTAAGAAAATTATAACCACTCAATGTCCTGAAATACACATTTTATAAGAAATGTTGAAGTTTGATTTTCTCAAACTAAGAAATATGTAGAGCTGGACCAGATACGACCTCTTGAGTTGCGCTCTTTCATTCTACTGCCAAAATGGCGTCGTTGTTCCACTTTCCCCGGGGTAAATCTGAGCTATCCGATTGGTCAGGGGAAATCACCCAATTATTAGAAATGGCGTGTAGAAGCGACTCTACCCTAAATATGTGACACTATTTATTATTTTCTGTTTCTCATAAAATATAAAATTATGGGGTGATCTGTGCTTCCTCTCTCTTGTAAGAATATAGTCTGTTTCCAAAGGAACAACTATGTACACGGCAACAAGATCAGAGAACTGCACTACTGTTGCACGATAATGCCACGCCACACACCTCTAAATGCAACATTGATGCGATTGCAGAATTTGACTGGACATTATTACCACATCCCTCTTACAGTCCCGATCTTGCACCTTCTGACTTCCATCTGTTTGGACCACTGAAAGAAGATCTTCGCGGACATCACTTTGAGGACACCGAGACCCTTAAACGCGCCGTACGCCAGTGGTTTAGGAAAAAGGACACAAATTTTTACCGTGCGGGGATACATGCTCTTGTGAGAAGATGGACAAAAACTGTAACAAATAACGGAGACTACATTGAGAAATAAATTTTTGAAGTTCAGACTTGGGGCTACATTTCAATGTGAATTTTATCGGTTTTCCTGCCTATTGAATGAAATTAAAAATTACGAGGCATTACTTTTTGACTGTCCCTCGTTTATATATATATATATATATATATATATATATATATATATATATATATATATATATATATATATATATATATATATATAATATATATATATATATATATATATATATATATATATATATATATATATATATATATATATATATATATATATATATAAAATAATAATAATAATAATAATAATAATATAATAATAATAATAATAGCCCCTTCAGTCATAACTGACTATGGGAATGCGCCCCTGAGGTGACAGCCCTCAGCTGCTTATTTTCCTGGTGCTCCTTTCGACGTTTTCTCCTCACCTCTGCTTCTTGTGTGAGCCTCTCTTCGCCCAATCTGAGGTGGCGCCGTAAATAGCATCGCCACTTAGTGCGATCGGCAGCTTCATCCTCCCATGTTGCTGGATCCATGTCCAGTGCCTTCATATCTCTCTTGCACACATCTTTGAACCTCAGCTGTGGTCGCCCAACTGTTCTCTTGCCATCTGATAATTGTCCGTAGAAGATATCTTTTGGGATGCGACCATCTTCCATGCGGAATTATATATATAATCTTATAAATATAGAAGAGGTGTTAAGAATAGACAGACCTAGGGAACTGCATAATATAGTCAAACAATATTTATCACGAACAAATGTTAATATTAGTGTCTGGGAATGTGAAGGTCCGATGCTGTTCTTACAATGCATATGACTTTTAACAGATGAAAGTCAATTAAATATCTGTTAAAGTCAGTTATATAACTGGAACCACCAGGCCTTTACACCCCTCCATTTTAATATAATTCTTGTTCAGAGTTTCTTCTTGATTTTGTTTGTTTTTTGTTTGTTTATTTATTTAACGTATTAGCATAATTGTGATTGTCCCTATTTACAATGATTTGACAAATGTGATGCCACTTTCTCATCGGCAGTTGTTCATATTATTTGGAATTGAAAACAATATATATCCTAATTATAACCCATCAGAGGTTGAACGGGATATTTTTCTTCATTAATTTTAAAAAAAAAAAAAATCTTACTCGACGCTTATTCCCACTACTAACCCAGGTATTGTCGACAAAAAATGGCGTCCACGTGGTTCAGCCTCGTTTTCGATTCTGACTCAGTTGACGTCACTCTATATAGAAATACAGGGCACTAGTTTCAGAGCATGGGGAAGACCAAGAAACAGACGGATAGATACATCACAGAAATTCTACAACAACACGGGCTGGCAGTAGCAAGTGCGGAAAACTTCGATCAAGAACGCAAACTTAAGCTGCCGACTACGCTTCACGACAATAATAGAACGAAAATGTAAAGCTTTTTTTTTTCACGCACTAGTGCTTAAGCTCAGAAAAGACACCTCCACCTCAGACCAACATTCAAAATTTCCGCAATATAAATAAGCTATTTATAGTCATTAGATAGGAAATTCCTGGTAATGACGTCACATAACCTATTTGTTCTAGGATATGGTAGGAATCGTAAATATGCACCTGCTACGGGTTGTCGACATTTAACGCCACGCAATTTTGCCTTGTTTAATCATGCCTTCACATTTCGTCACAAAAACCCAGACCTCCCTTACGTGACGTCACAAATCTCTTAAACCCCCCCCCCCCCCCTATTTTTTTGTAACAATAATAATAATAATAATAAATTCTTTAAGCACTAAACACGGCGCATAAGGCAGAAACCAGTGCTCTCCAGGTTGTTCGTTGTGACGCCACTCCTCTTAGCTCTTGCACATTATTTAGGCCCAACGTTCTTCCTTCTCTTATTATTGTTCTTCTGAGTGTTTCTTTTGGTCTTCCTTTTTTCCTCTTACCCTCAGGAACCCAAGTGAGCGCCTGTAGTGGTATTCTGTTGTTTTGCATTCGTAGGACATGACCGATATATGACCATCGTCTTTTCCTTATATAGTCGGAGACATATTTCTGCCTAGAGTCTTCTCTTATTTGTCGATTAGTCTTGAATTCTTTCCAACTGATGTTCATGAGTTTTCTAAGACATTTGTTCTCGAATGTATTCAGCTTGTTCTCCAATGATTTTGTTATTTTCCAACTCTCACAGCCGTATGTTAACACTGAGATAACATTTGAATTAAACAGACGAAGCTTGGTATGTATATTCAATGATCGTAATTTCCAAATGTTAGATAATCTATTGAAGGCGCTAGCTGCCAAAGCAATTCTAGTATGGATTTCTCTTGTTGTGTCACCATCCTGAGTCATTTTACTGCCTAAATAATTGAAACTTTCAACTTTCTGTAGTTTTTCCCCGTTCAAGATGATATCAAAGGTCTCGTTAGAAAAGTTCATAGCTTTAGTTTTAGAGGCATTTATTTGGAGACCTATTTTAACCGAGAGATGACACAAATTATTTATTGCTTCTTGGGATTGTCTTGGTGTTGAACTTAAGAATGCTACATCATCTGCGAAATCCAGGTCCCCCAGGAATTTTCCATTTGTCCATTTTATACCTAATTGTAACAAGCAGCAACGTAATCAAATGTTAATTAGTTACCTAGTCATAATTATCATCATCATTATCTTTCAGCTCCCTAAGGAGCATATGCTCAAGGTCTTTCCGTACCTTCTTCATCCCCTTCACGTCTGTCTCCAGTTCTCTTCTCTATGTATACTCTGATCTTCTTCTGACACTCTTACCCTGGGGGTTCCAGAACAAGGATTCCCTGGTAAATCTATCAGCAGGCTTGCTCAATGTGTGTCCTATCAGGCACTTGTCTGGTGCGTGCCATTTCAAATACGCACAGAGTGAGAAATAATAAACATAAGCAATATTCGACGCGATACATACGACTATTTTATGTAACTTTTTTACATCATGAATGAAAACGGAAGATTGCATTAGAGAAAAGTGTTTAGCTATGTTACTGCAGCCCAAAATTAAGCGCGTAAAATAAAACGACTGCTGTAATTTTACAATTTCCTAGTCTAAGTAAAGTACACGTAGACATAAAATCACAACATGAAACAATCCATGGAGGTTGCGTCAGGAAATCCCCTACTGTTGAGCCTCAGAATAGCCAGTGACTAATTTTCGACTATATCATGATAAAACATAGATTTAAGAACAGTGTCACAAGTGCAAAGACACATCCTGGCGCCGACATAAATTCAGATCACAATCCAGTCGTCATCAAAGTAAATATAAAGCTGAAAAGAGCAGGAAACAGAAGACAGGAGGAACCCCAGATAGAAATATCAGCGCTGAAACAACCAGATATAAAACAGAAGTATTTAATCCACGTCAAAAATAAATATCAACAGTTATTGACAGAAAGCATGGAGCAGTATAGAAGAGAAAACCCAGAAGAAAAAGCAACCGCAAAATGGGAATGCTTAAAAACAAGCATACAATCAGCAAATGCAAATTTACCTAAAAAGGAGTCTAAGATAAATCAAATTTGGATGACAGATGACATCTTGAATAAAATGGCAGAAAGAAAGAAAGCAAAAAACACTCCAGAATATAAAACAATAGTCAATGACATACGTACTATGTGTAGAGAAGCAAAAGAACGGTGGATAGAAACAAAATGCAAGGAAATAGAAGACTTGGAAGCAAAGCACATGACAAGAGATATGCATGAAGAAATAAAGAAATTATCAAATCGGTCGCGGTTTGCACAAGGAGGAAGCTGTATCAAGAACAAAAATGGTGTAATATTACTTGATGAGAAAGACATATCAAACAGATGGGCAGAATACGTAAAAGAACTATTCGAGGACAACAGAGGTAAAAAACCATCACCAGATTCTAACGAAGGCCCAAACATTCTCAGATCAGAAGTAGAGATTGCCATTCATATGATACAAAAAGGAAAATCAGCAGGCATGGATAATATAAAAATTGAAATGATAGAAGCTCTGGAGAGCTTTGGTATAGATACAATCACAGAAATATGCAACGATATATACAATACAGGATATATACCACACGACATGAAGACATCAGTTTTTATAACATTGCCCAAAAAACCAAATGCAACAGAATGTTCAGACTTCAGAACAATCAGCCTGATGAGTCATGCAATTAAGATACTGCTCAAAATCATACAGGAAAGAATAAAAAAGTAAAGTAGACAGCGAAATCCAAGAAGAACAGTTTGGTTTTAGACGGAACAGTGGAACAAGAGAGGCAATATTTTGCCTAAGAATATTAGCAGAAAAATATACAGAGGTCCAAAAAAGTATGTATATGTGCTTCATTGACTATAAGAAGGCTTTTGACAGAGTCCATCATGAGAAAATAATTGCATGCCTCAAAGACATAGGTATTGATGGAAAAGATATAAGAATACTCAGTAACCTTTATTGGGAGCAAACTGCCACAGTAAGATCTGGAAGGAATTATTCACCATACATAGACATAAAAAGAGGTGTCAGACAAGGTTGTGTGCTGTCCCCCTGCCTATTTAATTTATACACCGAAAAAATTTTCAAACAGATACAGGAAATACCAGGACTGAACATCAGTGGAAGGTCAATAAACAACCTTAGATATGCAGATGATACCGTGTTGTTAGCTGAAAGCGAACAGGAGTTACAAGAACTAGTGAAGCAAGTGAACAGCATAAGTCATGAATATGGACTCGACATTAATATTGAGAAAACAAAAACTATGATAATTAGCAAAACAAACGATAAACCCACATTAAAGATAAGCGTAAATGGGAAAATCCTGGAACAAGTCAAGAGCTACGTATATCTTGGTCATATAATAACAGAAGATGGCAGATGTGAAACAGAAATCAAGAAGAGAATAGGAATGGCCAAAGCTGCATTCAACAACATGAAACATATACTGACATCCAAACAGTTATCTCACAAATTAAAACTGAGAATCATAAAGTGTTATATATATTCTGCATTTCTGTATGGTGCAGAAACATGGACGATGAATAATCATTTGGAAGAAAGAATTGAGGCTCTTGAAATGTGGATATATAGAAGAATGGGGCGTATCTCATGGAAAGAGATGAAAACAAATAAGGAGGTCCTAGAAAATCTAGGTATGAAAAGAGAACTAATGAGGGAGGTCAAAGTTCGGCAATTAAAATACTTTGGCCACATAAAAAGGCATAACACCTTGCAGAAGACCATAACAGAAGGGAGAGTTGAAGGCAAACGTGCAAGGGGAAGACAACGCTATAAGTGGGAAGATAACATCAGGAGATGGACAGGAAAGAGTCTATCAGAGTGCACCACCAAGACAAGAGACAGACGACGTTGGAGATCCATTACAGCCAACCTTCGTTGTGGAGATGGCAACTGATGATGATGATGAATTTTTCCTATTTTGAATCCTAGATTCGACCAATCAGATTGCAAGAAATGTTATCATGACCAATGGTAAACAAATACGGTGATCACTTGGAAAATCTACGCGTAGATTTTTTTCCTACGTCGAGTCTGGCACAGTATAAATTACCGAAGAAACTCTTGCAGTCAAGTAAAGAATAATAAACTTAACATTATCTGCAAACAAGTGAAGTTTCAGCAACATAAATACATTGAAAAAACAATCTACTACGCGGCAACCATTAATTATTGTTTGAATCACCAATCAGGTAAGAAATCACTTGTATATTCTAATTTTCTTACTTAAAATACGTTTGACGCACTTCTTGAGGCACGCCTTTTTCATCCATGAACACGTTAATTTTAATTTAGTTCATCCTAGGTCCTTCGATTATATCAGTACAATATCCAGATATATAAGATCTTGTGCTTTTGGTGTTGTATTATTTATAGTTATTTAAGGAACAAGTGTTTTATATATATATTTATATATATGTATAAAATCTAACTTTAAGCAAATATGGAACAGTGCACAACAGAAAAATTAGAAGAGAGCGATAGTAATTGAATATTGAACAGAATATTGAACTATTTAAGAATAAGTGTTTAATCAGTTCATAGGAACGTGGCCATACACAAAAAAAGTTTATGAAAAAATCAAGTATGGGCGACAGAAGATGTCTTAAGTAAAATGGCAGAAAGAAAGAGAGCCAAAACACTCAACTAGAATACAAAATATTTGGCAAAAAAATACTTTCGGCTGCGCAGAAAATAACAACAGCCGAGAAAAACTAAATGCAAGGAAGAATAAGGCATAGGCCAAAAAAAAAAAAAAAAAAAAAAAAAGCACACACACACGCATCTCTCGACATGTGCATGAAAAAATGTAAACAATGTCACATAAGAAATAACAATGACTACAACCCACAAAAGTCATCTCCAAACTCAGAAATGAGGTAACTGAGGAAGGTGGTTGCAGGAACAAGAAGAGACATGGTTCACAACGAGACGATATGTCATGGCCTCAAAACCCAGCCCATGCAGACCTAAGCGGAACAGTCTCAATTACGATGGTTTGGGCCACGTCTGCTGAACTGAAGAAGATCGGCTACCACGACAAATATAGGAAACCAAGAGCCAGGGATCCAGACCTACAGGACGACCCAGAGTTCACTGGGAGGACAACATTAGACAATCTCGGAAGGACTGAGGACTAGAATGGAACCAGGCCAGGAGGAAGACAGCTGATAGGATAGTATAGCGCTCTCTCTGGCAAACCTCTACACCTCAGGGTAGAAGAGAAACGACTAAGTACATAAGAAATAGCTTACCCATGGAGGAAGCTGTAATAAGAACAAGAATGGAGACAGCTTGATGAGAAGGATAGACAAGGAAGTTGAACAGAGTATGGAAGAGAACTATTTGAGGACAACATAAGAAACAAACCGTCATCACTTATGAATGAAGGCTCATATATTTTCAGATCAGAATTAGAGAAAACAATAAATATGAAGAGAAAAAGAAAATCAGCAGGCATGGACAACATAAAAATAGAACAGATAAAAGCCCGATAGGACATTTGTAAAGATTGGTTTGGTTTGGTTGTTAGGACTATCTTCATTGCACACGGACAACTCAATCAGTGCTCCGATCTCCTCCCTTAGATCACACAAAGAGGATCTCAGCACAGTTTACGAACTCCGTGGCACCGGCGGGAATAGATTTGTATAGATAACATTCAAAAACTATGTAACAGCATGTATAATACAGGATATACACCACATGACCTGAAGGCATCAAACTTCATAACTTTGTATACATACAATTGAAAATACTGCTCAAAAAACATGCGGGAGCGAACAAAAAGTAAAGTAGACAAAGAAATGTATGAATATCAGTTTGGCTTTCTACAAAACATTGGAACAAAAGAAACAATGTTTTGTATAAGAATATTTTAAAAACCCTAAACCTAACCCTAACTGCTACGAAACTAGACATAACTACACATATTCACTGCGGAGCAAAAACTCACGAGTAATAGGAAATTACCTTAAAAATATATATAGGTAAAGGTAGTTGTTACCAACAGATTACTGGTGACAGTGTATATGTTTATTGTAATATTTATTTGTCTTAGGAAAAATATTTATTTTGTGTATCGAAATATGTTCCTGGTCAAAGCGATATCACCCATGTTGAATTTATACTTGTATTATATGGGTTATCTTTCCTGAATATCGAACTCAGCGTAGGAATCTAGGTTTACAGCGATCTATTCTTTGTTTGGTTAGAAATAGATTGTTCTTGCTTCAGAATATCTATGGCCCGAATCTATGTGTATTTCTTGTCTATGTAGGACGAGTCTGTCTTATATCTTAATATCTTTGTATGTCTAAGTCGAACTATATCTTCGGTGTCGAACTCGGGGTTAAAGGTTGTTCGGCGGATGTGTCGCTAAGTCGAGGTGAGAAGGTTCCGCCCTGATGGGTGCTGAGTTGTTGTAGCGGCCTGTCGCCGAAAAGTGATCTCTATATTAGTGGGGAAAGAGGTAGTCTCTTTCGACATATCATGTATTATTGACCCCAGTGTTTATTCTTACTGCCAAGAAATGGCAGAATCATATTCTAGTGTATTTCTCATACCAAGGTAAAGACGCATTTCTTATGAACTTTTCCTGAGGCATTGTATTCGATGGGCAGTCGTACGGTTGTACGTTTAGATGAATATTAACCAGATGAAGATGACATTCATATCTAGCAGCACCATATTATGTGATGAAGTCAATAGTATCAATGGTAGAATCTACAAAGCAATGAGGACATTTAATGAATGATCAGCTTTGATTACGCTTCATAGTTTGTATCCTGGGTGAGCGACAACTCACTGGGAGGAGAAGCCATTTTGAATCCTATATTTTTCAATCATCGAGGAGAGAACAGGGATGCCCCTTACTATCACCTGATGAGTCCAGAGATCACTGCTACAGAAGAGAACCCACTACTAGTGGTTCAATATTGTTATCAAAAAGATATGTGCTGAACTTTACCGAAAGGAATCTTCGCTAGACGAGGTTAGGTCTAGGAACCATCTTGAACCTTGTTTATGAACTGACGTGCTCTGTCAGTAAAGTCGGACGATATATATTGGAATTACTGAGTGCTTGTCTACTGACATTCCATGGTACTGTTATGCAACATGAATGCCCATGTGATAGTGTATTTCATTGATCAACATTATTATGATTGATGCCAACCTGTCTTTTGTCACTGTACCCGTGCTGTCAAGTGTGATCGTTCCAATTAAACTGTATGAAACGTACACAGTAGTTGGCGTAAATGACTTCCAGCCATAAGTTAGTGAGATTGGTCTATTTGTCAACTCTAACGAACGTTTGCCATCATTCGCATGTACTGTATCCTCACTCCATGTCTATACACCACTGCGTAGGTCGAGTTGACCTTTTGTTTGTCTTCATTTTGACAACACCCATCAACACCCTCCGAACACGATTGAAAACATCCAAGCAACAGTAGTCCCATAACAGATACTGCTGTAGCGGAGTGAAGTGTTAGAGAATGCACTGGGACAGGCCCAGCTTCCAGAGGTTAAGTTACCAGTTCCCTTCCTCGCTGACATTATTTATACGCTCTTCAAAAGCTACAAGAGGGGTTTTACAGTACCCGTCATGATAAAATAATTGAATATCTTGAAGAAAAAAGATCTTGATGAAAAAACATAATACTATTTAATTGTAACCTATACTAGGAACGTTACGGATAGTTCCTGGATGTCTCTAATGAGACAAAGAGAGATGGGACAACTTCTCTCCATGCATGTCGTACAGGGCGACTAATATGAGGTTGTGCAGTGAGCTGGAAACCTGATCACGTAAACATAAGTTGCTACAGAAACCACTGCTGCAAGTACATGTGAGTGCTCTTTGCAGGCTTTTTTTTAAACAAAAAGGGTGGAGGCAATGATGCGTGTTATCCCTTGCCAATTTACCATCTACACAGGGGAAAACAACAAACACAATTTCAAGCAGACAGAAGTCATAAAACTAAACATCAGTTGAAGACCAGTAAATAAAATTTGTTACACATATGATACAGTTCTCATAGCTGTAAGTGAACGGGTTCGGAGTGGCTAAAAGGTATGGCGTCCGCCTCGAGCTCTAGAGCTACCGGGTTCGATTCCCAGTTGTGGGAATATAATTTATGGAAAAGTTTTTTTCAGCACAGTGGTCCTAATGATGTCATATTCCTCCACCTACTGGTCTCGTGGGTAGTGAGATCTCCTGGGTAGTGAGATCGAATACCTAGCCTTCTCGGATAAGGGCGAAAAAAATAGGAGGTCCCGTGTACAAGTTGCGCACGTTAATAAAAAATATTTTTAAAATATTTATTGTCAAATTGACAAAAAGCCTGGGGCGCTTAAGCGCTTATCATATATTTTATCCACACGACTTAGCGACACATCCGCCGAACAACCTTTAACCCCGAGTTCGACACCGAAGATATAGTTCGACTTAGACATACAAAGATATTAAGATATAAGACAGACTCGTCCTACATAGACAAGAAATACACACAGATTCGGGCCATAGATATTCTGAAGCAAGAACAATCTATTTCTAACCAAACAAAGAATAGATCGCTGTAAACCTAGACTCCTACGCTGAGTTCGATATTCAGGAAAGATAACCCATATAATAAAAGTATAAATTCAACATGGGTGATATCGCTTTCACCAGGAAAATATTTCGATACACAAAATAAATATTTTTCCTAAGACAAATAAATGTTACAATAAACATATACACTGTCACCAGTAATCTGTTGGTAACAGACTACAGCAACCCCCGGGGAAAAAAATGAAATTTTTTTTTTCATCTGAGAGCAACATCCAATAGGCTCACCACGCACGAATAATGCGCAGATGACTAATAAGAGCAATTTATAATTTCAAATTAAGGTAAAGTCGAAGCATAGATCGACTTGTGAGAATAAATCTCAACATCTCAGAGACAGCATTTCTCTTAAGCATAAATGTTTCCAGGGAGGTGCCACCAACGTATACTGGAGCAGGTCGACCACTTTAAATATCTCGGAGCTATTATAGACCAAAAGGGAGGCATCAAAGAAGAGTTGGCCACTCGAAAAGCAGCGGCTGGGAGACTTTTTCAGGCCATAAATCGTGGATTCCTCAGCAAGAAAGAGGTTGGTAAGAAAACGAAGATGGCTGTATACCGCTCCACCTATGTCCCAGTCTTGACATATGGATGCGAGTCGTGGGCAATGACTACAACCCACAAAAGCCTGATCGAAACCTCAGAAATGAGGTATCTGAGGAAAGTGGTTGAAGTAACAAGAAGAGACATGGTCCGCAACCAGACGATCCGTCAAGGCCTAAAATCCCATCCGCTGCAGACCCAAATAGAACAGTCCCAACTAAGATGGTTTGGCCATGTCTGCAGAATGGGAGAAGATTGGCTACCACGACAAGCATGGGAAACAAAGAGCCAGGGATCCAGACCTCCAGGACGACCCAGAGTCCGCTGGGAGGACAACATTAGACAATCTTTGAAGGACCGAGGACTAGAATGGAACCAGGCCAGGAAGAAGACAGCTGATAGAATGGTCTGGCGCTCTCTCTTCCAAACCTCTACACCTCACGGTAGAAGGGGAACGACTAAGTAAGTAAGTGTGTAGTGAAGTTTATAGCAGAAGTTAATTTCATGTAGAATCAGCGCCCCGGGCTTTTTGTCAATTTAATGTTACATTTTTTGACTGCAAGCTATAAACTCCTTGAACAATTATTTGTGGCTTTTTAGTGCATTAAAAGCCTGTGTTTAAATTTTTTTTTTTTTTTCTTCTTTTTAGTGTTTTTTTTTTTTTAATTTGTCAAATGTAATCGATCCGCTAATGACATTATCACTTTGCGATAAACGAGTTCCAGAGCACATGAGGCGGATTTCATTATTCAGTATATTACACGGAAAGTTAATATATATATATTTTTTTAAATTTTTTAAAATTTTGATAAGAGTTGTAAATTACATTTTTTTTTTAAATGTGGTTGTCAGTTGAGTGTATGTCTGTGCACGCGGGTGCGGTAGTATGTGGGTGAAAAGGAAGGGGGGGGGGGGAGAGAGAGAGAGAGGAATTACAATATTTACAATCTTGTTGGAAAGAACACACCTAAATTATTTGCAGTTATCGCCTATTTCACTGATAATACAATACAAACAAACAAAATTAATATTAATGTTAATTTTATTCATTTTATTATTTTTACGACTGATTATTGTATTGTCATAGGGAATACACAACTAGGCCAAGTGTCAGAGCTATTGCTCATCTGGAAGTGATTGAAAAATCGATTGCAAGATTTGAAGGTGACAAGAGAGTGACAAGGGAATGGCATACGTTGCAAGTTAAAGAAAAGCCTGTAATAAAATATATTTTTAAAAATATTTTAAACACAGGCATTTAATGCACTAAAAAGCCACAAATAATTGTTCAAGGAATTTATAGCTTGCAGTCAAAAAATATAACATCAAATTGACAAAAAGCTGGTGGCGCTTAAGGGGAGGAGCGCCAGGCATTTCTCGGTTGAAATCGAAAAAATTAAGAATTTGGGATTAGTCCATTTTCTGATACTTTAGCATCTCCCGAATCTAAATATAACAGAATTAAATGTCAAAATGCATTCTAACAATGTGTATTTTGACTTTGAAAAAGGTATGGTACGGACAGATTTTCTCAAACTCGACAAAATATGTCTAATTTAGACCTAGTTTCTTTCATAGCAACCAAGCTTACACCCCTACATATTATGCATCGTTGGATTCGTCCAAATCTACACTTTATTGTAAGCAGGTCACTTATTTCGGGATTCCAAATACCAGATAGGAAATTTATAATTTTAAAGTCAACATTTAGGGTTTCCCCTCGATTCTAAATTTTTAATTGGCTGTGCGCGTTCACGTGCCTGGCAACGACAATATGGCCGCATGTTTACGGAATCTAAACAAGAGTAAGGGTTAGGCTTAGTGGTTGAAATGAAGCAGACAGGACCGTCTGTACGATAGTTCCTTAAATTAGAATTCAGAGATGCAGTAAAAAGGGCTAATGGTTACGTAAATGTATCCTAAACCTAACCCTAACGACGTTGGCGACTTACTGGGATGACATCTAAGAAGACGGCCCACAGTGACTCATTTCAACCAGGTTTAAGAATCTTAACCTAAACCTTACGACGTTGGCTACTTACTGGAATGACATCAAAGAAGGCGGCCCACTGTGCTTCATTTCAACCACCAGGGAGTTACATGAACTAGCTATTACGAGTAGTAGACAGTCAATTAAAAATCATCACATTTTCCTGAGTTTACAGAATAAAGGGTGACTTCTCATAATTCAGTACATTATCATGATTCTTGTAAGCATAGTGCATATTTGTTTCCTCAATTTAAAGTTTGTTTCTTGTGTATTTTTATTGACATGTCACAGATGCTTATGTGTTATTTAAAAAATGCCTGCCAGACATGTGCAACAGCTGGTTCTTGGTACCAGAAGAAAGATTGGAAACTTCATCAAGTGGAAAGTGAAGCAAGGCTGTCATATACATTTTGAAGGTATTTACTTTTGAAACTTACTTTATGTTTCCCCTTGCCTAAGCATAGACATTCATGTAATTTATTTTGATCTCCATAAATATCAAGTTTAGAAACATATTTCATTACTTACATGTATTGTTTTGCTTCCATTGTACTTTAAGGCACAGTTTATTAATGCTTGTTTACATCTTTATTTGAAATTTTACTAATGTAAACATTTGCCTCTTTCTAGGAAGTTCAAGTGTCATGGAAGCTGAGGCAGGTAGTGATTTGTGAAGCTGTTCTCTGACGCGACAGAAATTTTGCTACACCATGTAAAGTGATTGTGATAGCAAAGCATTCAATCAGATCATAGCAATTAAACCATATAGCCTAAATATTGCTGAATTTAATCAAGGACCTGAGGCTGCTATATTTTTCAAGAAAGTCCTGGGGCTGAACAGTGGAAAAGAGGCTTGTCGACTGGCAGGAGCAAGAAAGCGTTAAACGTCTGGTGCTCAGCTCTAAAATGGCAGAAAACTGCACTAAGAAAATGAAGGACATTTAGCACAAATCTCAACAGAAAGCCAGACAAGAAACTGCAGAGGAAGCTGGATATGCTGCCGGTATGTTCTGCATGACTAGTAAGTTATTTTATTTTGCTGCAGTATTACATACTTATTTAATTATATTCTAATTATAACGAAAAATGTGATTTTAAAGAAATCATTATTCTCATACTAATTTTCTTATAACTTCCACACTTACGTATTAATTGACATAAGAATTGGCAGATATATTGCTCATAATCTTTTAAAACTGTTTATGTGATGGATTTTAAGTATCTGATCAAACTTTTGGTTAATTGACAAAAGTAATGTAAAATTTAGTAAAATTTGTTACTATTTTAGACGCTATTTTCAAAGTCCTACAACTTTTTTTTGTATTACAGTTATCAAAAATCCATCACTGGAAAAGTTTTAACATATAATGATAAACATTGTGTTCATATTTGGTATTCATAGCTTAATAAATAAAAAAGCTTTAGCAAATTGAAATAGAACAAATAATCCAATATTGCTCAGCTCTAAAACGGCAGAAAACTGCGCTAAGACAAGGAAGGAAATTAGGCACAAATTTCAACAGAAAGCCAGATAGGAAGCTGCAGAGGAAGCTGGCTATGCTACCAGTATGTTCTAAATGACAAGTAAGCAAATTTTCAGGGGCAATATTACAGACTTATTTAATTGTAGTCTATTTATGGAGAAAAATGCGATTTTCTCAAAATCTAATTTTCTCATCCTAATTTCCTTAAAACTTCCACACTTATGTGTTAATTGACATAAAAATTGGCACATATGTTGCCCATAATCTTTTAAAACTTTCATATTGCTGGATTTTGAGTATCTGATCAAATTTTTGATTTATTGCAAAAAGTAATGTAAAATTTTTAAAACTTTCATATTGCTGGATTTTGAGTATCTGATCAAATTTTTGATTTATTGCAAAAAGTAATGTAAAATTTATCAAAATTTGTTACTTTTTTTAGACACTATATTCAAAGTCCTACAACTTTTTTTGTATTAAAGTTATCAAAAATCCACCAATCGAAAAGTTTTAAAATATAATGATAAACGTGTTCATATTTGGTATTCATAGCTTAATAAATAAAAAAGCCTTAGCAAATTGAAAAAGAACAATAGAATCCAATATGGCCACCGTTTCTATGGCAACCAGTAGTGCAGTGCCATAAAACTCTTCATTTTTCGTATCTAGTATTGATATAGGTTAAGTCTGTGCATTTTCATTGAAATCCAGCAATTAATAACGAAAATAGCATTTCAGTGTAGCTCCTCCCCTTAAGCGCTTATCATATATTTTATCCATAAGTGTGTAATGAAGTATAAAGCAGAAGTTAGTTTCATGTAGAATCAGCGCCCCGGGCTTTTTGTCAATTTGATGTTACATACTGATTATTGTATTGTCATGGGGAATACACAACTATGCCAAGTTTCAGAGCTATTGCTCATCTGGAAGTGATTGAAAAATCGATTGCAAGATTTGAAGGTGACAAGAGAGTGACATACATTGCAAGTTAAAGAAAAGCCTGTAAAAATAAAATAAATGTGAAGATAAGAGAACAAGTCACAATTTTCTCATATCTTAGGAACATAATGGCAAAAGATGGCATATGCGAAACATATAGGAGGATGGCAGAAGTGGCCAAAGCTACAGTCAACAACATAAGACAGATATTAACAGACAAAGAAAGAACTAACCAAACTAGAGTCGTCAAGTGTTATATCATCCCCTTCAGCGCCCTATGGACCTGCAACAAACGTTAGCTAAATTTTCCTGCCCCGTGTAACAACTCCAGGTCTTTCCTGCCCCATGTAACAACTCCAGGTCTTTCCTGCCCCGTGTAACAACTCCAGGTCTTTCCTGCCCCGTGTAACAACTCCAGTCAGTGAACAAACAGTTGGACGAAGATTTGAGGCCCTTGCAATGTGAGTAAATAGAAGAATGTGACACATCTCACGAAAAGAGAAGAAGTCCTAGAAAAGCTACGAATGAAAGGATGAATAATGAAGTAGAAAAAAAATTTGATAGATAAAATAGTTTGCACATATGCAGAGGAAAGAGTCCATCAAGGCAAGAATGATGAAACGTGAGAGATCAATTGCAGCCGACCTTCGATGCGAAGATTATGGTTGATCTAATCTTTATCATCACTATTATTAATACACACACCAGCCATGTGACTAAATTATTCTTACTTTTTCTTGACTAGACATGCTGTTTTTTTTTGCATATTTGTCTTTAGTTATGAAAATTATTCTAATTGTTGTAATGTTTGTACTGTCTATCTCAGGTTATGTTACGGTTCTAGGTTTATGTCTGAGCTGTATCAGGAGGTTGTGTGACAGACAAACCGTACTTGTATTCACAAAGAAGCTAGACTGACATTTGGAAGGTAGCAATACTTCAGTAATTATAGACACGTGGTAGAATGCTAATAATGCATATGTCTAGGACGACGAGAAGGCCAAGGCCCCAGGTCAGACACAAATTTAGCTTGTTGATGTTTTTGGGCCTAATCATGGTAATAGCCCCATTCTTACCGCTTGTGGTCAAGGCTGAGATGGCTGACACAAAGGACGATGCGCCTATCATTGGCATAGACTTGGGGACAACATACTCCTGGTAAGTCTGGAACTTTATCGTGTTGCTATTGCTCATATTATTTACTGTTACTTAAGTTATCTTTTGCACTTCATCTTCTTCGTTGTCGTCCACCTTTGCCTTCCTCTCAGTCCTCACTCGATTTTACCTGCAGGAACCATCATCATCATGTGTTCTGTTGTACTCCTCATGGAGCATGGAACCACTCCTACAGCTGACCCCCTTACAGAAAGCCTGGCTTTAGCACCCGTGTGCTCGGGCAAAAGTGGTTTCTGTAGCAGTTTGTTTAAGATAACGATGTTCCTAGCCCCATGCACAACCGCATATTAGTCACCCCTTACGACATGCCTGAGAGAACATTAGTCGTATTCTCCCTTTGTCTCATATGAGACCACCGGGGACTATACGGGACTTTGTCTACAGTAGGATGTTAAAAATTGTCAAATAACACATTTTTAAAGCGAGCATTTTTAGGCAATTACTGAAAAGAGATATAAATGGACAATCAAATACATAGTATTCAGGGGCGGCCTGACAGGGATCGGGGCGAAATAAGTCATTGATTATCGATTCCGCATGCAATAAAATAAACTAATACACAAAACAACTTAAGATACAAATGTATAATACAACTCTCGGAGAGGTATTTGCTTAGATAACCATCGTCATTTTTCTTTCCGCTTCTTACTGAGCATGAAGCCAAAACTGCAGCTGGTCGTCGTTGTAGGAAGCTTGCACAAAGCTATCACTTGTTCTTGCAGCGGTGGTTTATGTTTCTATTTGTTTTACGTGATGAGGTCGAGAGACTGTTGCGTGATAAATTCTCGCAACATCGTTTTATTTCAATATCTGTTTTATAACGCAAGGGCAACAACTGCTTGGAATTTATAGTCACTTTTCTCGGTAAGCATTTGTCTTCTCGCGTTGGTATCGAATGCAGTTAAGTTTGAGCTGTGGTCATTTTGCGCTGGACTGCGCATGACTTGTCTTGCTTCTTTGTCGATCGGTTTCCGCCCACCACTAGTGGGGAGTGAGCGATTTGGAATGGCGAAAGAGATGCCTCGTTGAAGAGGGGATCTCCGCTATTTTTGTTCTGTCAGGGATGTGTAGTCCTCTTAATGGATATTTCGTTTATTCGAGATAATACCTCTGGTGTTTCCCACATGTCGGGAGGCGTGATATTTCTGTGTATTTCATGAAAGCAAGGTAAATTGACTCTTTCATTAACTCTATTGATTTTGGGTCGTGAGCGATTTCGATTCATAGCCTGTCTGCGAAAGTCGTCGTCACGAGATGTTTTCCTAGCTCACATGTCGCTGCATTGTACTGCATCGGTTGATGCAGGTACCAAGGACCATTACTTGCTACTTTGTTAAATGAACTAGGTTTGGAAAACCTTTATTATCTAGAGGATATTTTTGAGGACATTATTTATACTTCGGCAGACGTGTCTGTCTTGCTGAAGTCAAACTAAGGAGAGTGAACTGATCTCATACATCTGGTTATCTCCTGGCTGTTATAGAAAAGGATGGAGTTTTCCACCTGACTACATTTACAGCACTATGAAATATAACATGCATCTGACTCATCATTGTAATGCTGTCTACCGTTTATTGCTGTATTGAATGTTGCTGTGATAATGACTGTTTGATGTGCCTACACATTTGCGTAACCATTTTGTCACTGTGGCGTCCACAATAAATAATGAAGAAAAACGTCAACGGCTGTTTCAAGACTCATTGACTTTATACGTCGTGAGTTTACTGACGTCCTATGTGGATTGCCCTGTTATTGTTGCATGAACATTGTTTTGACTGAACACATCTACACACTACACAAAACCAGACATGCGGATGCCATCCATCATCATATGGCATCACGCATCATTTGGTGGCCATAAGCTGGTTTGATTCTGGTACCAGCAAACACGGGGTCCCTTACCCACTTCATTTTCAACAAGAATTCATCAGCATCCTTCAAGAAATTAACATTCTTCAATACAGTCAACATCTTCAAAATTTTCAAAGTACTCGGCGTTGCCCGGTAAAAGTCAAATTTCAATTTTTTGACGGAAACAAGAATTTGACAGTACCCGGCGTTGTTACATGTTGCCGGATAACTCGGACTGCTGTTATCTTTTACGCAAGTCAAGCAAGTTGCTGCTGTCAAGGTTCCAGTGCTGTCGTTTTTTGAGGTCAAGTGCCGGTTGAAACGGGTTGTTTTCTGAAGAAGGCCAAGTACCGATTTCCATCAACTTACTTTTGGATTAGAAGGTCAAGTGCCGAAACAACTCAACACACAGTATGTCAGAAGCTCTTGTTCCATCGTGTTAGCAGTGGAAGCAGTTCAGATGTGCCATCATCGTTGGAGCTTCGCTCTTTAGGACGTTGATTGACATCCGTTTTTCTGCTGTTCTACGATTGGAAGCCTATAAGTTAAGTGGCCTGTTTGTATGTAAACTGTGCCCTTATACTTCTGCTGAGTCTTCTGTGTATCATCTCATTCTATATGTTATATGTTTATATGTTATTTGTATATTTATATGTTTATATTTCAGCGGGTTCTCGGTTGGGTGGTGTCTCCGTTAGATTATGCCACGTCATAGAGGTCGTCTATTGTGAGCGTTTTCTGTAAGGTTTGCAAATTTCCAATACTGGAATTTGCTAAGCGACTTCTGTTGCTATTTATGTTAGCTGTGATGACATGTTTTAATATTGTTTTCGTTATTATTTCGCATTCTTTAGTTTTGTTTTGATTTGTTTGTGTTTGTTAGCCTACTCTTGTCTATAATTTAGTTTCATACAACATTTTTGTTTATACACTGTGGTGTCATGTATTTTGTTTAATTCTATCGCAGATATCGTCACATTTTTTGTGATATTTCATTAATTTCTGCTTTATTTTTAGTTGATTTCTGCGAAAGTTTTTGTATTGTTGCTGATCTTTGTTATTGTTTACATTGTTATTGTTTACATTGTTTGTATTGTTTACATTTTCAATGTTTACATTCTGCATGTGTTTACATAGTCATTGTTTACAGTTATAGTAATTAGTTAATGGGCTATGCTAATGCACTGTTACTACTATACTGATGATAAATGAATGATGAATAGTGTCGTGCACTATTGAATGAGAAGTGCACTTATGATCAAGAATTGAGTGCTGATATTTCATATACAAGTTCTTTGATTGGAGACTTGTTTCCCACAGAGACTGGGATAATATAAGGTGATGTGAATATACAAGTGCTTAATTAAGACTTGTTACACTTAGGTTTGAAATAAATTAGTTAATTATTTCAGGTTTTGGACTCATATGTTAGACAACATGTCTACATTTGAGCACTTTATTGAGCAGGGTAAATTGCTTGGGAAGACTGGTGATAAGTTAGAAGAATTTGCAACTGCTCGATATGATAAAGCAATGGAAGCTGAACAAAAGAAACTGCAGATGCAGGTGGATGAAAAAAGATTCCAAATGGAAATGGAAAAACAAAAAAGGGAATCAGAAGCTGAGGAGAGAAAAAACTCCAGCTGAAAGACTTACAGCTAGAAGCTGAAAGACTTCAAAAAGAGGCTGAGAATAAAAGACTTGAAAAAGAGGCTGAAAATAAAAGACTTGAAAAAGAAGCTGAAAATGAAAGACTTCAAAAAGAGGCTCAGGCTGAGGAAAGAAGATTACAGAGAGAGTCTGATGAGAGGAAAGAGAAAGCAAAAATGGAACATGAAGAAAAGGTCTTAGCTTTAGAGTTGGGAAAATTGAAATTGACGAGCATGAGTAATGGTAATGATTCAAACAAGGGTTCATCTTCTGGTAAGGCTAATAATGATACTTTTAAGATTAAGTTACCAACATTTAGTCCTTCCAGCGATGACATAATGTTCTATCTGGACATATTTGAACAAGCATGTACAGCTCATAACATAGACAAAGCAAAATATGTTTATCAGTTATCAGGGATACTGACAGGTAAAGCTCTAAGTATATTAAATATGGTGGATGAACCTGACAAGAACAATTATGAGGTTGTCAGTGCCGCTTTGTTAAAGAAATATCAGCTTAACGAAGACGGCTATCGTCTACAATTTAAAAACATGTTACCTGAAAATGGAGTTGAATTCTCCGAGTTTATTGCAAGAATACGCATTACTTTCTCACGATGGGTTGAACTATCTAAGACGGAAAAAACTTATGAAGGACTTATGGACTTAATACTTAGAGACAAAGTCATGTCGTCTGTCAATGAGTCTTTCCTTGCTTTCCTTCATGAACGTAAACCTAAAACAATAAAAGAAATGGAAGATTTCTGTTGCCAATACGTAACTGCGCACCCACACATAACCATGGGTAACTCTAAGGTGAAAGAAGGTTTACCAGTTGCTTCGGCAGCTCCGTATGGTCAAAACTTTGCTCGTAGATCCCAACAAAATTTTGATAGAAAGAGTAGCGGTAATTTCTGTCAAAATCATGGAAATCAATTTCATGGTGATTCTTCTTCGAAGAATTGGAGACAACCTGATAGTACTCGTTACTATCACCCTAATAATTATAAGCATTTCAAAAGAGGATATGGTAATAGAGGTTATTCCTGCCGAAGACCTCAGAACCAAACAAATAGATGTTCGCATCAATGTGAACATGATAGTAATCGTGGAAACTGGAATTCGAACCAGTATAACAATTACAATAGAGACAATAATAACTGCAGAGATAATAATAACTCTGATAACTTCAGAGGTAATAATAGTCGGGGTAGATCTCAACACAAAAAAAAGAGATATCAGCAGGCTAATGCTGTACAACAGGAAACTGAGGCAGCCTGTAATCATGTTGTTGATAGTAAAAACTTTGACGCTGTCACTAGTTCTGCTTTTGACTTTGAGAGAGCAAACAAATGTCCCCAATGCAGTACTTTATTCGAACCGGGTACCATAACTACTTTGAGTTGTGGTCACCCACTTCCCGCTCTTCCTGCTGCTGTTGCGCATGACGGGAGGGGTTCTTTAATTCTACATAAGGGTCTTGTTAATGATACTCCGGTCTCACTACTTTTCGATTCCGGATGCACCACTATTGGTGTTAGACAATCGCTTGTAGATCCATCTTGTGCTACAGGAAGGGTTATTAAATGTGTCACATTTGGCGGCACTCTAGAAAAATATCCTACTGCTGTAATTCGCATTGCCACTCCTTTCTTTACTGGAGATGTGCATGCTTGTCTCTTACCTAATCCTATTGCGGACCTTATTATTGGTCGTATTCACGGAGTTAGGGAGTGTACCCCCACAGCAGATTGCTGCTTGGGAACATAATAACATGCAAGCTACAAATGCAGTAGTTACAAGAGCACAAGCTCTACAAACACCCGAAACTTCACTGAATAGTGATAATGAAGTTGATAGCCAAGATAGTCACTTAGTGATCACTCGTGACTCTTTCATAAAATTGCAAGAAGAAGATTCTTCTTTAAAAAAATTCTTCGTTCTTGCGAAGAAAGGTGATCCGAATCAGGATACAAAAAGAAAATCTTGGATTGCAATGAGAAACGGCGTACTTGTACGTATGGTACAAGATTCGGCTACGTCGGCACATTCGCAAATTCTTGTTCCCAAGAGCATGAGAGTCCAAATATTGCAACATGCTCATGACTCGCAATGTGCTGGACATATGGGTTTTGCCCGTACGAAGTCGAGAGTCCTTGCGGCTTTCTTTTGGCCTTTTGTCAATAAGGACATTCGTATTTACTGCCGATCATGCAAGGTATGTCAGGAGGTCAAATCTAGAGGACCACGACATGCTGCGCCTATCCAGGCTGCTGACATTCCTATTCGGCCGTTTCAGAAAATCGCCATAGATATTATTGGCCCTTTTAAGGTCAAGTCGGCCAGAGGACATCAGTTTATCCTTACATGTGTCGATATGTGCACACGTTGGCCAGAGGCTATTCCTCTTAAGAGCATATCTACTACAGATATCGCTGATGCTCTTTGGTTGATATTTTCTCGCTTGGGGTTCCCCAGAGAAATATTGTCAGACCATGGCACTCAACTCATATCTGACACTATGTCACAGGTAATGTCTACCTTACATATTGAACGATCTCTCAGTAGTATCTACCATCCTATGTCTAATGGGTTAGTTGAGCGTCTGAATAGAACGCTCAAGACTTTGCTTGGTAAGATAACTGAAGATCATCCTCAAGATTGGGACAGGGTTTTACCCGCGGCTCTCTTTGCCTATAGAGAAGTCCCTAATGAACACACAGGATTTTCTCCCTTCGAACTTGTCTTTGGCGCGCGTCCACGCGGCCCTATGTCTTTATTACACGATCTCATCACTGCCGATGATATTAGCGATGAAACTCAATCCTCATATGAGTATGTCATTGCTCTTAGACAAAAGATCATTGAGGCATGTAAGCTAGCAACTGCTTCATCAGAAATTGCTAAAGAGAAGGCAAGGCAGTTTGCTAACAAGAATAGATGTCTACGACAACTTTGTCCAGGTGACAAAGCATTCGTCCTACTCCCCAGTAGGGAAAATAGACTTCTTATTGCATGGAAAGGTCCGTATGCAATAGTCTCTCGGATTTCCGATGTTGACTATGTGGTCGATATTGATGGAAAGCATAAAACTTTCCACATAAACATGCTTTCGGAATTTCACGAACGTCCGGACTATTTGCTGCCTATTTTCCAGGCAACGGATGATGCTCCTGCACCTCACGGTCATTATTCATCCCTGTCTGTCATTCAGGATGAGGAAGCTACCTTCTCTGATGTCAACCTTCCCCTTCCAGTGGTTCCATTACATTCCACGGAATCTTGGAAAAACGTTTCTGTTTCTCCTAATCTTTCTGGTGACGAACATCGACAAGTCTCGTCGATGTTACAAACATTTCAGGATGTTCTCACTGACATTCCTGGACACACAGATGTCATAGAACATGACATAATTCTTACCGACAATAATCCAATTAGGGTTAGGCCGTATCCTATTCCTATACACTTTCAGTCGCAAGTGGAAAAGGAATCGGATGAAATGATTCAATTAAATATAATTGAACCATCGACTTCACCATATTCTTCTTCCATGGTTATTGTCCGGAAGAAGGATAAGAACATACGAATTTGCGTTGATTATCGCAAATTGAATCAGGTCACAAAGTTCGACGCTGAACCGATGCCTTTGTTAGAAGATCTACTGATTAGACTTTCTAATTCTAGATTCTTCACTAAACTTGACTTGTCTAAAGGTTATTGGCAAGTGCCTTTAGCAGAGCATGCCAAACCTCTTACTGCTTTTTCTACACCTAGGGGTCTATTTCAATGGAATGTTATGCCTTTTGGTCTCATGTACGCCCCTGCCACTTTCGTTCGCATGATGCGTCGAATTCTGTCACATCGTTCGGATGTCATCGCATACTTAGATGACATCTGTCTCTTCAGTGATACCTGGGAAGATCACTATTTAGGGTTATATGACTTACTGTCCACTCTACGTGAGAATAATTTGACAGCAAAACCTTCTAAAGCTTTTGTTGGTTTTGGTGAAATCTCTTTCCTGGGTCATCGTGTTGGTCATGGTCTCTTGAAGACAGAAGACCACAATACTTCCAAAATACTGAACATCTCTGTTCCTAAAACGAAGAAACAAGTTAGGAGTCTCTTAGGTTTAATTCAATTTTATGGGAGATTTATTCCAAATTTATCTTCGATCATGGCACCTCTATCAACATTGTTGAAGAAAGGTTCGCCTAATCTGGTCCGTTGGTCTGAAGAATGCCAATCTTCACTAGACCAAATCAAGAATATATTTTCTTCTCCTCCCATCTTAAGATTACCTACTCTTGATAGGACTTTTGTTCTTCGGAGTGATGCTTCATCCACTGGGATTGGAGCAGCACTGATGCAAGAATATGCAAATACTCTGCATCCTGTTATGTACATTTCTAGAAAACTAAATGCGGCAGAGAGGAACTACTCGGTTTTAGACCGTGAGTTGTTAGCGATGGTTTGGTCAATTCTAAAGCTACAAAGATTCCTCCTGGGCGCACATTTCATTCTAGAGACTGATCAGAAAGCTCTTACAGCTATTCAGACTAAGAATTTGAAGAGTTCGAGATCCACTCGATATGCTATAGCTCTTCAACCTTTTCACTTCACGGTACGAGCTATCCGTGGTGCGGATAATGTGATGGCTGACATTTTGTCTAGATGCCCACATGACTCCAATTAATACTTCTGTCCTATATTCCTATATATTACAGAGTCATAACACACCTATATTTCTACAATAGATTAGCACATCTGTACTTACTTTATATGTACACACTATCGTGCTTTGTTGTCATCTTCTTCTGTTCGTTTTTTAAAATGATAGAGGAGGACTGAGTAGTTAATATAAGGGCCGTTAGTTTACTAAACAGCCACAATTATTAATAATGTATTGTACCTTATGAAGCATATTAGTTATTAATTAGCATTATATTGCTTGTACTTTCTCAGAATGTCATTGTTGAGCTGAGGACTTACCTTACGAGTTCTAGATTGTGTACTTACCCTCGGAATACCAGAGCATATGTCCTGGATCGTCATGTAGTTTAACTTTACTATGTACTTATGTCATTACATGTCAAAGAATGTACTATCTAAATTTTCCTATCAGATTTGTACATCCATTTTTAAAGACAATATTAGAGTATGCTGTTTAATGATGATTATAGTAACTTGCATACGTATATTGTGTTTACATGCTAACGTGATGTGTGTTGGTGACACCTCCCCGATGTGAATATTTTTTGAGACATATTTATTTTTCTGTTGAGGTATATCCTCACCAGACACTCTATAATTAGCCTATTGTTTGGCAATTTAGTTAATTATCAGCGCATAATTCGTGCGTTTTGAGCCGCTTATCGCTTGCTCTTTGATATTGGAAAAAAAAAAATATGTTCCACATTTTTTTTTTTTATCGGGAGGAGGCGGTGGTGATATGTTGCGTGATAAATTCTCGCAACATCGTTTTATTTCAATATCTGTTTTATAACGCAAGGGCAACAACTGCTTGGAATTTATAGTCACTTTTCTCGGTAAGCATTTGTCTTCTCGCGTTGGTATCGAATGCAGTTAAGTTTGAGCTGTGGTCATTTTGCGCTGGACTGCGCATGACTTGTCTTGCTTCTTTGTCGATCGGTTTCCGCCCACCACTAGTGGGAGTGAGCGATTTGGAATGGCGAAAGAGATGCCTCGTTGAAGAGGGGATCTCCGCTATTTTTGTTCTGTCAGGGATGTGTAGTCCTCTTAATGGATATTTCGTTTATTCGAGATAATACCTCTAGTGTTTCCCACATGTCGGGAGGCGTGATATTTCTGTGTATTTCATGAAAGCAAGGTAAATTGACTCTTTCATTAACTCTATTGATTTTGGGTCGTGAGCGATTTCGATTCATAGCCTGTCTGCGAAAGTCGTCGTCACGAGATGTTTTTTCCTAGCTCACATGTCGCTGCATTGTACTGCATCGGTTGATGCAGGTACCAAGGACCATTACTTGCTACTTTGTTAAATGAACTAGGTTTGGAAAACCTTTATTATCTAGAGGATATTTTTGAGGACATTATTTATACTTCGGCAGACGTGTCTGTCTTGCTGAAGTCAAACTAAGGAGAGTGAACTGATCTCATACATCTGGTTATCTCCTGGCTGTTATAGAAAAGGATGGAGTTTTCCACCTGACTACATTTACAGCACTATGAAATATAACATGCATCTGACTCATCATTGTAATGCTGTCTACCGTTTATTGCTGTATTGAATGTTGCTGTGATAATGACTGTTTGATGTGCCTACACATTTGCGTAACCATTTTGTCACTGTGGCGTCCACAATAAATAATGAAGAAAAACGTCAACGGCTGTTTCAAGACTCATTGACTTTATACGTCGTGAGTTTACTGACGTCCTATGTGGATTGCCCTGTTATGGTTGCATGAACATTGTTTTGACTGAACACATCTACACACTACACAAAACCAGACATGCGGATGCCATCCATCATCATATGGCATCACGCATCAGAGACACATGCACAACTTCAAATTAGTCGCATTGTACGACATGCTTGAGTGTGTAGTGGTCCTATTATTTCTTCTCTTTAGAGACCTCTGGAACTACACAGGGCAGATACTATTACATTTATGAAAAAAGAGAGGGAGAAGAAGTTTTCTTATACTTAATAATTTACGTGTTTCATTTTTTATTTGAAAATTTCAAACATTACCGCAGGACTAATTTGTCACCAAGTCTTCTCACTACTCCTGGATGTTGAGCATGGTGAAGCATCAGAAATGATAACCACTAGCACAGAAGAGAAAACCAATGATGGTGAAGATGACATAAAGATAGAAGAACTGAGGGCAGCACTAGAGAAAATCAAGATGGGCAAAGCAGCAGGGCATGATGGTATAACACCAGAAATGGTTAAGTACATGGGAGCATCAGGCGACCTATTACTCTTAAAGGTCCTACAGGCAGCATGATGCAACAAGACCATACCAAAGGATTGGGAGATTGCCATCATAAAACCAATTTTCAAAAAGGGTGACAATCGACAATGTGGAAACCATAGAGGCATATCCCTTCTCAGTGTCCCTGGTAAAATCTACTCTAGAATCCTAGAGCAGAGACTCCGACGCCTAGCTGAGCCACAATTGGATGAGGTCCAGTGCGGATTCCGAGCAAACCGAAGTACTCAAGACCTAATCTTCACACTCAGACAGCTGAGTGAAAAGGCCCTTGAGTATAAGAGTGAGATCCATCTCTGTTTCATAGATCTGGAAAAGGCGTTTGACAGGGTCCCCTGGAGCAAACTTTGGGACTGTTTGGCAAGGAAGAATATTCCAGCACCTCTGATTCATGCTATACAGAGCTTCTACAAGTCTTGCAGAAATTATGTGAGGACAGCAAACCATAAGTCAGAAGAGTTCAGGACCACCACTGGTGTAAGACAAGGTGATATCCTATCACCTTACCTCTTCATACTCCTTATGGACAATGTCATCAAGGCATGTAAGGAGAGAACAAGAAAGTATTCAGTGGGGTACTGGAAGATGAGACAGGTCTATATTTCGGAGCTGGCATTTGCTGATGATGTTGCCCTGATTGCTAAATCAGAGGCACATCTCCAATCCAACCTGCAAGTCTGGAAGGAAGAGCTGGAGAAGAGAGGGATGGTCATAAGCAGCTCTAAAACAAAATCCATGGTGATATCACGAGAAGAAAGAAAACATCAGATTAAGTTGGGAGAACAGGTCCTGGAGCAGGTCGACCACTTTAAATATCTCGGAGCTATTATAGACCGAAAGGGAGGCATCAAAGAAGAGTTGGCCACTCGAATAGCAGCGGCTGGGAGACTTTTTCAGGCCATAAATCGTGGATTCCTCAGCAAGAAAGAGGTTGGTAAGAAAACGAAGAAGGCTGTATACCGCTCCACCTATGTCCCAGTCTTGACATATGGATGCGAGTCGTGGGCAATGACTACAACCCACAAAAGCCAGATCCAAACCTCAGAAATGAGGTATCTGAGGAAAGTGGTTGAAGTAACAAGAAGAGACATGGTCCGCAACCAGACGATCCGTCAAGGCCTAAAATCCCATCCGCTGCAGACCCAAATAGAACAGTCCCAACTAAGATAGTTTGGCCATGTCTGCAGAATGGGAGAAGATCGGCTACCACGACAAGCATGAGAAACAAAGAGCCAGGGATCCAGACCTCCAGGACGACCCAGAGTCCGCTGGGAGGACAACATTAGACAATCTTTGAAGGACCGAGGACTAGAATGGAACCAGGCCAGGAAGAAGACAGCTGATAGAATAGTCTGGCGCTCTCTCTTCCAAACCTCTACACCTCACGGTAGAAGGGGAACGACTAAGTAAGTAAGTAAGTAAGTCTTCTCACTAATTTGTCATCAAACCTTCTCACTAATTTGCCACCTAATCTTCTCACTAATTTGCCACCCAATCTTCTCACTAATTTGTCACCCAACCTTCTCACTAATTTGTCACCCAACCTTCTCACTAATTTGTCACCCAACCTTCTCACTAATTTGCCACCCAATCTTCTCACTAATTTGCCACCCAGTCTTCTCACTAATTTGTCACCCAATCTTCTCGTAACTGATTACTTACAAGCATTAACTGTTTATCACAGCGTGGGCGTTTACCAGAACCAACATGTGGAGATTATACCCAATGACCAAGGTAACCGCATCACACCCTCTTACGTGGCATTTACACCGGAAGGTATCAGACTTATTGGAGACGAAGCCAAGAATCAGTTGATCTCTAACCCTGAAAACACGATCTTTGACGTCAAAAGGCTGATCGGCCGCACATGGGACGACGAAATCCTGCAGAAGGATTTGAAGAATTACCCATTTAAAGTAGTAGAGAAAAACAATAAACCTTATATCCAGGTAAGACCTGGGGCCCCATGATCAGAAAGTTGGTGGTCTTGTGGTGTAAATAAAAACTGTCATGTCATAGCATCAAGATACGCACAGTCTCACCTCTTCCTACATTCACATACACGTTCACTGATCACAATGGCTTCATGTATTAGTCATGTACGCACCCACAACTCAAACTGAGAGTTTTATCAGAACCAGATACAGAAACAAATGGCAAGCAGACCATCTAGGACACACACAAAATGATTGTTATTACCATCTCAACAGAAGAGAATAAGTGATAATCTTCAGACTCCGCACAGGCCACAACAGATTGGGATGTCATCTATTCAACAAGCTAAAGATAGGAACTAATGATGAGTGTACAAGTGGCACTGATAAAATGACTGCTGAACATCTGCTTCAAAGATACCCAACGTATGAGGAACAGAGAAAACGCATATGGCCGACACCAGTACCATTTTAGGAAAAAACTCTATGGAGATGCACATATCTTGAAACTAACCACTGATTTCTTTGAAAATATTCAAGTAGACGTCTGAGAGTCTACAAAGAAGAAGAAGAAGAAATACTAGTGGTATACAACATTCACAGCTCACAATGACTTCATGTACTACTAATGTACGCATTCACAGCCACACTGACTATACAGCTGAAATACACATTTACAGCGCATACTAACTATATGTGTAAATGATATACACTTTTATAACTTACAATATCTACTAGTGATATACATATCACAAATAATTGGCCTTCTGCAACCTCAGGCATGTCGTACAAGGTGACCAATATGAGGTTGACCATGGGGCTGGACATATCATCATCATCATCTAAAATCTCATGTTAGTTGCTGTTTATGACATGCATGAGGGCATCTTTAGCTCTATTCTTTTTTTTCCACCTTAGAGGCCACCGAAAACTACAAGGGGCACAGTTTTACGACATTCTAATTTATTCATGTTTAGTCGTTGGGGTCTTAATTACTTAATGAGTAAGCAACTGTTATCATAAACACTAGGCCTATGTTATATCTAAATTCCCATTGCTCAACCAACCATCTTCATTGCACACGGACAACTCCATCAGTGCCCTATCTCCTCCCTTAGATCACACGAGGATCTCAGCACAGTGTACTAACTCCGTAGCACCGGCGAGGATCCCCATGTGTGTATACAGGAATCATACATCTATAAATATTTTTGTGGTGGGTAGATTTCCTGATTTTTTTTTTTTAAATGTTGTCTAGGCAGTAGCCATATGACCTACTCTTTACGATTTCCAACTGCCGAGGTATTTTTAACGTGCGCAACTTGCACACGGAACCTCCTATTTTTTCGCCCTTATTCGAGAAGGCTAGGCATCCGATCTCACTACCCAGGAGATCAGGGGAGAATATGACGTCTTAGGTACCACTGGTTCTGACCCCAAAAAAAAAAAATGACATCAATTATTTCCCTGTACTGGTAGTGAACCTGGTACCTTTAGAATTAGAGGGGGACGCTATACTTCTTAGCCACTCCGACCCCCTTGTTCATAATTTTATGATTGTGCTACGTTATATATATATATGCTCTCATTTATGCACGTTTTATGTCTAGACTCTTATGTATACACTGTTCTGAGTTTATACGCATGCATATACTATTTCACTATCTAAATCACTCTATCTACACCTCTTCGTGCTTATTGCCAAAGAGCCCACCTGTTATTCTCCTGAAAATTCCTAACAAATCCAGTGGGAATATTCTTACTGATCGCCTTTATCACGCTGCAATATTTAGGTAAAGGTTGGCCTGTCACGTGCCATCAACAAACATATGCCAAATCTTCCTGTCACGTGCCATCAACAAACATATGCCAAATCTTCCTGTCACGTGCCATCAACAAACATATGCCAAATGTTCCTGTCCTGTGCCATCAACAAACACATGCCAAATCTTCCTGTCCTGTGCCATCAACAAACGTATACCAAATCTTCCTGTCCTGTGTCATGAACAAATGTATGCCAAATCTTCCTGTCCTGTGCCATCAACAAACGTATACCAAATCTTCCTGTCCTGTGTCATGAACAAATGTATGCCAAATCTTCCTGTCACGTGCCACCAACAAACATATGCCAAATCTTCCTGTCCTGTGCCATCAACAAACATATGCCAAATCTTCCTGTCACGTGCCATCAACAAACATATGCCAAATCTTCCTGTCACGTGCCATCAACAAACATATGCCAAATCTTCCTGTCACGTGCCATCAACAAACATATGCCAAATCTTCCTGTCACTTGCCATCAACAAACATATGCCAAATCTTCCTGTCACGTGCCATCAACAAACTTATGCCAAATCTTCCTGTCCTGTGCCTTCAACAAACATATGCCAAATCTTCCTGTCACGTGCCATCAACAAACTTATGCCAAATCTTCCTGTCACGTGCCTTCAACAAACTTATGCCAAATCTTCCTGTCACATGCCATCAATTAACTATGTGCCTTCAACAAACATATGCCAAATCTTCCTGTCACGTGCCATCATAAACCTTCAACAAACACATGCCAATTCCTCCTGTCACGTGCCATCATAAGCCTTCAACAAACATACGCCAAGTTTTCCTGTCACGTGCCATCATAAGCCTTCAACAAACACATGCCAATTCCTCCTGTCACGTGCCATCAACAAACATACGCCAAGTTTTCCTGTCACGTGACATCATAAGCCTTCAACAAACACGCCAAGTCTTCCTGTCACGTGACATCATAAGCCTTCAACAAACACGCCAAGTCTTCCTGTCACGTGACATCATAAGCCTTCAACAAACACATGCCAATTCCTCCTGTCACATGCCATCATAAGCCTTCAACAAACACATGCCAATTCCTCCTGTCACGTGCCATCATAAGCCTTCAACAAACACATGCCAATTCCTCCTGTCACGTGCCATCATAAGCCTTCAACAAACACATGCCAATTCCTCCTGTCACGTGCCATCATAAGCCTTCAACAAACACATGCCAATTCCTCCTGTCACGTGCCATCATAAGCCTTCAACAAACACATGCCAATTCCTCCTGTCACGTGCCATCAACTCAAGTTCTTTCTAGGTCTTCACCTTCATTATTATTTACATCTTTATCTCTCTCTTCGACCTGCCTCTACTTCTTTTAAAATGAGGATTCCAGAACAAGGCCCGCCTTGTAATGCTATCAACAGGCTTCATCAATGTGTATCCAATCCATCGCCAGCATCTTCTTCTCATCTCTGGTTCCACTGGTTCTTGCCATCCGTTGATATTACAATGATTGAGCAGAAGCAGAAAATTCGTGTCATAACGATTGATCACAATGTGGTATCACAACAGCTATGAAATATCAGACTTCTGACTTGATGATCATGTTTCTCTATGATATTGTCGATCAATACTGTTGGTTGATCCTGCAACAAGGATATCACATGCCGTATTTCGTGGGGTACTTCTGTGCTCTTTTTTCATTTAATCTGCCAGCTGTGCCAAAGTATTCTAACGTCTCATAAGGCGAGTGCCATAAAAGGGAGCTACTATTACTTTCTGATTTTTGCTTCATGACCTGCTTCATGACGTATTCGCTGAACCAGGATTTACATTTTGTTTTCCTTTATTTTCTTTCTCTCCCTCTCTGACATTTTTTAGCTGCTGCCAGTAAGATACTTAACAATGTTCTGTCAAACCATATTTCTGTAGTCTTCAGTATGAAGATTGTTCCACAGTATACACTGCCATAGGGAAATGATGTGTTAAAGACTTGACTATACTCGGTCCAGCTATATCCCATGGGTTGACCAGTTCCTTTCCTCGACGCTTTGACAAACTGAGCTCAAAGGCACAGTCAGGTACTGTTTTACAGCTTGTAGGCTGGTGCATGATGCTACCAGGTTTTAAACCCGGTAACATTGCGGGGAGAGAGAAAACGCTCCAAAGATTCTACTAATCTGACCTTTTTTCAATCAATGTCCAAGATTTGATCATGTATGAGAGTATAAGTTGTCTGTGGTACTGAAGAACTCTGTCAAGACACGCCACGTGGACAGTTTATGTAGAGCTTTCAGACTCCAGGTAGGGGAAGCTGAGAGGTGGCTCTGAGCAGGACGTGACAATTCCTTGGGAGAGCCCAGAACCAGAGTACAGTATTTTAGCTCTGCATAGTTAGAGAGCCCCTTTGGATGGTGGGGAATGTACAGTATGCCACGTACTTCTTACTTCTAGCTTGGGACCAGATGGGATGATCCTTTAAATGCAAGCCAAGTTGGAGAAACTGGAGCTCATGACTTCATCTCAACACGTTCCGGAATGGCAGAAAAGCCACAGGAAAAGCCTAGATCTACAGTGTAGATAATACCAAGGAGTCTTCAACTTGGTATTGGCTGCTAAAGAGCGAGAAGTTCAGCAGCCCTAATTAAACAACAACAGAGTCCATGTCACAAGCTGGTTTAACAAAAGTTGAAATCGTTTATTGTAGTCAGAACTGATAGAGTTTGGCAAGTTCTCTCCATGTAAATATAAATATATATATCGAGAGAAAGAAAGAGAGAGAGCAATTGGTGTATACCACAAGCCCTGGTTTCTAAATATACCATTCAATATCAGTAGATTTCACACTAAAATCATATTCAATATCAACAATATAAAACAGTCATTAGCAGATGAAAAAGGTATACTTGTATTTATAGCTCACATCTATTATTCACAAGCGACAAAATATTTTTCGTATATCAGCACTGCTGCTACCATCGCTTATGGTCTTGAGAGATCTACTTCTGACAAAGAGAAGACAATTCTTGTATTTGATCTTGGAGGAGGCACATTTGACGTTTCCTTGCTAACTATAGACAATAGTGTATATGATGTGGAAGCGACAAACGGGGACACCCATTTGGGTAAGTTCATTGATTAGGAAAAAGAGCATCATCATTTGTCAGTAGAATAAATTCGGTAGTCACAAAAGACGGTTGAAATGAAGATATGTGTTCCATACTGCCTCAAGAATTCAGAGACACTTATAAGGGGTAAGGGTTAAAAATTCTAAACCTAACCCTAAATCCGAGCCTTAATCCTAACCCTAACGACATGGGCGTTTGAGTGTCATCAAAGAACACGTCCCACTTTTTTTCATTTCAACCCAAAAGACATTAAGATAAATTCGACTATCACAAAAATACATAAAGATAAAAATGAACTAACACTAAATGCATTGAATTATGAAGAGACAAGAGAGTAAAAATGGAAAAAATGTATGTTAATTAATCTTATCTTCACCATCCCAATCATTTCACTAAGTTCAGCACCATATGTTACTTCCATTTACGGGTTACGTTCTTTTTATTTATTTTTTTTGTTATGTATTTAACTTAGTTCTTTCTCTTCTGTTTTCGTCTGTTGGCCCCTGTTGAAGGCACTGTGGCCTTATCCTAGGTATTATTCTTTGTACTAGAAAGCACATTACCTATTTCCTTTAACCCGTTGTGTTCAGAAAGATAGAGATGTAAACTTTCAGTTCAACCCCGTTTTGATCATCTTATTTAATCTCTCCAGTTAAACGTTTGTTTCACTTCGTAATTTTACTTCAAAGGTTTGCTTCCATGGATCTTTTTTTCCGTCCCAGCCATGTAGAGTCCAACATAAGCTGTCAGATTCTGCAGATGACTAGTTCATGACCAGCTCAAATGTACCATCTTTGTTACACGAAATCATACCCGAGTTCAGTTAATGGCGTAACTTGGTAGACCGGGCTCTTCCCTGGTGCCTAGGCACAGAGTACGTCCCAGAAGATATTGGTCGAAAGGGACCCTCACCGTTATATATATCTTTTTAGTTTCCTTTGTTCATGTGTTAAGACGGCATATGATGTTTCAGTGTTTTATACCCATCCCTCCAAATGATGATTTCATTGGGGCGTCCGAAGATTAAGTTCTTACCCGTCTAATTTTCTAGTTACTCCTGTGAAATGCTCATGTGCAGGAAAGGGGGGGGGGAGGGGGGGGGGGGGAGGGCGCTTACAATTTATTTGCATCACTTTTCATTAAGTGTAACTATCAGTTATTTTTTAAACTGATTCATTCATCAGGCGGTGAAGACTTTGACCAAGTGGTAACCGATTATATGATTAAAGCTGTGAAGAAAGCCACAGGCAAGGACGTCAGAACAAACACAAAGGCAGTCCAGAAGCTGCGACGGGAGGGGGAGAGAGCCAAGAGAGTTCTGTCATCAGCGCACCAGGTCAAGCTGGAGGTTGACGACCTGTTGGAAGGATATGATTTCTCCCACACGCTGTCACGTTCCAAGTTTGAAGAGCTCAACATGGTAAGTTGGCTAGTGACTGCAGTAACGGAGGCAGCAGACGAATTATATGTACTTTAATTTTACAAGTGCACAAGCACGAAATACAAGATTTATCGAAAAACACTGCAGCTGTAGCTACACGCGGAAACAGCAAGTGAAGCAAAAAAAAAAAAAAAAAACCATAATAAGTGTTACAGAAATGTTAACAGAACCACGAGGAAGGAGAATACAATTCATTAGAAGAACTAAAATATAAAGAAGAATTGTAACTGAAGAACTTCTCTTTCTTACTTCCATTGACGAAAATATGTTGCATTAAATACTTTTCATTCAATGGAATGTTACTTTAGTCTAAGCTGTTCTGTTCTTCACTTCTGCGTCGCATCTTCCATCTGATATTATCAACGTGCAAAATTGTTTAAATCTATCGACGTTTTTCCAAATTGTCCCGAATACTTTGACGGGCCATTCTGAAGGAGACAAACGAACGAACGAACGAACGAACGAACTTTATTTTCAAAGGGTTGAGAATTGGGCACGCAGGCCCGTCTGACATTCTGCCCTTCCTTTCTCTCACCTTTCATACTGAATTCATTTATTCTCATATGCATTTTACATATCAAATTCAAGGAATTCAACGTTGTAAAGTAAAATAATAATATAGCACACTCATATTAACATTAATTACTTATAAGCATGACATAACATATGTTGAAAAGTACAAACATTATCAGAGATAGATAGATAGATAGATAGATAGATAGATAGATAGATAGATAGATAGATAGATAGATAGATAGATAGATAGATAGATAGATAGATAGATAGATAGATAGATAGATAGATAGATAGATAGATAGATAGATAGATAGATAGATAGAACGAACGAACGAACGAACTTTATTTTCAAAGGGTTTAGAATTGGTCACGCAGGCCCGTCTAACATTCTGCCCTTCCTTTCTCTCTTCTTCCATAGTTAATCTATTTATTCTCACACGTATCCTAAATGTTACTTAAATAATAAAATAACAAGAAAGTACAATAAAATAAAATCCCAACATTGTAACAGTACAATAACAGTTACACAAATTTACAGATGCGTATCATAATTTATACTAAACAGGACAAAATTAACTTTAAAACCTACATCCCGAGTCTTTGCTGTCAATGTTTATAATTTCTATCATTTTAGTAATTTTCTCACGTACAACCTGTCAGATGCCGTCATGTACTCTATATAGACATGTTCTTCGAGATGACTATTACTTCTGTCACATTGCAATTCTTCTTCTCTTCTTCCGTCCTTAGCCACCGACCGTCAAAGCAGTCAGTGGTCATTACGCCTAGTGGCGTCTTAGGGCAACAGCAGATAGGTTTTCTTTGCCATTGTTTCCCATCACGCCTATTGGCGTCTTTAGGGCAACGGCAAATCAATCCATTTGCCGTTGTTTCCGTAATCGAAGTGACTGGCAAACGGGTGATCAGCCCGTTGGTACATTGCAATTAGGAGGTCTTTATTTTAACTGTAGGTCACTATTGTATCAATTGCTACATGTCACACATTTTCATTTTTTTTACTGTTAAGACTATCGTTTGCATATTTCAAGTCGTTTGTATCCACCAACTGTGTCTGGCATGTTATCTATGGATCTCACTATATTTTCACTGTACAGAGATCAAGTGATAGCACAGATGTCTGTCTAACATCCTGTTGTACCTGCTGAAAGTCTCCTATTTGGTTGCCGTTTCTTATGGCTGCTGTTTGTTTCTAGTAAATGTTCTTTATTATTCCCGAGTCTTTGCTGTCAATGTTTATAATTTCTATCATTTTAGTAATTTTCTCACGTACAACCTGTCAGATGCCGTCATGTACTCTATAGCATAAGTATAGATCTGTTTTCTTTAGCTCTTTCTATTAATGTTCTTATAATATATATTCCATTATTTGTGCCATTACTTTTTATAAATCTGCTCTGTTCATCACCAGTTAGTAAATAATAATGTGTAACAAAGTGTTACAAGTGAGATCTAAAAGTAAACACAAAGAATTCCGCACAACACATATAGTGTTCTGAAAGTTGTTTCATGCAACAGAGGCTACATTCTTAAAAGCTTGTCAAGGGTTCCATGTGATAAATACAATGACCTCTACGTAGTTCACGGCACACACACACACAAACAGTTTTCTATAAATGTGCTTTCCCATAGTCAGTTATAACTTAAGGGGTTATTATTATTATAAATGCACCAAGTCCATTGTTAACACACATAATGGTTTACAAAAACTATAATGTAACACAATATTTTAACATTTATATTTTGTGGTTGTTCTAGGATTTGTTCCGCAAAACTCTGACCCCAGTCCGCCAGGTTCTCAAGGATGCTAAACTTGAGCTGAACGATGTTCATGAGGTCTTCCTGGTTGGGGGCTCCACTAGAATACCCAAGATTCAACAGCTTGTCAAGGAACTCTTCCATGGCAAGGTGCACATTTCTGCAAACATTTTTAAATGTCTAGGTACTATCAACAATTGTAGATGGTTACTGCAAATAGACAGCTGAGACTAAAATAAGAACAGTTTGTAGAAACTTGCATAACAATTTTTAACAGCAGTGTTACATAATGAACGACTCAGCAGCAGACAAGAAAGCACCAGAAGTGGATACACATCAAAAAATGATAAACAAAAAACACACACACAAAAGAAGATAATTCAACTTATAATTTTTTTATTTTTTTTTTGAAAATGCAATTTCATTAAATGGATAAAGAATGCTCTTTTTTCACTCCTTAATTCTCTTTTTTTCCCTGGCATTTTTTTAAATGCCAGTTTTGGTTTCTGTAGGTGATGTTTTAGAAGAGGTATTAAACATATTTATTTATGAGAAAAATATCCAATAATGTATATATCTAATTGTTGTAAATTGGCTGAAGAATACTTTGAAGTGTTGCGAGTCTTATTTGTATCAAATAAGTTTGTATTATTTTGTGTAAGTGCAGAAATGAGGAAATCTGACTATGACCAAAAGGTGCATCAGCCCTTTTTTGTCTCATTAACACTCTAAGGAGAGTGGGCTCACTTGAGTCGTGACTTCCAAGTGTTAGCCTCCTGTTGTCTTTTCCTACGTGCGCTGGGAAATGAACCTATCCACCCTGGAGTGAAAAATATACCCTAATACACAAGGTTGTAATAATATAAATGGAATATCTTAATATGAAGAATTTGAAGCAGCCAGCATGAGAACCTAATAGCAAGATAGAGAAAGAAAAAAATATGGCTCGAAAGAATATTGAAGAGGAGCTTACATTGAATAGGGAATACATGGAAATCAAAAGGACTCAAGTCCAACACAACAATCAGAATCTTCAGCTCAGATGTCGAGTCAATCCTATTGTATGGCTACGAAGTATGGAGAACAACGAACTGCAACCAAGAAGTTACAGACTTTCATAAATGCTTGCATAGACAGGAAGAATTGAAATGGTATCACATATCACCAGTGTGATAACTAGAAGCAGACACGTGCTAGTGGAACATGAGATGAGAAGATATAGGGTAGTACACACTTGGAGAAAACCTGTTAGCAGCATTACACGAGAGGTAAGGAAGACTGATAAACGCATAGAGAAGAGAACTGAACATAGAAATGAAAACAATGAAGAAGACACAGAAAGATCTTGAGTGGGTACCACAGGACATGAGGACATGGCAGAAATTTGTTGAAGGTCTATGCTCCTTGGGGAGCTAAGGGGTATTGGATGAATTATAAGATGGATATAGGTGTAATAAGCGCCTTAAAGTCTGTCATGTAACAATTAGTATGAGGGATCACACATCAACACTATGCACTCCTTGTGGCATAAGCCATGGAAAAATAAAGGTTGTCTGTACAGAATTAAAGAAGTTTACATGAACTGGCATTGAAAGTGCTAATCATACCAACTCTCTTATCTGTCACTTTAGTACCATCTTCCCCCACCAACTTTGTAATCTTTTTCATTGCGCATTTTTGGGATGGGAACTTGTAGCGAGAGGAAAGATATAATGATGGTGATATTTTCCTGGACAAATAGATGTATCAGATGATACCAGGATAGTGCCAGATAAGAGACTGTTCTTACAAGAAATACTCCATTCTCTGAAAAGAGTAATGGTGTATCGACATCAAAGGTATAGTCAAGCTGTATAGGTTCCTAGATGAGATGGTAATGTGCTATCTAGATTCTTATGGCTCCTCTCCAGACTAACCTTAGACAATGACTCTGCTAGGGGTAATTAACTGACCAACAAGAATTGTGAACCAAACTTAAATAATTTGATAATGACTGTTGGTACAATTTATAATTTATTTTTGTACAAGATCTTTTCTTCTTTGTTCTTTGTTAATTTTTCAAATAAAATTAAATTGAATACAAAATAAAATTATGGGTCACTTTCAAATATATATATATATATATTTATATATATACTGAAGCACATTAAAAACGCACCACTATTATATATACTGATGCCGAGAAGCTGGAAAAGAAAAGTGTGGGAATGGATTTTCCCCGTATTTGTCATGAGGTAGAGAGCGAATGGCTGCTGGAATGGAAAGTGCATGATTCAACCCACGGGTTTGTGTACAGACTAGATGAAAACAATGAAAGTTACATGTGCAACACGATTCCCAACAGCTACGACCCTGAAAATGTGTACGCGTTGTGGCAGTATACTTGGTATAAAAAAGCCGTTGAGACAAAACACCCAGTACATGTGCTTCAAATGCCACGACTATCTAAAAACGACCGCCAACGAGCCATTGGTATGTTGGAGATCAGAATGAGCTCGCGGGCCATTGCCAGAAGGATGAATTGCCACCACAGCACTATTGTACATCTCAATGAACGTTACGGAACCACTGGCAGTGCCCGGGATAGACTTCGGAGTGGCCAACCACGAGTTACTACCCCTGCGCAAGATCATCATATTGTGCTGAGTCACCTAAGGAATCATTCTCTCCCGGCAAGTCAAACAGCAAGAGCAATAGTGGGTAGACGTGGGCAAGTCTCTCGAATGACAGTCATACGACGACTCAGAGATACAGGCCTTACTGCAAGACGACCTTATGTTGGGCCAAACTTGACTCACAGACATCATCAGCAGCGTCTGTAGTGGGCAGAGCAACATGTCAGATGGACTAGACTGCAGTGGAATGCTGTCCTATTCACAGACGAGAGCAGATTCAACATATCCTTTGCTGATGGATGTATGCGGATTTGGCGACGGTGTGGAAAGCGCTTTGCAGATTGTTGTGTTCGTCAGCACAACCGATTTGGAGGTGGCAGTATTCACATTTGGGGAGGATTCAGTTTTCACCATCGCTTGCCTCTTCACGTCTTCCGTGGAAATGTTAATGCTGTGACATATCGAGATAAGGTTCTGGATGCATTGGTTGCTCCTGCGTTCACAAATTATCCAGACTTGCAGCTTCTCCAGCAGGATAACGCATGTGCGCACACCACAAGCATTACGCAGCAATATCTACAGCAGCAGAACAGCAGCAGATATCCCCATTGTGACGCAATTCCAGCTAATTGGCCTGCCCTGATCACCAGACTTGTGCGTTCCATATCCCCTATAGAACATCTGTGGGACGAGCTTTGACGCAGAGTCTACAGGCAAGGTTCTCCACTTGCTAATCTGTGCGTTTTTAATGTGCTTCAGTATATATATATATATATATATATATATATATATATATATATATATATATATATATATATATATATATATATATATATATATATATATATATATATATATACAGCTCGAAGCTGCTCTTACACGTGAATGGGACTTGATTCCCCGGAATTTCCTTCAGAGACTTGTGCGTTCCATGCGGAGCCGCTGCCAAGCTTGTTTGCAAGCACACGGTGGACGTACCAGATACTGAGGATAGTGTGAATTAATTTTTTTTATTGGTTGCATTTTTGGTTTTCTCCCTTGCCTGCACAGAATGCAATGAATTTCATAACAATCAAATGTACAAATTAATGACCAGCATGGATTCATTGGAAAATGAATAAAGATTCCGAATATGTAAACTTGTAAACACTTATATTTACATTTTACACTCTGTTCCTGGATTATACAGGTGGTGCGTTTTTAATGTGCTTCAGTATCTTAGTTGGGATATTTGGGTCTATGGGATTTATGATATATACTTATATATATGATATATCATTATATATATATGTCAAAATATATATATACAGCCATACCAATATATTTATAGTCTATATGGCCAATATATATATCTATATATATATATATATATATATATATAGCACATTTACAGTTAATTTCTTAAACTAATATAGTTCAATTTCACTGTTTTCTTGCTTCCTGATGGAATCTGTCTTTATTTTTGCGCTTTTTTGAATAGATGAATCTAAATGTTACTTTATGATTTCATATGACTGTCAAATGTGCTGGAATATTCTTCTGCCAAACAGTACACAAACGCCTTTTCCCACCTTTTTCATCATTACGTATTAGGTCTATTCGTAGGAATCCGGGACCTTAATTTCGGGTGTTGATTTGAAATTTTGAATAGGGTAGCCCAACACTGAGCTACTTTTTGAAAATCTGAAACAAAGTCCTTCTGTAGGCCTCGTACAGCATGTATGATTGGATACCAACCCCACCACTACGGGTCCTTCCACTTGTCAAGATGACATAGCTTCACCAATACTCCAGGGCAAAAGCTCTGACAAACTTGCCTTGCATCTAATTGCATTGACTTGGTCACTAGAGATTGTGTATGACACTCAGGACAGGATATAACCTGAAACAATATATACAACCTACGTAGTATCGCTCATTGTCTCCTTAGCCAGACAGGAGATAGGATGAGACAGTTCAGACAAGCTGTGGTAAATCACAAGAGACAAAGTAAGTCATGAATAACACAATTCGTTTAAGTTCTAGCACAATAGTTCAATAATTCACTTATTACAGTTTTGTCCATGATTTGTTTCAATTCTGCTCAAAATCATATTGTCATTAGAGTATCCTCCATATCTTGGTAACCCCATTGCATGTCATTTCCAATATCAAAAATACAGATAAATCAATCTGTCCTTTAGCTAGTCCATTCCTCTTCCTATGACCAGTTTGGATAGTCCCTTTTAGTTTTTTCCGAGCAAGTTCCATCCCATAATATCTTTTTGATTTTGGGCCACAAAAACGCTTTCTTTCAGATATGGGTACAACCAACTTGCTCAATAGCCATTCGCTTTCTATCTCTTAATTTATATTCTTGTGTTCCAACACAATGCCTTTAGAAACTATTTCTCGTAACCAACACACTTCGGGTTTTCCTCCAGAAATAACACACTGATTCTACACCTGCCAATATTTCTTTAACACACATTGATAATATATTTACATATATATATAATTAACATCTCGCTTACCCTCAATCACAGACAGGCTTTTAATGGTTACACAGTCTGCTCACACTTCTGTAGATGGCAACGGAGTTGATATAACTGCTTGTGCTCTGTGTCTGTAGTTTGAATTAGGTGGCGAGTGTGTCTGTGTCATGCGTTCTCTCCCCTTTTATAATGGCGTTGCAGATGTACAAGGTGGCAGCTGGACCAAGGTACGTTTGCATGCATCCAAAATCGTGTAGGCAAGGCAAAATGTGCTTAGATTGTAAATCCAAAATAATTCTGGAATCCTTATTTCTGCACCGATTTCCTCCATCTTAGGCTCATATGAATGAGCTCTATCACTAGGAATATCCATTTTATCCTACAGTTTATCCGACTATTCACTGGAGCAGCCGAAACATGGAAAAACACAACATTGTTCATGTTCAGCTGTCTTCTATTCCTAATAACTTCGGCTCCATAACACATCCAGTGAATCTATTGCTATCTGCCTAAAGCTAATGATCACTATTATTGAATTGGGTCCTTCTTTATCTAGGTATTCCATGATTAGTTGCACACTGCCTTCCGAAATATCCTTAACATCTACTCTTTTGTTTCCTCCATGTCTAGTGTACTTTCCAACACTATTTATACCAAGCTGGCTTTTCATTGGTTTGTTACATCCACGGGATTTGTACGGTGATAATTTTTGAATGATGCCGAGATATGAATCAGACTTCATTACAGAACTAAATAGCGCGCCTGTTGAATAACCTGCATTTCTTCCCAATACATTTGCACATCATAGATGAAGCTTCTGTGCTTTCATGCCACTATTTTCATACTTCTGAAGCAAAATAGAAATGAATGAAATGACCACAGGGTAGTTTAGTGCTGTCATCAAGGCATGTAGCAGAAAGAGCACAGCATAATTATTTCCCGCCATGATTCCATGTTTTAACTGGTAACTTACTCGTATATATATATATACCTTGTATATAAAATATTATCCTATCACCTTACCTCTTCATACTCCTTATGGACGATGTCATCAAGGCATGTAAGGAGAGAACAAGAAAGTATTCAGTGGGGTACTGGAAGATGAGACAGGTCTATATTTCGGAGCTGGCATTTGCTGATGATGTTGCCCTGATTGCTAAATCAGAGGCACATCTCCAATCCAACCTGCAAGTCTGGAAGGAAGAGCTGGAGAAGAGAGGGATGGTCATAAGCAGCTCTAAAACAAAATCCATGGTGATATCACGAGAAGAAAGAAAACATCAGATTAAGTTGGGAGAACAGGTCCTGGAGCAGGTCGACCACTTTAAATATCTCGGAGCTATTATAGACCGAAAGGGAGGCATCAAAGAAGAGTTGGCCACTCGAAAAGCAGCGGCTGGGAGACTTTTTCAGGCCATAAATCGTGGATTCCTCAGCAAGAAAGAGGTTGGTAAGAAAACGAAGATGGCTGTATACCGCTCCACCTATGTCCCAGTCTTGACATATGGATGCGAGTCGTGGGCAATGACTACAACCCACAAAAGCCAGATCCAAACCTCAGAAATGAGGTATCTGAGGAAAGTGGTTGAAGTAACAAGAAGAGACATGGTCCGCAACCAGACGATCCGTCAAGGCCTAAAATCCCATCCGCTGCAGACCCAAATAGAACAGTCCCAACTAAGATGGTTTGGCCATGTCTGCAGAATGGGAGAAGATCGGCTACCACGACAAGCATGGGAAACAAAGAGCCAGGGATCCAGACCTCCAGGACGACCCAGAGTCCGCTGGGAGGACAACATTAGACAATCTTTGAAGGACCGAGGACTAGAATGGAACCAGGCCAGGAAGAAGACAGCTGATAGAATGGTCTGGCGCTCTCTCTTCCAAACCTCTACACCTCACGGTAGAAGGGGAACGACTAAGTAAGTAAGTATATAAAATATACTTCTCTGTGTTCAGGAACCCCATAGAGGAATCAACCCAGATGAAGCCGTGGCCTACGGTGCAGCTGTCCAGGCATGGGTGCTGGATGGATCCCCAGGAGCACAGGATAACACTCCACTTGTAATAGACGTAAATCCTCTAACTCTGGGCATTGAGACGGTTGGTGGAGTAATGACAGCTCTGATAAAAAGAAACTCTAAAATCCCAAATAAAAAGTCTCAGATCTTTTCCACTGCAGCAGACAACCAGGAAACTGTCACAATTCAGGTAAGCATAAATTTGTAACATCGTAACTAGAAAGATGAAACCGTGTTGGTCCATGACGAAAACTGATGCACAGCAGGTCATATTGGTTGAAAGTTTTATTAGCTAGCCTTCATATACATGCAGAAAATATTGTGTCTGGGTTTCCCTGTGTTCATTGGTTAAACATTTTATGAAAGGTACATATAAATTTGAGCGCTGATCTCTCACGGCAAAGGGGCTGGGTTCGAATCACGGTACCGATGCGCTCCAGTCTACCCAGCTGTAAATGGGTACCTGACTCTGCTCTTTGCATTAGGGAAGGAAAAGGCAGCAAGGAAGGGAACTGGTCACCCACCTCTCAATGCTAGACCTAGTATTATGACGTCTCCCCTACGGCAGTATCTGCTTTGGGACTACCTTGACCTTCATATATATTTGACATAATTTATTCATGTATTCCTTTCTAAATTCTTCATAAGAACTCCAGTCAAAAGATCAACTTACGCTCTCTTCCCCATCTTTTTTTCAGGTTTCCGAAGGAGAATGGCCAATGACCAGAGACAACCATCATCTGGGCAAGTTTGACCTCACTGGTATAAGAAAAGCTCCTCGAGGCGTGCCACAGATTCAGGTCACATTTAAAGTAGACGCAAACGGTATACTCAGGGTCACAGCTAAAGACATGGATACTGGTAGAGAAAACTACATTGTCATACATAAGTCTGATAACAGCTTGTCCCCAGAGGAAATTGAACGCATGATCAATGAAGGAGAAGAATTTGCAGAAGAAGATAAGAAAACAAGAGAGCAAGTAGATGCAAAGAATGAGCTAGAAAGTCTCATCTACAGAACACAGAATCAGGTCACATCTGTCAAGGAAGCTTGTACCTCTGCTCTGTCCTGGTTGGAGACAAACATGGATGCCAGCAGTCAGGAAATTGTGCAGAGAAAAGAGGCGCTAGAACAGGAAATCCATCTCATCATGGTTAAAATTTATCAGAGTAGTCAGGGCAAAAATTACTCTCGAGACAGAGAGGACCTTTAGATGTTCTTATATGTGTAGACACTGCGATATTGTAAATTTTACATTTATACTTGTCATCTCAACACAATCAGCTTGATGTCTTCATTATCTTTGCCCTTCAGCTACAGAGGAGCACAGGCTTTCAACAAATTCTCTAGTTTGTTCTGTTTACATCTGATTTCTGTTTTTGACTTCATCTAACTGAAGGTTTCTGTTTTTATCCAAGCTTTAAGCTAGTGTTTTCTTTTTTTTTCTAACCCTATCAGTCCTGATTCCCTGAGAGTTACGTTCCTCTACACCTGAATCCTGAGCAGAAACGTACAAAAACACGATTACACGAAAACAAATGCACATATAGCCATAAAATTTCAGGATGTCATGGCTTACTTATCATCTACTCATCTAGCCCCAGTATTCCGCCTTACTATGCCAGTCAGCCTAGCAGGTGGATCTACTACCAGCTGATAGAGGGCCCCATCACCTGGCACTAGTCATAGCATCACATCATTCTGCTGGTTATTACTGGATTCTAGCTCACTTTCAGGATTTGTTTCATTAAATTGCTGTTTGTCATCTGAAAACTATATATGTTATATTAACTGAACAGCTGCAAGCAGCCTAGATCTAGGGCTTTTCCACTTGATGTACTTTGTTCCCGATTGACATGCTTCATGCTAAAAATAGTCAAATTTTCTGTAAAAACGATCACTGTTAATGAAAGATGTCATTTGCTGCAGAACATATATACCGCACTCACTTATTAAATTTAATGCGATTGGTTGCTTATGTTTAGTTTGGACCCCGATTTTTACATAGGGGTTGTCCATTCCCGACTTACTGAGAATTCGGAAGTCATTTTGGGTATTCCAGGTAATCTGATGTGGAAGGGTTAATAGGGCAATTGTGCCCTTCATTTATTTCTCCATGCCTGTTGTTTCACTGGTCAACTGCATAAAATGAAATCTGCTCATTTCCTTAGTATGCACCTTTTGTTGATATCTTTCACATTTCATCATCATCATCCCTTGAACTACCCAACGAGCATAGGCCTTCAACAAACTTATGCCAAGTCTTCCTGTCACGTGACATCCTTCAACAAACTTATGCCAAGTCTTCCTGTTACGTGCCATCAGCTCCAGATCTTTCTATGTTTTCCTCATTGTTTTCATTTCTGTCTCCAGTTCTCTTCTGTGTGTGTATTTCTTTTATTTGGTCTACCTCTGTTTCTTTTACCCTGGAGATTCCATAACAAGAACTGCCTTGTAATGATATCAACAGGTTTTTCTCAGTGTATGTCCTATCTATCGCCAGCGTCTTTTTCTCATCTCTTGTTCCACTGACACTTGTCTGGATCTTGTCATCAGTTTACATTAATCTTTCATGTGTACTTTGCATTAATGTTTTTGGTGCTCGCCCAACACTTTAGTAATTTGTGCCTCTCTTATTTTTTAAATATTTGTACATCGTTATTTACCATATTTACATATCTTTTACTTAATATGATTGAATGTAATTTTGAATATAATTTTTTACACAACATTTCTAGAATTTAAAAAGCTATAAACAGAATTTAATGTAATTTATGCAATACGAGTTATGTGTAAAAGATTGTCTGTGAGCAATAAATTGTGACGCCTACATATGACTTTTCTCATAATGATAATTTCTGTTACAATTTTGCTTCTTCGCTGCTCACATCTTCCCTGGCCACTCATTTTTTTATTTCATTTATTTTTTTTATTTTTGTAAAACAAATTTCGTTTCCAGTTTTTCATTGTATTCAAGCATGTCACTTCTTACCCATATCTATTCGTGTGGCCATTTTACCCATACTGGGATCCACAGTAGCGACATCATATATTTTCATCTACGGGTCTTTATCATGTTTAGATAACATAAAGATCTTAGTTCTTTCTTTCTCCTCTGTTTTTGTTCGCTTGTACCTGATGAGGGCCTTGTGGCCATAACCCAGGCATGTTCTTTGTCATATTATAGACACATTACATAAGGTATTATTTTCACACCCACACACGCCATAATGATCACAACACTACCCTTTGTCATCGTCATAACACGGGGACAGTCATTTTGGAATTGCCACACAATCTAGTGTCTTTATAATAAATTATGAATTGCATACCAGTAATTCTCCTACAACTTTATGATTAATGCCCCGAACGGAATAATTCTTTTTGGAATTTTAACAAAAACTACAAGTACATGTAATTTTAGCAGTGGGAAATCATTATCTTTGGAAATTGACAAGTAAATCAGGATTTTGTTGGGAAAATAGCACAACAGCACTGAAATCCCACGAAAGTTACAAGTAGCGAAGTGAACGCAGACGCGGCCTCCGAGAAAGAAAGGGTTTCATCTAGGTTGGGTATATTCCTAGATGTAGCAATAGCATATGATGTGTTGGAGGGAGGATGCGCTATATAAGATCAGTAAATTAGGTATAGTAGGTAGAATATATCTAGAAACTTACTGCATTTGAGATATTTCACAGTACAAATAAACAATGGTAGAACTGATGTATATGAACTGCAAAATGGAATCCCGCAGGGGTCAGTAATACCACCATCAATATTCACGATTATGGTCAACGGCATAGGAGAGGAGTTTTAAGACATATAAAAAAACTACTTATCTCAGTTTGAGGATGATGCTACGATAAGGAGAACAGGAAGAAACCTTCAATTCCTTTATAAAACAAAACAAAAAGAAATAGATAACATACAAGCCTGGAAGCAAGAGTGGGGATTTCATCTAAATGTTAAAAACACAGTAGGAATGATCTTCAGTAGATGGTGTGTATTTAAAAATAATGTGGGACCCAAGAAGCATCAAAAGTGAGGAATGCAGTAAGCGACCCAAAGCTTGAATGCCTGCGTCAGGGTCAGCGAATCAGAGCTGACCAAGACCCTACTCCACCTCCATGTGGTGGCCCTGGAAACAGGCTGCATCACTGCAGTCTGGCTGAGGAGTAAGGATCGAAGAGGGAAGGCAAACCCGGTCCCAAAAAATGCCGTGCGGAAGTCGGATGTGTCGGCCGAAAGGCGCAAATACCTCAGCTTCGCTGTAAACGGACACAACCCAACCAACGTCCTTTTCAGGACGAACGAGGAAGAAGAAGAATAATGTAATTGATATTAATATTAATGAGCAAAAACTATGCAAAGCAAAAACCGCTAGATTTCTGGGTATGATACTAAACTGGAACAAACACATAGAATTACAAGTAGAAAACAGTAGGGGACTTATTACCATGCTAAAATATATAAAAGGAAGACAATGATTACCTTCTATAAATCATTTATTATGGGCTAGCTTGACTACGCCAGTGTTGTCTATGCATCAGCCGCTCCTAGCAATAAGAAAAATTTAGACACAGTCCAAAACCAGGCACTCTCAATAATAGCACATGCTTCAAAGGGAACATCAGCAGAGGCATTAGAAGCAGCACTAGATATTATACCCCTGGAGCTACGGAGAAAAGAGCTGAGATTCAGCTACTAGGCGAAAGTAGAAAAAGATCGAACCCACCCAGCGCCACTGGCGGATCTAAGGAGATCGCCACGATGAGGTAATTGCCCCTCCCTTGAAACTTTGAAAACCTTATTTCATATCAACCGCTCCAGTATATCTTCCACCCCACTTGGGACTTAAATGTAAGTAATCATTAGGTCAGACGATCGACGAATTAAAATATGTCTGGTACTGGACAACGGTAATTACCATAAAGGTTATGAACATAATTTGCAAGTAATTCTGCGTGATGGGACAATGAAAGACACAAAAGGGAACCGACATACAACGAGACATAAGACAGTGTCAGGCACACGACACGAGGGGACTTCACTCAAGCCACAAAAATAAGGACTTTGTGACAAGAGGCAGATGATTTTGTATAGGGTGGCCAATCCCAATAAGAAAATGTTATGCTATAACATAAAATTGATAGACTATAACCTCCCCCTCCAGACCATCTCATCTCTGGACCGTGTGCAGAACCAAGCTCTCAGGTTAATTATTGGAGGGACGAGATCAACACTCACGGCCATATGTGAGATAGATGCCAATATAGAGCTGCTGGATATCAGGCGTAAAAGAGCACTGACTGAAGCTATAGAGAGTTACAGGAGACAAGAGAAAGACCACCCAAACAAAGTACTTATTGACACTTGGAAACAAACACAAAGACTGAAACGACTATTTCTCCTGGACATAGCCAAAGAGGAAAATGATAAACACCATCTCCTGCAAGAGAGAGAATTGGAAAACAAATACGTTGGACCACCCCCTTGTGAAAACTTCCATCAACCAACTGTCAAAACACAACTGATAGATAAAACGGCCAACAAGGAAACACTACCCACAGTCTTGAAGATGTGTGCCTTGGAGACCATAAACAGCTACCCAACATCAGTAATCCAGGCCTACACAAATGGTTCAGCTTTCAAGACCACCTCTTTTGCAGGATATGCGTCTGCATATGGTACCTGGATGGATCCTCTTATGAGTTCTGTGACTCCTGTGGTGAAAATTGTTCAAATTACGAAGTGGAGGCTGAGGCCATCAAGACAGCCATTGAATTACTACACCAACAGTTTGACCTTATGGAACGAAAGCCATCAGATATAGTGATTTTCAGTGACTCCATGTCTGTTTTGGAAGCACTTAGACTCCATATGAAAACAAAGACATTTTTCTTATAGGAAGAGCGGTTCACAACTTGATCACAGCCTACTCCGTCAGTGTAACCCTACAGTGGATCCCTGGACACAGTCATCTAACTGGAAATGAGACAGCTGATAGACTTGCTAAAACAGGAGCCTCTAAACAACAAAAGGACAGACCCTGCAGCATGAGAACAGTCAAACAGATTCTCAGAAACAACACAAGGGAAATCTGGCTGAACAGATGGGCAAACAGGCTGACTGGCCGAAATTTCTTTAATGAAATGACCTGTTCAAAAGACAATGACAACATAAACAGACTCAGCAGGAGAAATCAAAGTCTTATCTTCCAGGTCCGAACAGGACACGCCAGAGTCAATAGCCATCTAAACCGTATCAACCCTCAGCACCTACCCATGTGTAGACACTGCTCTCATCCCTATGAAACAACCAGACACTTCCTCATGGAGTGTCCATCACTCACAAACGCCAGGAAAAAACTTTTACAGACACCTCTGACAGCCACCAACTCACTATATGGAACATTAAAACAACTGCAGAAAACCTGCACTTTTCTAAGAATGGCATTGGGCTGCCAAGAGTAGACATGCTCAGCAGCTATGGGATATTTACAACAACAACAACAATAATATAAAATATGTATGAATTGTTCTCAAATTTTGTCTATTTGTAGTTGTACCTTCCTTTTATGTAATTATGACATAAATAGTTATATTTAAAAAAAAATAAAAATGAATATTTTTGAGTTACTGTATAATAAAACTATTAAGGGGTCAGAGTAGCTAAGAGGTATGGCATCCGCCTCGAGTTCTAGAGGTATCAGGTTCGATTCCCAGTTGAGGAAGTATAATTTATGGAACATGTTTTTTCAGAACCAGTGGTCCTAATGATGTCATACTCCCGCCTGGTCTCCTGTGTAGTGAGATCGGATGCCTAGCCTTCTCGGATAAGGACGAAAAAATAGGAGGTCCCAAGTGCAAGTTGCACACGTTAAAAATCCCACGGCAGTTGGAAATCGTAAAAGAGTAGGCCTATCAGGCTGCTGCCCTGGCAAAATTTAAAAATTAGAACCTACCCACCACAAAAATATTTATAGAATGTGTCATAATATACACACATAGGGATTCTCGCCAGTGCTATGGAGTTCATGCACTGTCCTGAGATCCTCCTTGTGTGATCTATGGGAGGAGATTGGAGCACTGATGGAGTAATCCGTGTGCAATGAAGATAGACCTTAAGACCAAACCAAACCAAAACTATCAAGCTGTCACATTTTTTCAAAATACGTATTGTTTTTTAATTGTCTAAAATATGTGTAAATAAGGAGCGGGAAGGAGGGGGGCACCTTATTATTCTGATGTATTGCCCCTCCCTTGGACTATTCCTATATCCGTCAGTGCCCAATACATATAACTATTGATAGGGGTATACAACACATACATCACATTCCATTAGACAATAATAGATACCCGTCAAGGTGGAAAACAATGGAAGAAATAGATCATCATCCAAACCTATTTAACAAAATAAACAGTAGTACTCAGTATAAAGCAAAGATCCCACCATGGGAACTAAAAGTGCCAGAAACTGACTACCACTTAACAAAGGTCATAAGCAAATCTAAAGACATAATCTCAACAAAAATTAAAGCACGAGAGTACATAATACAGTATATACATAATAGTTTAACTATATTCACAGATGGGTCAAAAGATGAAGATGAACAATTAGGAGCAGGAATAGCAATAACAAAATTGAAAATTTACATAAGATATTAAGTAACAGGTAATACATCAATCTTTACAGCAGAATTAGTGGTAATCTTAAAAGCTTTAGAAATAGTTGCAGAAAACCCACCAAATAAAGTAACCATTCTCACAGATTCTCTTTCATCAGTACTAGCAATCAGAAACAGAAATGAATGCAGCAAGCCATATATTATAGAGGAAATACCGCAGGTCAATACGTTTCTACACACCGCAGGATGCAGTGTCACACTAACATGGATACCAGCGCATGTTGGGATAGCAGGAAATGAGCTTGCAGACAAAGAAACCAAGCGGCTAGTTATAACAAAATTGAAGAAGGCCTAAGGAAATTTGAAATTAAGAGCTTAATAGCACAAGCAATAACTAAAGAATGGATAATAGCACGGGAACAAAGCAAAACAGGAAGACATGCATATAAAGTCCTGAAAAAAACCAAGCAAAAAAATGTCAAATACAAGATAGAACTCAAAATACCAATTAATAACAAATTACTAAGGCTCAATCTTGGAACTGGAGATTTCATGATAGAGGAACCCACATGTAAAGAGTGTCAAGAACTGAACATAATTAGACACTTTCTGGTGGACTGCAAAAAATATGACCAGCAGAGGCAAAACATTAAGACAAACAGTAATAACCATAAGGTAGAAATGATTGTAGAAAACCTCATAGGCATAAAGACCCCACCAGAAATACAAATGTTAATAAAACACTATACTACAAAAACAAAAACTAACATATTAAAAAAATTAATAAATAAGGATGCTAGCCAGTAGTCTACAGAGGTAGATTTTCCCCCAGATAAATCCCCAATCAACACTAAATGCATACCAGTATAGACACTATCATTTTTATGAACAATAAAAGAATATGAACTATAATTAAAATGTCAAAATATCTACAAGGGAAATAATACAGCTTAGAACATACAATGACGAGAAAATATTATAATAAATGAAACGCAAACCAACTGATATAACCAATGGCTCCATGTATATGGTAGATGGTTGAAAGGTGTGCTCTACAAAGGAAATAGCAAACACCATTATAAAAATTTGTTTTAAATTCTGAATTTTCAAAATTTCATCAGCTTAAAAGATGTCCAGCAGACCGACACATGCTTGTCGAAGCCGCATAGCCACATCCCATAGCTGAGAAATGAAAAGCTGACCTGCTTGTGAGCAGACTTGCACAAGGGATAAGCTCAGATCTGTAATACTGTGTCTGAAGGGCCTGTTAACTTGTATTAATCGTTGGGTTACAAGTATTTTGGTGTTATGTAAATTGCTGTAATATTTAATATTAATTACCTGCTGACATCTTAATATTTGGTACTCTAAACCCTGTGCTGATGAAATTGGTTTTCAACTGAATATAACCTGAACAATCCTGAACAGCATGATGCAGCTAGAAGTCATTGTCAGGACTGCGCAATACTAGCTATAAGACGTTACAGTCCTTTACAGGATTAGTTTTTTTAATGCTGGATGCCAAAGAGTTCGTCTTCTTCTTCTTACACTGCTTCTTCGCTTTCTTATATTCCTTCATTCAATTTAAAGTTTCGTTGATGTAATATCTTAAAAGGGAAACCACTTTTGGCATAACTTTGGACCAAAGGGGAGTAATCAAGACAGAATTTAGAAAAATTTGTAAATGTCTATAGTCTACGAATGTTTTTTATCGATTGTATGACATATTTCTTTGTTTGACATGACCACAGCCTCATGGACTACGTCGCCTAAATGAGGATTTTGATCAATGGTGGCCTGTAATCATCTGAGGATCGTTTTGGTGGTAGGAAACAGATACCATAATTTGCGCACGTTTCTGGTTCTTATCCGAGAGTCACAACAAATGTTTCTGAAAAGAAGCATACCAGACTGCAGTGTGTGATTCAAGGACCACCTCTGCATGTGCCGGGAGTAGGATTGTAGCTACCTATCTGGGTGGATTAAGTATCTTGATATCAACATCTGATGTATGACAAGAAGTGTCTGAAGTGAAAGTACCTGAATTAGATAAGTAATGATTAATTTGAAGAAACAAGATTCAGAAGGCACCAAATGCCCAAAATGATGAACAAAAACACTGACACATAATTTTCCAACTTGTGATTTGTGTAAATATATATCTGCAATCTTTACCAAACTTCTATTTTAATTAATAAATGTACAGATATATTTTATAAATCGAGAATTATTTAATATTTTAAAATTGGTAGTGATAATTAACAAGCTGCTTTTCACATCGACTATTAATAGACAACCTTGGAGCAAAGGATACGTCTAACGAGAAGGTGACTTACTTCACAGCTCTCTTCCACAGTTACCATCTAAAATTGTGCAGTTAACTACCTGACTTGTCCTGTGCCATTCCTACACAAGTTCATCAGTTATCTTCTCCATTTCTGGGAACTGTATCTATTATTTTCTATCCAACATCCATCTAACCAGTCATTGAATAGATCATTTGTTTTTATCATTCCAAATAAATGTCAATGAACACTTGTCGAGTTATCTTCTTTATTTACATGGTGTAATGATATACATTATTACATAAAATAACAAAGATTTATAAGAACAAAAAGGTTTTCACATTCACATCTGCCACATATTCAGGCTCAAAAGATACACACACAGCATGCTGGGATAGATCACAAAATTAAATTTATAACATACAGTATACACAGCCACCAAATGACAGCTTAGGTCAATCAGTCATCCAAAGGGCAAACACCACTGAAGTTAAGACTGACCACAAAAAGCCACATACTACTAACAGTCAGCCAAGACCAATAACATGCAGCCAGCAAATGACAGCTTAGATCGATCACAGTCACTCTAAGGGCATAAATCACTGAAGTTGAGGCTGACCACTAAAAGATCACTTATAGATAGCCACATAATACTAACAATCAACCAAAAACCTTTAAGCATTGATAGTCAAGACCAATCACACAACAGCCACCAAATTCGGCTAAGGTCCGATACCTATGGGATCAATCATTCACTAAACTGATAGTCTTATAGTCTTCAATCACCAATCATTACTGACAGCCATCACAAACAGCCACCTGTTAACCCTTCACTGTGATAGTTAATCACACGTACTAACAACTCACCACAGACAAGAATGACCACCTAACACAGATACCATCAAGTCTCCAATCATTAATGATCACCAACAGTAAGCACCAATCACAGACATCAACAGTTGTTAATCAAAGAAAACATCAGTTACCCAATGACCACCAACTGCAGGCAGTCAAAACTGACCCTCATTCACAGCCAACTGACCACAAATCAATGACAGTCATGACCTGTCATAAACAATAACAGCTACTACATGGACAATTAAGCTAATGCCAACCACCCAAAAGATGACAACCAGTTCTTACCAACTACAACTACTCATCAATAAGACAGTAATACAAATAATAACTTGCTCTAAGCTGCTGTCTATATTAACTCAGTTTTCTACAGACACATCCATTCTTGAGTTTCCCAAGAATTATTTTTTAAAAAAAGGTTCAAAATGGAGAAAGCAAATTCTGTCAAGTCATGTATCTGCTTTAAAATACAGGTCATACCCACTCCCTCAATTCTTATCAAAATTACCAACATTAAAAATAAAATTTAACCACAGCCGTGGCTGGCAGTTACAGACATCTGTTCTGCAAGATTCAAAAATTACATCATGCATGAAACTGGAAGAAGAGAACATGCTTCACAAACCAAATGTAAATCTTGCATCAGCTGCAGAAAGTATTCACCTCAGTTGCCAAGTGCATCAGATGTTTAACTTTTTCCTGGTTACATTTTCAGACCTGCAAAATACATGCTACTTTAAAAGATTTCATAAACAAATCTTGCTACTTCTGATGTCAGGTACATCAGGTCAACATTCTACTGAAAATTAAATTCCATGGCAATTATCAGTCTTCATAAACTGACCTTTAATTAATGCTGATATGAACAGCAATACATTTCATTTCATAAATCAAAATACAAGAACTGACAATTTATAAAAAAAAAAAAAAAACTGGCCCTCACTACAATACGAAATAATTAATGAATCACAAGTAACAGTTGTGCAAACTTGAAGGCTTCAACCCCTTGAACTCGCAGTCCCAAAATATCGGTGTGTTCAGCTATTTCTAATCCCCGCAGTCCCGCTCGGTTTACATCAAAGGATTTTCATGGGTACCTGATTTCCCATAAACCTGCTCGACCGTCAGGCAGTTGTTTAGTACCTGGCTGGGGAAGTTAGATGGTGCTCGACCGTCGGGCAGTGTTTAGTACCTGGCTGGGGAAGTTAGATGGTGCTCGACCGTCGGGCAGTGTTTAGTACCTGGCTGGGGAAGTTAGATGGTGCTCGACCGTCGGGCAGTGTTTAGTACCTGGCTGGGGAAGTTAGATGGTGCTCGACCATCGGGCAGTGTTTAGTACCTGGCTGGGGAAGTTAGATGGTGATGTCTGAAGAGATAAATAGTCCTTTGCTTCAGTTGCAGTTTGTTCTTTCGTGAAAGGAAAATGAGTGGAACGTACTCTGTGTGCTAGTTAGGGGAGTGAAGTGTTAGAGACCTCACTCTGTGTGCTAGTGGGATAGTAAACATGTAGTCCCATAGCAGATACTACCGTAGGGGAGTCAAGTGTTAAAAACCTCACTATACTAGGTCATGCATCAAGAGTTGGGGTGACCAGTACCCTTCCTTGCTGTCTTTCCCCTCCCTAACTCAAGAGAAAAGTCAGGTATCCATTTACAGCTGGGTAGACTGGAGCATGTCGATACCGTGAACCTTACTTTTCAAATGCTGTATAACACTAAGTATGGGAGTTCTGGAGTAAAATGGCTGACTTTACTATAATATTGTAATGTCAAATGTTGCATAGCACTAGAGAGGGAAGTCTGGAGTAATGTTATTGCCTTTACTATAATGTTGAAATTTGTCAAATGTTGCGTATCAATAAGGATGGGAATGGGGAGTAAAATTACTACCTTTACTATAATATTGTAACTCGTGAATTGTTGTATGGCACTAGAGAGAGAATTCCGGAGTAAAATTGCTGCCTTTACTATATTGTAATTTGTCAAATGTTGTATATGTCTTGGGATTGGAATTCTGAAGTGAAATTACTGTCTTTCTTAGAACATTGTAGTTTATTAAATTTTGTTTAGCACTTAGAAGGAAAGTTCTGGAGTGAAACTTGTCAAAATTGGCATTGCGGAGGGAGGCTGTGCAATGAAATGAAAGTTTATCCTAGTAAGCGGAGTACATGGTGATGATGATGACGAAAACTGATACAATTTTGTACTGTCCGTGTAGGCCGGGATCTCTGAGGAGACAAAAAAAGAATAAGTTTACTTCTCCCGTTCATGTCGTAAGAGACAAGTAATATGAGGTTTATGCATAGGACTGGCAATCTTTTCATGCACAATAATGTACTAAACAAACTATCACCGCGGGAGCACATTCATGCTTTAGTGTAAGCTTCCCATTAGGACCTGCTGCAACTGTGGCTCTGTGCTCCTAAGGTAGTGAAATTGGAAATTGTGACATTACTGAGAATAGAATTTTATGTCAGATTCCTGTCAAATTTGAGCTAGTAAAAACAGAATATTCAAACTTTCCTCTTATCTCCATAGATTTCCCCTAGATATTTATCATGCTAATGTGTGACCAGAAACTAGCGCCACTAACAGAATAGTAAAACTTTGCTCTTATCTCCATAGATTCCCTTAGATATTTATCATGCTAATGTGTGACCAGAAACTAGCGCCATCTGTAGAATCATCATCATTTTTGTTCCTTATATAGAATAGAGCCACCACTACAGCTGATCCCCTTACTTGAATTCTGCACGAAGCAGTCACATGTTCTTGCAGCAGTGTATCTGTGGCAATTTGTTTCACAACCTCACATTAGTTGTCTTATACGACATACTTGAGGAAGCAGTAATCCCATTTTTTTCTTTGTCACACCAGAGATCTCGGTGAGCCACGTGCGACAATGACTAAACTTGTGACTAGTAAATTTTCAAATATCTCTAACGTCGATATTTGTTGTTCTCATGGGGAGACACAATTTTTTAGACCAATATGTGAAGACTGGCCATTCAGAATTCCTGTTTCCTATGAGCCTGTAATCTCACAAAAGCAGAATGGGGAGACTTTCATTTTATTTCGACGGATTTTCCCAAAATTTGTATAATGATATTGTGGCCAGCAACTTGAGCTCAGTTAGCAAAACAGTGACTAGTAAATACTCCACCGTTTAGGAAAATTTTTGCGATTTTCAGAGAAAACCACTCCAAGAACTCGTTGCGTGTCAGAATGAAATAACAATAGCCTAGCTATTTGATTTGTTGTGTAGCGGTTTGATCACTTTGCGTTCCCTTTCTAACCTCGGACGGGATCTGATTGCAATTTACCCTCGCACAGGTGATAAACTGTTAAACATGTAATAATAGTGCCGCTGTACGATTCAGACCAGGAAGCTCAGGGACTGGGTATAGGTGAAAGTTTTGCTGCGGGCTCAAAGGGTTAAATAGCAGTTAAATGTAGATTTTATAAATGGAGTTAATATATTTTCTATTCAGTGCATTTATTTACAGCGGAGACTAAATGTGTCATGTCAAGAAGGCAAGTGGTTATTAGTATAATAAACTTCAAAGTTTCATCTTGCAGCACATGTATTCAGGCTCTCAATGAAATGGAACAGAATATGTTTACATGATCAGTATCAAGAGGTCATATTTCGTGTTACATAATGATTTTAAACATACTATATTTGGATCCATAAAAAAACAAACATATAATTCTGGATACGAGAATATTGGGAAATTAAAATGTGCCACTTACATTTTCTAGCAAATTATACTTCATAAGTGACTAATCATGTCTAATCTGTTCTAGACACAGTTTGGGAGTAAAATTACCAGCCAATGTTATCAGTTGAAATCTTATAGTTCTGTACACTACATTGTTACACACAAAAATGGACATCTTGTGTCACTGTTAAAAATGGTAAGTAATTGATTCCTCTCTTAATGAAAAAAATCTAGAATAAGATGTCAAATTAATAACCATGAAGACCTTGACATTAATTGAATATATGCGAGCTATCCTAATGTTACAATATTTTCATTTTGTAGTCATTCCTCTTTCCCCATCAGGTGTAGGGGTTTGGTTTGGCAGATTGTGACATGTCTCTCTATTCATTTTATCAGATTTAAAACAAACAAGTGATTGGCCTGCTGTGCCTTATGTTAAAATACAAAAATTGTGTTCTACTGTCATGTACTATAAAAGGTAAAGGCACTGCCGTATAAGAGAAAAACATTAGACCAGTAAACTACATCTCAGTACTGTGAGGTGAGGTGATAGGTTTCCTTCCTTGCTACCTTTGCCTTTCCAAATTCAAGAGCAGAGTCAGGTACCCATATTCAGGTGGGATCACTGCAGCGTGACACTGTGAGGTTTCAAACCCTATAACTTTACTTGAGATGCAAGTGCTGTAACCACTCTACCACTCAATGCTTTTATATGTACTATGTTCTAATGCGTGTATTTCTGACAAAAAACACTGCCCTCGTCGGGCAAAAGAGCTATCCAGTGAAGGCCAGTAAGGGTCAGAATGTTTCACTAACAGAAGACTATAAAAGTATATCTGGTCAAATGTCCATCACCTCAACCTGGTGACACTGACATTGGCCTTTCATCAATCATGGGGCCAAACTAATGTTTCTGGTCACAACAGCAGAGACAGCTACTTTTGGTTAACTTGAACACTCTGACTTTATAAAACTGCAGTGCAAATCTTTTCAATATTAACCAATGATTTAGCAGTAAGTGTTTCATGCTATGTTTTAACTCAGTTATTTCCCCACAACTATTGGATTTAATAATTAATCGCATAAGTTCTAGTGTCACCACTATTATCATCATCATCAGTCCTTGTCATGTCTGGAGTAACCAACTGAAGCGGAAAAAAAAAATTTCCATCACACTTGATCCTGGACAACTCTACCTTGAGAGGTATTGGTATTTTGTTTTCAAGTTCTGTATATCTCCCATGTAGCTCTGCATCTCCCCCCCCCCCCCCCCCTTTTTTTTATGACTGGAGAGTTCACTCTACTGCTGGTCTTGGATATACTAATTATATTCTTATCTGGCACATGAGTGATCAATTTTGATAGCTTTAGCTTGTGTAACATCTGCAGCAATACAAAACAGGGGGGACTGCACCTCCTGGGAGTACGTGGTCAACTTCCAGGGTTGGGTGTGGGTGCGTCTGCAAGACATGCCAGATATTTTAGAAGGCAAATCGTTATAAACAATAAATAAACATAACTCAAATGTATTTGCAGAAAACATAACACTGACAACGTGAATTCAATATAGAAACTGTCACATTTTAAAAATAATATTTTCTTAATCATAACTGAAAAGATGCAGCAGCATAAGTTTTTTAATCTGGTAAACTTATTATTACTATTAAATTCAAAAAGCTCAATTTTCCTATATTCTAAAACTTTTAAAAAAATTAAAAACGTGCCACTGATGGCCAGTTTCACATTTTTCTGAGCACACCACATTAACTAAATATATAAATAAAATAATATTCTTATATCAAGTAAAAATGACATATTATTATCTGTTTTGCACTTGTGGCATATTTTAAGACGCTGTCAGGTTAAGAAGCACTGGTCTACAGAATGAATACAAATTTATTACATTTTCTTCGGCAGTGCAACAAAAATATTTGAATGTGCCACCAGGCTGCCCCTTGGTGTCAGATCAATGACAGCCAGATGATGACACAGAATTAATGTAGATAAGACAGGGTACTAACAATTTTACATATACTGTACACAAATATATGGTTCTGTTAGAAAATAGTTTATATACACAAGTCAATTATTTATAATTTATTTCTCTTTTCACTCCTTATGGAGCATGAAGCCACTGCTGCTGCAGGTGGTTGGTCACCTCTGGCTAGAAGACAGCATCAAAGCATTCATGTGTTCTAACAGCAGTGGTTTCTGATTTGTATTACATGACGAGGTTGCCAACCCCATGCATAACCATATACCAGTTTCCTCTTATGACATTCTTAAAGGAGAAGAAGGCTTGTTCTTTCTGCCTCCTTAGAGACCACTGGAAACTAAACACAGCATAACAAAAGTAATGGAAAAACAATAATTACGACAAATAAATCTATTGAAAAAAAAAAAAAAAGCTACAAACTTTCATAAATGGGTGCTTGCACAGAATAAAAGGATTGAAGTGGCATCACAAGATCATTAACTTGGAACTGATGACAAGAACCAAAAAAGTGCCAGTGGAACAAGAGATGAGAAGATGATGCTGGAGAGGAATAGGACACACTTTAAGGAAACTTGTTAATACCATTACCAGGCAGTCCGTGTTCTGAAATCCCCAGGGTAAGAGAGGCAGAGGGAGAATAAATAACATATGGAGAAGAGAACTGGAGACAGGCATAAAGGGGATGAAGAAGATCTGATGGGATGGGACAACAAGAATTTTTACGAACATTTTGTACTGCCAATGTCACAACCTACCTAAGAGAGTATTTACAAAAAGAACTTATTTTTGAGTGATTAGCATTTCAAGTCTAGTTGTCTTAGTGTAAAGTCTATATGCCCATCAATGCTTCATACTTTTTTGTGTGTTAAGTTAATGATTAGTGTCTTCCTAACCGTTTGAAAGTGAATTACGCAGTTAAAATGTCAACAGGCAGTGGTAAGTTGGTCTAAAGTGTAGGTCTGGAATCTGCGGCAGATGTTTTAATATGTGGGCGTTATCATTATTTATTTGTATGTATTTAACTTAGTTCTCACTTTTCCCCGTTTTCATTTTTTTGTGGACCTGACAAAGACCCTGTGGCTGTAACGTCGGCACAGTCTTTGTCTTAATAAAGAGATATTATCTGTTTTTCTTTAACACCCCCAGTCTAAAATTAAATGTGATCTCAGAAAATATTTCATCATTTTACTATGACAATTGATCATCATGAATAAAAGTCTGACAGGATAACCCAATTCAGTTCTCAAACATAAACTTGCATTCATGTACTGCCAGACAACAAAAATACACTGTGACGTCCACAGGAAAGAGATGGGGGTTATCATACAACACAAAAGCAGTTCTGTCCAGCAGCAGCGTCTCCTGAAGCCTGCCCAAGTCGTAGATTTTTTCCACTGGTCTCCCACAGCCCTGGCGTCTGTATAATCTGCAATCGGGTGAAAGACGGGGAAAAAGAAAACAGGTAAAAGTTAGTGAGATGAAACACAGTTCACAGTGTTTGAAATTAAAACTGGCCACACCTACAGCTATAAACTTGAACTAATACAACAATCATCAAACACTGCTATTGATTCATTCAGCTACGTATATTAAACGTAATAAAATTAAACAGTACATGCAACAGCTGTCTGAGGTTTGGCAGAAGTGGTTAGGGCATTCAAGCTGTTTGTTGATAGAAATCACACTACACTGTAATGAAATAATTGTGAAAAAACAAAATATTCCCACACAAACATACAAAATTGATGAAAAAAAAATAAAAATTACTAGACCACATAATGAACAAATCAGTTGCTCACAGCTGTTATTATTTATCATGATAATAAATAAAGTTATAAACCCAAATCTTTCAGCATAAAGCACTAGTAAGAGAATCCACACAGATAACACGAGAAGATAACAGTCAACAAATAAAGATAACACAATTAATTAGGCAATGTGGAATTGACGTTAAAGAAAGTTCCTATAAACAAATCACAAAGAAATTTTACTTGCTATATGCAATAATCATCATCATCATTATGTTTTCTTTGTGCACCCTATGGAGCATGGAGCCACCACTGCAACTGGTTCCCTTGCAGAAACCTACACCAAACATTCACATGCTCTTGCAGCAGTGGTTTCTGTGGCAATCTGATTTACATGATGATGTTGCCAGCCCCATGCACAACTTCATAGTTGCCTTGTACGTCATGTCTGAGGAATATGCAATAAAAGACACCATATATTCTAATTAAAACCTTTGTCCCAGTCTTGACGAATGGATGCGAGTCATGGGCAATGACTACAACCCACAAAAGCCAGATCCAAACTTCAGAACATGAGGTATCTGAGGAAGGTGGTTGAAGTAACAAACAGAGACGTGGTCCACAACCATACAATACGTCAAGGCCTAAAATCCCACCCCCTGCAGACCCAAGTAGAAAAGTCCCAACTAAGATGGTTTAGCCATGTCTGCAGAATGGGAGGAGATCGGCTACCACAACAAGCATGGGAAACTAAGAGCCAGGGATCCAGACCTCCAGGATGACCCAGAGTACGCTGGGAGGACAACATTAGACAATCTTTGAAGGACAGAGGACTAGATTGGATCCAGGCCAGAAGGCCAAGATTTATGAAGAGTCCCATGCAACATTCTAAGCAAACGCCTAGTGTACTTCAGTACATCATCACCTCACTTCAAGTGCAGCATCAATGACCTCTTGTTATCTGACTGATAAGAAGTTGCCCCTGTTTACATTAGCAAGTCCTCCAGTGTGGAGCTATTTATAAGATAAGGTGGCTGTTTATCAAGCATTTTGGCTGTCATCTTTTCCAGAAGTCAGGTAAGGACTATATTTGCTTCTTCTTCAATGAGTTTTACTGTAACATTATGGTACCAAAGCCATAATTCATAATGTTACTAATGTGTCAATACAACTGCAAAATCCCCATATTGCTTACTGTCTAAGTGAAATGTCCTGTAATGAACAATGAAAAAATCTTGACAGCTTTTTGGGAGAATGAGGAAATGGTGCTCAATGCACCATGAAAGCTAATTTAAACACACATTAAAAGAGCGAGCAGGCCTTTCAAATTTTTCGTGGTGCATCGACCATAAGTCATAATAAGTTAGACTACAAAGATCTAATGAAGTTGAAATGGAAAGAACTGGCATGACTGCAGGACGGATATTCAGAACAAAGCATCCAATGTAATTATTTTCCATAATGCTTCGGTGGATTACTTGCTCATATATTAATACATCTTTGGTTCAAAGACTGATGCATCCTTATATATCTTGTTTATTAGTCAGATATTATATCAATGTATCTTTTGTTCAGTAGTCATATGATCTAACAAAATATCTTTATTTAAGCATGTTACTCACTAATTTAAGAATTGGGTGGTAGATATGAAATAGTACGTGCTTACGAGTCTAGATGTAAAACAGCACATAGATAAGAGTTTATACATAGCACAGCGAGCATAAAATAGCAGAGTGGTGGAATGCTTGCTTCTCAAGGCACAGAAAAATGAGTTTGAAAGCATGAAGTGCAACTCTCCAATCTACCCAGCTGTAAATGGGCACTTAACTCTGCCCATGAGTTATGGAAGGCAAAGGTAGTGAAGAAGGGAACCAGTCACTCTACCTCATAAAGCTGAGACTTAGTAAACTGAAACTTCTAACTCTTCACTCCCCCAAGACAGTATCTACTATGGGATTATCGCTACCATTTTGTTTGTTTTGTTTCAAAACTCAATATTTCATCTTTACATCAATATCTGAAATATATATATATATTTTAATAGTTGGATGATGCATAAAGTCTGCTTTCATTCAGTAGGTTATATGTAATCACATCTTTTTTCTAAACTAGAAAAGATGTTTAATCCCTGGAAGCACTATAATATATCAGTTACTTTTACACAGTACATTTTACTTCAACAAGTGTTTTGTGGATATATCTTCCTCAAGTTCTGAGCAACAAAAAGTTAAAGAACGCGCTTCTTTTGAACACTGAACAAAATTTAAGTGTCCTATTTATAGCCACATTTATGTCCTGCATGTAGTTAAATTCAGTTAATTTTTGACAGGGTGTACTAATTTCTGAATGTCTTCACTAATTCTATATAGCCAATCAAGTACGAGACATTGCCGTATAACAATTACAAAAGTTCAAAACTATTAAACAAATGTCATAATGTAAATATATTTTAAATCTTTGTAAGTGGGTAAATGTATTGGCTGGTGTATACTTAACACTAGGCACACGAGTTAGTCTTTAAAATGAGATTTGTTGTTGTTTTTTTGTGTGTGCTTATCAACACACATTCTAAAATCATGTGAAATATTGTGAGTGTCTGTTTAGGATATGTTCTTTGTTCTCAAATATTGAATGTATGTACTGGACAGATCTGTTCTTCAAAATAACTCTTCACTTTTACATTATTTTCTCAAATCTTGGCAATCCAGTGCAATGACAGTTCTGAACAGTATACATATGCATGTTCTCAGTCTAGGCTTTCAACTCCCCTGCTACCCATTTTCTCTTCATTACCGACACCCCAGCAAAGAAGCTGTATGTTTGTGACGTGTTCAAGTTAACAACTGACACTAGAAATTGTTTTACTTGATTATGCTTGCCTTTATATCTTGTTTATGAGGGACCCATAAATGTTTATCCTGATATAGATAATTAAAATGGTGGTCAGATTGAATCATGTGACATAAGTAACATAACTGAAGTCATCTCCTTTATGAATGTCCTCCTGTTATCTTTCTATATATATGCACACTAAAGAATGACAGCATGCTTGGTTTAGTGCAGCCTTGGAGACTGCAACTTTACAAGTTACTCAAGCAAACAATGATAACACTGTCTCTGTTATAAACTTCCGTCACTATGCATGGTGGTTAAATTCTTGATGATACACAAGAATGGCTCATTCAAAAAACATATTCTTGGTATTACATACCTAGCAGATTTTAGTTCTCTTGAGAATTCTGTATATTATACATACCAGTGGATGCTAATTAAAAAAACATCTCCTTGGTATTTACATATTTCAAGTGATGCTAGTTCAGACAAGAACTCTTGATGTTACACATCTCAATGGACACTAATTAAAAAGTACATCCTTGGTATTAAGTCTCTCAAAAGATCCAAGTTCACACAAGAATCCCGATGTTAGGAATATTACAAAATTTAAAAAGTACTTTTTTCTTAATATTAATGTTAGGAATATAAAAATTAGCTGGCCGGATGGCCTATTCTGAGCAGTGAACTAATATGTTCTTAATTTTACAAACGGATAGATAATATTGAAGATAATGACAAAAGACAGTGTTGTTCACATCATCGACAAGACTGTATTGAATCTAAAAGTGTCGCTAATTGCACAAAAAAACACGACCTCGAAACGCAGGTGTTCAAATCTACGTAGTATGGAAGAGAAGGGATATTTGTGGTGGCTGTGTCTAAAAATAACTTTTAACGAAAAAATTTTGGAGGGGAGAGAAAGGTTGGTTCAAAAATCAAGTACATTTTGTAGAAACACAAGTAGAGACGGACAGACTAACAGATAACCATCCATACTTGACTGAAGCATGACTGAAATGACTTTATGGTAGGAAATTTGAAATTTAAAATAAACCTAGGCAGTGATTGGCCACAGACAATCATATCATTAGCGCTCAGACGCGAAAGTGGGGCCATTCTTCAATAGTTGTTCAGTGATAGACACAGATTTTAAAGTGTGGTGATTTCCATATGAAAGAAAGTGTAATAAATTTAGGGACGCCATACTATAGCCAGCAGCTCAGCTGAGTTTTGCTAGCAATTCTGTGTTATTTATTCATAATCTGGTAAGATTGAAATTATTTCCTTATATATTTTGAATATTGTTTCATGTTCGAGTGATTTGATACTGCCATATCGAAATCTAGCCTTACAAACAAGTAGGGATTTGCTCTAGACCCCCCGCCCAAGTCAGGGTCTAGCGACCAACAATGTACATAAACTCCAGCAACAGTTAGGCAAGACAGATCAAGTGTTGAGAATAATGAAACATACTACCTATCCTCTTTTAGGGCAGACAACTAATAAATATTTTTCAGAACCTATAGTCTGGGAGGATCTATCTGATGTAAAACCACCATGGTAAATGTGCTGTTTGGTCAGAGAGATCTGACCTGTCTGTATGATGTGGTTGTTGTGTCAGTGTTGTGTCCAGACGTGGGTAGAGAATAGATTTTGACACATGGCCCATACTTTGATTGCAGAGCTGCGAGTTTCTGTTGTCAACCAAGCAGTGTCTATTCAGTTGGTGACTTTACTCGAGTGTATCTGTGCAGTACTTGTGACAGAGACCACCATTATTGCCCGCCAGCACGGAGAGGTGGGATCATCAGTTTTCAGCACCAGAGCTGCAACGACAAGATGAGTGAGCCTCTGGTCTGCTGGACATTCACCAACCCCGTTTAGTTACTAATACCCTCATAAAAATTCCCACCATTTTCTGGACACTGTGTAGTCAATATAGACAGGTGTGATGAGGCCACCCCAACAGCACAAACAGTAACTATCCTCCCAAGTAGATGACTACTAGAACATTTTAATAAAACTAACTAGTATAGTACATATATATGTACACTATTGCATTTATGATATAATATTCCATGCATTTCTTTCATAATCTCTAAATCCTTTTAAGTTCTGGTCAACCTAAAAAATTGATACAGAACAAAATAAATGTAATATAATTTTATCAAAAATTTTACACACGTGAGTTAGTTCAGTGTATTTTAACATTTATTAATATTATTAGTCTTGTTAAATATCTGGGGTATATCTATAACCTATTACACCACACTACATATCATAACCCTAGACACTTTACGTAGCCACATTCATAAAAAAAAAAAAATTAAGTGTGAGGTCGTAGTGGTAGCAAGAAAGGCCTTCTGACAATTCTCAACTACATTTTATCTCAGGAGCCTTCACAGCTGGCCTCATACAATTACATTTAGTAATATCACCATCATACAATACCATCAAACACCACTACATAAATTGGGGTCTTGTCCAGGGATAATTAGCCCAACAGTAATATTAGGATCTCCTGGTGGGAGAAATAAAAGTAGGGAAATAAATTGTAAAATTCCCTTTAACATTAAAAGTGTCCCTGCAGATAAAAGTTGGTGAATCTTCACAGCCAGTAATAATTAATTAGTTAACTGGTTAGTTAGAATTAGTTAGACTATAGTCATAAGAAGTACTTAGTGTATTTACTGGTTAGAGATTTAGCTTGTATATTATTATATTGTCTCAAAAGTATGGCGGAGCTGGCAAAATTTAGATCAGCTGCTGTGCTCACCGCGAAGGAGATGGGAATGGATGGTCAAATTTTAATTCAATACGTAACGGCTGAATGTGATAAATATATTGAACGGGAAGAAAGGAGATTAGAAAAAGAGGCTGAAAGAAAATTGGAGTCTGACAGGTTGGTTGAAGAGAAGAGGTTAGAGGCTGATAGAGAAATTAAGAGGCTGCAGATTGAGGCAGAAGAAAAACGACAGCAAAGGGAGGCAGAAGAAAAACGACAGCAAAGGGAGGCAGAAGATAAAAAGGCCGAAAGGGAGGCAGAAGATAGAAGGTTGCAAAGGGAGCACGAATTACGACTAAGGGAGCTGGAATTACAAGGCCAGGCTCCTGAAAATGGTGCCAGCCCTTTTGCCTCAGATGCTACGCCCAGTCTGGGAGCCTCAAACTCAGCTATGGGGTTTCATTTAGACCATTTTGTTGAAAAAGACGATGACATAGAGGGGTACCTAGGACGTTTTGAGTTATTAGCTACTACATATGGGTTAGAGAGAGAGAGGTGGAGCTTAAAGCTATCACAAGGATTGAGAGGTACTTCTTATGAAGTATTTGCTAAAATGAACAGGGAAGACCAAGACAATTATGACATGTTAAAGCAGGCTTTGTTATTAAGATACGAGAAGAATGGTGAATTTTATCGTAAGAAATTTAGAAATGCCAAACTGTTGTCTGGGGAGACATACCACCAATTCTCTGCTAGACTAGAAACCTATTTGGAGAAATGGACGGCTCTGGGGAAGACCCAAGATCTTAAAGAAATGATCATGATTGAGCAATTGAGAGAGTCCATGGCTCCAGACATGAGAAAATTTCTCATGGAACAAGGTGCAGAGAAGTTGGGGGAAATTTTAAATGTTGCTGAGAGGTATCAGGCAGCCCAGGCAGAGGTAAGTGGTGCTAAGAAGAAGCACATAGACAATTTTAAAGCTCCACAGCAATTTAATAAATTTGATAATAGAGAGCAGGGAAATAAAGGTAGGACAAATTTTGAGCGGCCAAGAAATGACTATCGCGACAGAAACTCACAGTTCAATGACCAAAAGTTCAATGAAAGAAAACCGTTGAACCAAGGAAAAAGATGGTGTAAATGGTGCAAGAAGGATAACCATAACACCGAATTTTGTAGAAGGAAACCTTCAAACATTGCTGCAATGAAGTCGGGGACGCAAAGATTAAAGGTTAATCCTAAGGGACAACAGGAACCTTATCACCCCCCAGTTTGTGAGGATGTTATTTGTAATGGGGTCACCATAAGGTGCCTTTATGATACAGGTTTGGATTATGATTCAGTTGTGAAGTCTAGCCTAGTGGACCCAAGTCAGTATACCACAGAAACAGTGGAAATACAAGGGGCGACTAAGGACATACCACTCATGACACTTCCCATCGCAAGGATAACGGTGAAAACTCGCTATGTGGAAGGAGAAATCAGAGCAGCAGTGATAGATGAACCAATCTACCCTCTGATATTGGGGTGTAGATACGTCTTCTTGGGGAACCCCGAGAAACCTGTGATCATGGCGACAGTGCAGACCAGGTCACAGAAGAAGGAGGAAGAAGGTGAACCTATAAATGCCCATCCAGAGGAGATGAGGAAGGCGCAGGCTGAGGATAGGACACTCAAGCCATGTTTTAAAAAATTGCCCAAATGCCACACACCTCCGAGCAAGGGGGAATATTTCATGAAGAACAAACTCTTATACAGGAAGGCCGGAACTGGAACAAATGGTCACAACCAGCTGGTTCTTCCCACTTCATATAGAGATAAAGTGATGGAACTCGGGCATGCGATTCCCTTCAGTGGTCACATGGGGATCAGCGCCACAGGACAGCGTATAGCTTGTCATTACTTCTGGCCAGGGATAACGGAGGATATAAAAAAGATATGTCAAATCCTGCCCAGAATGTCAAAGGGTAGCTCCAAAGCACTGGACTGCTCCTGCAACTCTAGGGGAAATGCCCATAGTGGGAACACCTTTTGAGAGGGTTGCAGTGGATATTGTAGGACCTCTCACTCGGACCAAGAGGAGGAACAGTTACATCCTTACTCTGGTGGACACTTGTTCTATGTGGGGAGAGGCGGTAGCCCTGCCATCAATTGATTCAAAACATGTAGCAGAGGCACTACTTACAATATTTACCCGATTAGGATTCCCGCATCAAATCTTGACGGATAATGGTTCTCAGTTCAAGGGGAAACTAACGGAAGAAGTTTTTAAGCTATTTCAAGCCAGGCACTTTCATTGTAGTCCGTACCATCCACAAGGGAACGGCCAGGTAGAGAGGTTCAACGGGACTCTCATTTCTATCCTGAGAAAGCTGGCACACGAAAAACCGGATCTGTGGGATCAATTCCTGCCCGCCGCATTGTTTGCTTACCGGGAGGTACCACATAGTTCAACCGGGATGGCTCCCGCAACTCTGCTATTTGGGAGGCCAATAAAAGGTCCATTAGAAGCCCTATTAAGGACCTGGACAGATGAGAAGGCGGAAGAGACTGTTACCTCATCTTATCAATATGTGAACGAACTGACCAATCGTTTGAAAGCTGGATGGAAACTGGCAAATGATAATTTGAAGCAAGCCAGGAAGAAACATGCAGCATATTTTAATAGGAAGGCAAAGGACAGGGAACTGGCAGTCGGAGAGAAGGTGCTGCTTCTACTACCCGGAAGCCAGAATAAATTACAAATTGGTTGGCAAGGTCCATATACGGTTCTAGAGAAGGTGTCTAGAACAAACTATAAAATTGACAAAAAGGGGAAGGAAAAAGTTTATCATGTAAACCTGTTAAAGAAGTATCTGGACAGACCACTCCAGGAAAGCACCCCCTTATTGACCTTGGCTATTGCAACCCAGATGCAAAAAGAACCACTCACCTCACATGAATACCCATTACATCCTTGTGAAACCGCAGCACAGGTAAAAGTCAGTAAGCACCTGACTAAAAACCAGAGGGAGAGAGTTCAACAGGTTCTGGAGGAACATACAGATGTATTAACAGATAAACCAGGCCATACAAATTTGCTACAGTATGACATGAAACTGGTAGACTCAAACCAATCTGTATGAGAGCCTATTCTATTCCGTTCGCGAAGGAGAAGGCATTGAAGGAAGAAATAGAGTATTTGTTGAAGGAGGGGATTATTTCGCACAGTGAATCATCTTTTAGTTCTAGTGTCGTTTTGTTGAGAAAACCGTCTGGGGAACACAGACTGTGCATAGATTACAGGAAACTGAATGCTGTCACAGAAGGACAAGTGGATCCATTACCAGACACAAAACAGTTATTTGCCAGACTGAACAAGGCAAAATACTTTTCAAAGGTGGATCTTAGTAAAGGCTATTACCAGATCCCAGTGAAGCCTGAAGTGAGACCTTATTTGGCTTTTAGCACTTCGGATGGACATTATGAATTCAATATGCTACCATTCGGACTGAAAAATGCTCCGAGTGTGTTTTCAAGGATGATGCGAAAATTGTTGGATCCCCTGAATAACCCATGTATCACGAATTTCATGGATGATATTCTCGTCGCCACAGAGACATTTGAAGAACACATTGAAGCTCTGGAGATGTTGTTTGATAGACTTCGGGAGGCGAACTTAACTGCTAGGCCAACAAAATGTTGTATTGGATGCAAAGAGTTGGAATTCTTGGGACACACTGTATATCAGGGTAATATGACCCCTGATCCTAAGAACTTGGAAAAACTGCAGAGAGCACCTAGGCCACAAACAAAAAAAGGACGTGCGATCATTTGTGTCGTTATGCGGATTTTATCAGAAATACATCAAGAATTTTAACGCTATTTGTGCTCCTCTGACTGATCTGACTCGCAAGGGACTTCCAGATAAAATTATTTGGACTGCACAATGTGAACTAGCGTTCCAAGAGTTAAAGAAAAAAACTCACTAGCAAGCCTATTCTCAAACTGCCTGATTTGACACAGGACTTTGTCTTAAGAACCGATGCAAGTAATGTAGGACTAGGAGGGGCTTTGTTGCAAAGATCATCTTCACCTGATGGGGAACTGAAACCAGTCGCTTATGCAAGCCGTAAATTGAATAAGGCGGAACAAGGATACTCCACAAGCGAAAAAGAATGTTTAGCGTTAATCTGGGCAATAAAGAAGTTTCAAATCTATCTGTATGGTAGGACTTGTGTGGTGGAGACGGACCATCAGCCTCTCGTGTTCTTGTCTCAGGCTAAGCATGAAAACGCAAGATTGCTGAGGTGGTCTTTGTTGCTTCAACCTTATCAGTTTAGTATCCAATATATCCCAGGCAAATTGAATGTCGGTGCAGATTTCCTCAGTCGGCACCCCTGTGATCAAAATTAGAGTAGTGGCAGACGTGAGGAGTAATTTTACCTATGTGTATCGCTGGTTTTGGAACTTGCCATAGGCATGTTTTCAAGGGGGGAGATGTGTAGTGAAATTGACAGAGATACAACGGTAAAATATCTCCAAAGATAACATTTAAGGATAAAAAAAAACATAATGCGTAGGCTGCTGATGTACATGATCGCCTAGACCGCGGGTCATCATCCTCCATAATAATTGACTTGCTAGACAGGAGGGGAACGGCGGATCAAAAAAAAAAAATATGACTGGAAAGATTGCGTGAGACTAGAAAGGCTAAGGAGACGCAATTGGGGGGGAAACGGAGAAAAGTCACGTTTCCCAAGTTGACATAAAAAGTAAGCAACTCGACAGAAGGGACCATAGATATGTTACGCCACAGTCATTTATTGGACGCTTTTGCAATACCAAGCCCTTGATTTGAATTCAGCGGCTAAAACGCAGATGTTTGGAATATTACAAAATTTAAAAAGAACTTTTTTCTTAATATTAATGTTAGGAATATAAAAATTAGCTGGCCGGATGGCCTATTCTGAGCAGTGAACTAATATGTTCTTAATTTTACAGACGGATAGATAATATTGAAGATAATGACAAAAGACAGTGTTGTTCACATCATCGACAGACTGTATTGAATCTAAAAGTGTCGCTAATTGCACAAAAAAACACGACCTCGAAACGCAGGTGTTCAAATCTACGTAGTATGGAAGAGAAGGGATATTTGTGGTGGCTGTGTCTAAAAAATAACTTTTAACGACAAAATTTTGGAGGGGAGAGAAAGGTTGGTTCAAAAATCAAGTACATTTTGTAGAAACACAAGTAGAGACGGACAGACTAACAGATAACCATCCATACTTGACTGAAGCATGACTGAAATGACTTTATGGTAGGAAATTTGAATTTAAAATAAACCTAGGCAGTGATTGGCCACAGACAATCATATCATTAGCGCTCAGACGCGAAAGTGGGGCCATTTTTTCAATAGTTGTTCAGTGATAGACACAGATTTTAAAGTGTGGTGATTTCCATATGAAAGAAAGTGTAATAAATTTAGGGGACGCCATACTATAGCCAGCAGCTCAGCTGAGTTTTGCTAGCAATTCTGTGTTATTTATTCATAATCTGGTAAGATTGAAATTATTTCCTTATATATTTTGAATATTGTTTCATGTTCGAGTGATTTGATACTGCCATATCGAAATCTAGCCTTACAAACAAGTAGGGATTTGCTCTAGACCCCCCCGCCCAAGTCAGGGTCTAGGGACCAACAATGTACATAAACTCCAGCAAGGGTTAGGCAAGACAGATCAAGTGTTGAGAATAATGAAACATATTACCTATCCTCTTTTAGGGCACAAAACTAATAAATATTTTTCAGAATCTATAGTCTGGGAGGATCTATCTGATGTAAAACCACCATGGTAAATGTGCTGTTTGGTCAGAGAGATCTGACCTGTCTGTATGATGTGGTTGTTATGTCAGTGTTGTGTCCAGACGTGGGTAGAGAATAGATTTTGACACATGGCCCATACTTTGATTGCAGAGCGATGGGGTTTCTGTTGTCAACAAAGCAGTGTCTATTCAGTTGGTGACTTTACTCGAGTGTATCTGTGCAGTACTTGTGAAAGAGACCACCATTATTGCCCGCCAGCACGGAGAGGTGGGGGACCACTGATTTCAGCACCAGAGCTTTACATACGACAAGATGAGTGAGCCTCTGGTTCTGCTGGACATTCACCAACGCTGTGTAGTTTACTAATACCCCATAAAAATTTCCCACCATTTTTCTGGACACTGTGTAGTCAATATAGGACAGGTGTGATGAGGCCCACCCAACAGCACAAACAGTCAAATTATTCTCCCAAGTAGATGGACTACTAGAACCATTTTAATAAAACTAACTAGTATAGTACATATATATGTACACTATTGCATTTATGATATAATATTCCATGCATTTCTTTCATAATCTCTAAATCCTTTTAAGTTCTGGTCAACCTAAAAAATTGATCCAGAACAAAATAAATGTAATATAATTTTATCTAAAAATTTTACACACGTGAGTTAGTTCAGTGTATTTTAACATTTATTGATATTATTAGTATGGTTAAATATCTGTGGGTATATCTATAACCTATTACACCACACTACATATCATAACCCTAGACACTTTATTACGTAGGGCCACATTCCATAAAAAAAAAAAAAAAATTTGAGGTCGTAGTGTGGGTCAGTAGTAGTGGTAGTTAATTCAAAAACAAGACTTACCATATTTTAAAACAGGCAAACAAGAATTCTGAGCAAATTCTCAATCCTCCCGGTATTAAGTACATCAAAGGTTTTATCTCTAATTAAAAAACAAGTCTTGTATTGCATAACCCACAAATGCTGGCCTCATGCATGTAACAATGAATGCCAAATCAGATACAAATTGTCATCAGGTTTTTTTTTCAGTTATTTTGATTTTTGTGAAATGGCAGGGAAAGATGTGGGAGCACAGATAGCAATTCAAATCTTGGACATAAAGGTTCACCATAAATAACTAATACTGAGAGGATGTAGGAATTTTTGTTATGAGACGAACATTACGGATAGGAAAAATCTGAACCTAATGACCATTACTACAACTCCTGACAGATGGATCTAAGACAGCAAACAGGGAAATGAATGAAGGAATGTATACTTTGTGCATTATTTATGATTTTTCCCCCCTAGTGTTCCTTTTGGTGTGTTCTTTTCTCTTTTGCTTGTTGTGTGAGTTTCCTTTTGCCCAATCTGAGATGGCACCACAGGGAGCATCACCACTTGGTGTAATGAGAAGCTTTATTCTCCCAGGTTGCTGGATTTATGTCCAGTGCCTTCATGTTTCTCTTGTATACATCTCTGAACCTCAACTGCATTCGCCCGGCTGTTCTTTTGCCATCTGCCAGTAGAAAATATCTTTGGGGATGTGAACATCTTCCATACGGCAGACATGGCCAAGCCAGCGTAGTCTATGTTGTCTAAGCAGTGTATACACGTTTTGAAGGCTAGCACGTGACAGCACCTCTATATCTGTCACTGTGTCCTTTCATGAAATACCAAGGATGTGGCATATGTAGACATCACAGATGGAAGGTACTGAGCCTTCTTTCTCGCTTAGCATAAGTTGTCCATGTCTCACTGCCATATAGAAGCATGCTGGTGATCTAGGCATTATATACCACAGCTGTTGTCTTCATTGGGAGTTTGGAGTTTCCCCAAACACGTGTTGTGAGATGGCCAAAGATGGTTGCAATTTTGCCAATGCGGCTATCAATTTCTGTGTCCAGAGAGTTTGTCGTTGATGGTAGACTCCAGATATGTGAAGTGGTGCATCACTAAAGTCTGAACTAATACATATGTAGAAATCATCAACTAGAACTTCAATGACACCAAAGACAACTGAACCACTCTATAGCCACACATATAGAAACATTTCATGTGGTTCCCAGGTATCTCTGAAGAGACAAAGGAAGAATAGGACCCTGCTCCCCAAGGCAAAGAGGTAACTAAGGTGGGCTGTGCAAGGGGCTAACAAACACATAATGTAAAACAAATTGCTAAAGAAAACATCACTGCAAGAGTACATGGAGTATTCTGGTGAAAGTGGTGGCTCCATACTCCACCAGAAGGAAAAAGGGAAATGATGATGAACTGGATCTATATTTAGAAATGCAGAAACCAACCAGCACACAAATTACAAATCAGACTTTGTAACAACTGTGTAGGTGTCACTATGACATGAGAATTGGGTAAAACTGGACAACCGACTCACTTTTTCAACAAGTTCTTCAAAAGCACACTGGACACCATCGTTAGTTTTAGCACTGGCTTCAATAAACAGCATGTGGTGCTTGCGAGCAAACTTAAGCCCCTCCTCTTTGCTAACCTCATGGTGATCCTGAAATGGGGATAAAACAAAATGAAACTAGATAAATACCTTTTTGAACAAGTGTGATAAACAAAAGACTCTTGGAAGTAGACAGGACAGGCACTGATAAAATTATTGGGTAGCAACACAAGGTAGGCTTTTGTCCTTATATTATCTTTTAGCAAAATGTAATATAGTATTAAACAACCAACATGCCAGAAATGCATACATTTTCTCCTGCATCTTATGAGTATCTAACTGATGCAATGCTTGCTCATGAGGTGTATAATACTTACTATGTTGTATTGTACTAAAGGACAAATCTTCACATCAGACGGAAGTGAAGACAGAATGTAGCATACATCTGGAAGGAAATGTAGAAAATTAAAGAGAGAGAAAAACCTGAATACACTGATGTGACCACCATTGGCAATTCAGGATAGTCAACAAAGGGCTGAACTTTAAGAAAAGGGATGAGATACACAACTAGTTTGTCTTATTCCTCACAAATTTCTTGACCACGTCACGTTTTGTGAAGAATGTCTCTAGCTCACTAAGACAGGCATACATTTTCTTGAAAGACTGTTTGTTGCTTACATCATACACTGAATGACTGAACTGCAAAAGCAGAGTTCACATACATACATGATCCAGCACTAAGATACACACCTTGTCTATTTTGTTCCCAACTAACATCTTGACCATGTCATGTTTTGTGGAGAAGGTCTCTAGTTCATTCAGCCAGGCATCAAGTTTGTTGAAAGACTGCTTGCTACTAACATCATACACTGAAATAAGATAAATATGACATTATTACATAATTATTGTAAGACATTACACAGCTGGACATTTCAGGCACCCAGCTAGCATCTAATCATTCACTATGTGTATTACATTCATATTGAATGATGGAGAACCTTCTGAACCCTTTCCCGTCACAAACATTTACGCATGGCAGTGGTAATGGCGTTCACATCAGATACAGGACGGATAGGAAGCTATTCAATTTGAGACGACTGCAGTCCTTTACGAAGGTGACTGAAACAATGATCTCTGACCTCATCTTTGCGGACAACTTTGCCCTCAACACCTGCACAGAATTGGACATGCAGAACAATATGAGGAGGCTTTCTGTGGCGTGTGATGACTTTGGTCTTACTATCTAATCATTTCCACATGAGCTGTCTTCGCAGGATTCTCAGGATCAAGTGGCATGAGTATCTAATTCTGAGGTCCTCAACAGAGCACATATCTCAAGCATCTACACATTGCTGCAGAGGGCCCAAATTAGATGGGCCGGACATGTTGTTCGCATGCCCGAAAAACGCCTCCCAAAGCAGTTGATGTACAGCGAGCATTTAACTATCATTGTAATATTTTCATTTTAAATTGAGTTTTTTATATTAAGTAACTCTATTGCTTGACCTCCCTCTCTCCTCTCTCTCCCCCTCTCTCTATGTGCGTGAATGACTATGAGTAAATGTCCTTGTGTGTGCTAAGTTTCTGATTGTGATGATAATATTAATTGATCCTGTCTGAAGTTGTTAATATTTTAATTTTTAAAACGCTGAAAATTGTATTGCAGGGCAGAAATGTAAAAAGGCAATTATGCCTATTTCTTTACCCTGATGAAATAAAGATTTTGTTCGTTCGTTCGAACTCTCCATGGGTAAGCGAACAGTAGGGGGACAAAAGAAATGCTTCAAAGACACACTGAAAGCATCGTTGAGCAGCTTCACAATTGATGTCTCCTCCTGGGAGACTATCGCACAGGATCGCTCTGCCTGGCGGACAAACATTACTCAAGGCACTCGCATTTCAGAACAGAATTTAGCTGATAAGGCAGAAGGCAAGCATGCTGCAAGAAAGGTCAGAATGCACAGCAACACTATTATCGACTCTAACCATATGTGCCCCGTATGTGGCAGGGCCTGTAGGGCCAAAATAGGACTAATTAGCCACATGAGATCACGGCACAGATGTGCCACAACTCAAGTCTGAAGCTGTATCCATCTTCGCTTGCGATGGACAACTACTATGTGTATTCTCAATATTATTTATCAGACCACATGATCTTTTTTAATTGGACATGCGCCCTAATATAACTGATAGACATCGCTGAAACGAGGCCAAAAAAAATGTGTAGTCTCTTTGAATGCTGTGAAGTTTGTTTACATATTTGCTTCTAGTTTTAGATGAGAGCAACTGTCATTTTTGCACTGAAGGTCAGCTGCAATGGATCTCCTGTGTCTTCTGCCTCTTATCTTGATGGTACACTCAGACAAGCTCTTTCTTGTTCTTCTCTTGATGCTATTCTCATATTTTCAGCATTGCCTTCCCTTCATGTTTTCTTGAAACTCATCCTTCTGGTATGGTTTTCAACAAGGTGTTGCACCTACATGTGCAAAATATTTTTTGGCTATTTTTTAGCTCATTTAACGTTTTTCTTTTCATCTGCACTATTAAATCACAGTTTTTGTTTCCTAAGTGTTAATATCCAAACTATATTCATGATTGAGGCTGTTTAACATATGTAACTAGTTTTGCAATTCTTATTCTGCTTAAGCTAACAAACCTCCATATCCCAGGTCGTATACTATCTTCCACTGACATTTAGTTGTTTTAGCTTAGCCATGATCACTACTTTATTCTGTAAAAAATGTCTCTGTGTAAGTCTCCTCAATTCAAACTTCGCCTAGGTCATGTCTGGAACCTTCAAGATCATCATAATTTTCCGTTTCCCTCCTCTTGTAGGAAGCCTGCACTAAGTATTCACATGCTCGTGCAGTGATGGTTTTTAAAGCAATTTGTTTGACATCATGAGGTTGCCAGCCTCGTGCACAAACTCATGTCAGTCGCCTCGTATGACATACCTTAGGGGGCAGTAGTCATATTCTTTCTTTGTCTCATCAGAGACCCCAGGGAACTATGTTGGACAACTTTCAAGATGATTACAGGTAAACACCTTCTTCCATATAGTCTCATATACTAATGAAGCTTGGAGTCAATAAACTATCTATATGCTCATAGCAAAGAAGGGTACAGCACGACCGATTTATTTTTCCTCTATCTAGCATTTAGCACAATCCAGACATTCTGTAAGTGGTCTTTACTGTTATTTTTGGCTCCTTATAAGACATGGTGCCACCACTACAGCTAGTCTCCTTTAAGGAAGCCTGCATCAAAGCTATAAATGTGCTCTTGCAGCTGTGGTTTCTGTAGCAATAACTTTTATATGATGAGTCTGCACAAACTTATAATAGTTGCCTCTTATGGCATGCCAGAGGTAGCAGTGGTTCTATTCTATTTTGTGTCTCCTCAAAGACACACCCCCCCCCCCCCACCCCCCCACAGCCAAGAACTACATATGGCTCTGTTAGTAGTGCAGTATTGCACTGCTAGCACATTCACATCAACACATCCAGGAAAAAACGGATAGACTTAATAAGTATAGCCAGCAGGTGGGCTTGAACATCAACCTAAAGAAGACAGAGGTCATGACGCTCAATGTGAGCAACCCTGAGCCCATATCAGTAAGGAATCAGCAACTGGAACAGACAGATGCCTTCACATACCTAGGATACATAGTAACACTAGACGGCGGAGCAAGCAAAGACATCAACAACAGAATGAACAAAGCAAGAACAGCCTTTTTTAGTCTAAACAACATCTGGAAGTCCTCTCAGTACAGCACAAGCACAAAATTAGGATTATATCAGAGCTGTGTGCTTTCTGTGCTTCTCTATGGCGCGGAGAGCTGGAGAGTTACAGAGAAGGAAATGTCGAAATTGTCCTCTTTTCACACAACATGCCTAAGAAAAATTCTTCGAATCTTTTGGCCAAATACCATCACCAACCAAGATCTGCTTACTCGGAGCAAGCAAGAGGACATGCACACCATCATAGCTGGCAGACGCTGGAGCTGGGTTGGCCATGTCCTCAGAAGAAACCCCGATGCCATCACAAGAACAGCTATGCTATGGACCCCTGAAGGAAAACGAAAGAGAGGCCGACCAAAAACAACTTGGCGGAGGACTGTGGAGGCTGAGATGCAAAAAATGAACCAGAGTTGGGGCACTGTACGAAGGATGGCCGCCGACCGAGCAGAGTGGAATCAATTTGTTGTTGCCCTACAAGACGCCACCAGGTGTGATGGCCACTGACTGCTTTGACGGTCGGCGGCTAAGGATCAAAGAAGAAGTAGTGCAGTGTGAATAAATCTACTATGGCTATTTACAGAATTTTCTGATTTAAAAAAAAAACAGTTGTGCACTGTTACTGAATGCTGAGATCCAATTTCAAAATTTCTTAATCTTTGTGTACCACATTAATAAGTGAGTGGATATGTTTCCTGTTATTGAATGCTGTCCCTTCTGGTTAATCTGTGGGGTGTAATAAGTCTGGATATTCAAACAAGACACTGTTACACACAGAATAACTTCATATTCTGGTATTTACCAAACATATATGAAGACTCCATTGGAAAAAAAATGACTCCACAAAAAAATGAAATCCTATAAAATTGAATTTTAAAGTTTGAAACGCATGACACAAAAAGGGATAGGCTATTTTTGTGCTTCAATATCCTGGACAGGAATGCATTTTCAAATATAATTTTCATTTAACCTTTAGCATGCTGCATAAAAATTCAAAAAACTTGCCCAACCACTGCATTCTTTTTCACAACGCCCCATTTTTATAGTGGGTGACTTGTAAATTCTATAGTTTTTTTGTTTTTTGGTCAATTGCTCTAATTTTTAGATTGTATAGAAATGAATGAATGATGAATCTGATGATATAAAATTTGTTTGTGTACATGTTAGATGTGATAGGAAGAGAGGAAAGGAAAGATGAAAAAAAAACGAAAAAAAATAAAAAAAAAAAAATTTTTTTATTTTAAAATTTAAAAAAATGACCAACAAACAAAGAGTCCATATCCCTTGCATCTCAATGAAAGTCATTTGACCAATAGACTAATACAAATCAAATGACGATCTTTTCGTTACACCCATCATCAGTAGCAAAGGAACAAACTCCCTAGCCAGCAGTGACATTCGGCCGTAATCCTAATTCTTTCCGATATTCCTAATCCTAACCCCGAAAATTATACATACTAGAAATGCCATTTTACTTTCGTTTCCATCTCAGCCAAAAAAACTTATTCTGAGAACCGATATCAGCGCTTATAAAGACAAAAATCTCATCCACACCGCATGGCGTCAGAATCCAATAAAATTAGAGCGAAAATGGCCGCGTGTTGATGCCGATTCATTTCGATTTAAAAAATTTACAAAAAATAAATGCGGATACACCCATCGCTTTTTTAAGATCGGAAACGGAAGCTAGCTCTCTTGCAAATAACATTAGAACTTAACATCCGGGGCTGAAATCACGTGTACACAAGTCCTCATGCTAAAAACGGTGATATCCGTAAGGCGCAACATTGCGCCTCCAGCATGGAGAACATAGGTTACGTTCGGCGCAACGTTGCGACCGCAGCGTGCTAAAGGTTAAACACCCTCTTTGACATATGCTTAACGTGCTAAGGGCACTAGTCAGTTTTTATAAAAATGTGACATGTCAGGTTTTTCCAATGGCGTCTTCAAGCACTATGCTGAGCAGATACATGATGAAATCATGGCTTACCAAGTATGACCCCTTGAGCTCCCCTGTAGTAGCTGGGTGTCAGAGTTCTGAACCTCTCCTGACCCGCAGTATCCTGGGGTAATACATGAAAATAGATCAAATTAAAAGATTAGACCATTATTAGTTACTGATGCTGTTTATCACTCACTACCTGAGCTGGGGGCAATAACTTATGTTAAACAAACAAAAGCAAAATGCTTGACTGAGAATAAAAGATACTTTGTGGGTATGATGTTATGAAAATTATATTCACATCAAAAATGTCATTAAGTATCTTGCTTAGTGTTTGTTCTGATACACGAGTGCTGGTTCAGAATATAGATAAAGTCAGAGTATGGATGTAGGTCAAATCAGCATCAGTGTTATGGCTGAGTATGAATTATGAACATGAGAAGTTATTCTGAGGTAGAAATATAAGATCAACGTTGGGATCAAGGGTCTGCTCATGCTTAATAGTAAGAGAGAGGAGCTGAATTAGTGAATTGCGCTATGGCTGGTCAGAAACAATGAATCAGACTAGGGTCTGTAACAAATTCTGGACATACTATAATGGTCAGCAGTAAAGTGTTTCTGTCAATACTGTAACCAGTTATTGAGCCAAAGTGGTCTTCTTCTGAGCAGCTCTTCATTAAAGTATGCACTAGATCTCTCTTCAGCTAACAAAATGGCAGCATCACCTACTTTGTTGCATGTTTATTTATATGTAATCTACACATTCATGAAATAAAACCTGATACAATCAAACAGTATTGACTCATCTATACAGCATTCATTACCCTTTAGCTCCCCAAGGAGCATATGCCTTCAATAAACTCATGCCAAGTCATCCTGACATACGCCATCAGCTCATGGTCTTTCCATGTCTTCCTCACTATTTGCAATTCTGTCTCCACTTCTCTTCTCCATGTGTTTGTCAGTCCATCTCTACTTCTCTTACACTGAGGATTCCAGAGTAACGACTGCCTGGTAATGCTATCAACGAGTTTCCTCAATGTGTGTCCTATAAGCCACCAGTGTCTTATCTCGTTGCACTGGCACTTGTCTGATTCTTATCACTGGTGACCTTGTTGTACCATTTCAATCCTTCTATTTTAAGCAAGCACCCCTTTATGAAAGCCTGTAACTTCTTGGTTGTTGATTTTGTTGTTCTCCATATTTCTGAGCCCTACAATAGGACTGACTTGACATTTGAATTAAAGATTCAGATTTTTGTGTTGGGCATAATTTCTTTTGATTCCATGTACTTACCAATGCAATGGAGGCACCCTTGCCTTTTGTATCCTTACTTTGATATCATCGCCTGTCCCTCCAACTCTGTCTATATTGCTGCCAAGATATCTGTATGCCCCCCCCCCCCCCAAAAAAAAAGACATTATGTAGAAACAATACCTACCCAAATAGCTAATTTGGTCTTATTTCCTTCAACAGTTAAAGTCCTCACTTTGAAGTCCACACCTGATAAAGAATAAAACAAGCTGTAGACAACAAATCAGAACATTTAACAGTTGTATAAACAGTTAAGTTGGAAGAAAAATGAAATAAGCCTATGTGATGGCTAACACAAGTGACTGAAAATATATCTATTCTACTAAGCAAATGACTGACATGAAAATTTCTTTGGCACTCTGCTTACAAATTTATTAAATATAATTCAATAATGTGTCACTACGCCAAGTATTTTCCGGGAGTCTCTGAGGAGACAAAGAACACATAGCTTCATCAGCCACGCCATGTGACACAACTAATATGAGGTTGTGTATGAGGCTGACAACCTCATCAAATGAAACAAACTACTTTAGAAACAACTGCTGCAAGAGCATATGCACGCTTTGGTGTAGGCTTCTTGCAAGATGTCCTGCTCCAAAGGAAGCGAAAGGAAATGAATGAATGAATGTGTCATTCTTCTGCACTAATGACAATCTCTAATCACACATGATCATACCTATAGTGGCTGCTTGCTCAGGATCAAAGGTGTCATCTGTAAACCTCAGCAACAAACTGACAAGATGAAAGATAAGACAGGTCATAAATTAAATGTAAAGTAAGACAGGTCATAACATCTGACGTAAAACACAAGATGACAATGAAATCAGATGTAAAGGATCAACAGAGAGAGAGAGAGAGACAGAAACAGCTAACAAGTACAGATGCATGTTCACAACCTTTTATTTGAAATCTGAAAAGCTCTGAAACCTTACATTTTTTTTGTAAAGCATCACATGCGCATGACGTGACCCATGTAGTCTTGAGTTTCTTTTCTGTTTGTGTGTTTTGTTTTTTTTGTGCTGTTTTTTTACAACTATGCCCTCAACACTATATCTGCTTTTCCTGCAAAATCATTATGAAACTCTATCTTCTGCTGCATTACAACTATGAAATGTATACAGAAATACTTATCACATATGAAGGACAGGTTTAAACAAATTTACTAGTGTATATGTATGGGAAACTAAGAGCCAGGGATCCAGACCTCCAGGGTGACCCAGAGTCCGCCGGGAGGACAACATTAGACAATCTCTGAAGGACTAAGGACTAGAAGGAACCAGGCCAGGAGGAAGACAGCCGATAGGATAGTATGGCGCTCTCTCTTCTAAACCTCTACACCTCGCGGTAGAAGAGGAACGACTAAGTAAGTAAGTATTAGTGTATATATGGAGAAAGCAATAAGAATACTGCGGTAAGACTATCTATATTAAGTGATGTATAAGTCTTACTATGATACAGAAAAAATACAGCTAATACTACAACCACTAGGTCTTTGTCATTGACGGAATGTAAGTAAATGGCCTAGAAAGAAAAGTGTAATACATATGCACAAAATGAAAAGAAAAGAAGAAAAAAAAATGATAATGGCATGCGCAGATTGGTTTACACTTTCTTTTACAGTTTTAATATGTCTTATCCCTGATAAAGACCTAAAGGTTGTAACACAGGCTGTATTTTTCCTGTGTCCCAGCAATACTTTACATATCATCTAGGAAAAGGTAGGAAAGTTCTATTGGTCACATTTAGAAAAATGCCTTTAGCGTGAATTGTTTAAACCTAAAAAAAAAAAAAATGTCAATATTTTAAGTTAATTTTATAATGAAATGCATTTCATTCAATACAAAAAGTTGATAATGTAGGCTGTGCCATGTTAGTTCCCATAAAAAAAAAAGGTAAAGGGAAATGATCCTGTTTATGTGCCCATAGAAGCATATTGGGAATATGGTGTTAGCTCATATTTTCTTGACCATACGGCACAGTAGGGGAGATGTGGTCAGCACATCCATAAAAAACTGGCCAATATTTCCACATCACACAGTTTTTATTGCAATAAATGTCTGATTAGCAATGGTCAGCAAGTCAGTTGATAAACAGCACTCTCTTCAACATTACTGCATCTTCCAAATAACTTTTTAATCCACACCCCCCTCCCCCCACTATTTTTTCTGCTTTTCTATGTGTATTTATAAATTCTATAATTCCTTTAATGAAGAGAGACTGGCAAGAGCAAAGTTGTGCTGCACAACTACATACATCTGCAGTCTATTGCTTACCCACTGCCTCTCACTATTCTGTTACACTCATCAAACTTCAAATTTCTGTTCTCTATAGCGACTCAACTTGAGACCTGTCAATTTTGATGAAATGACTTGCCGTCCTCATTCATGATGTACTCTTTATTAAGTAGAAACAAAAAATGCTCTTGTGGTATGCGATATCACCCAAACATTACAAGAATTCCATTGTGCAAGAAAAATTTACTTCAGATAATCGGACACTGTTGCTAGACAAGCGTCTCGAGACAGTGACCATCAGAACAATAATGTTCTTTGGCTATGTAAACATTACCATCCCGCCTTTGGGGAAAAATATATTGTGCGTATATATTGGTGGCAGAAAACAAGAGCATGCATCCTTAACCTGTAAATTCGTTTAAGCTTAAGATTTAGTGCTGATCAAGTGTATTGTTCCATCCATTCCATTGTAGTTTGGGGTGAGCAGTATGCTTGAGAAGATATTTCTAAAATGTAATATTTATTGTAAAATAACTTTTGTCGAATAAAATATTAGTAAATAAAATAGTAAAACTACTAAAATTTATATTATTATTTTTAGTGATCGATGCGACTGTTTGATAAAGTGTGATTGTGGCTATAGGCAGTGCTAGATCTAAAATAAGGATCGACTTGAGCCAGTGTTAGGGACTTGCGACTCGACTTCAGAATTGTACCAAGAGACTTGTTAAGAAAGATTTGACGACAACTCTGGATATATATAGGACTAGCCTATATCTTCCTCCCCCCAAAAAAACCAAGACATTCAGACGTTTTAGCAGTGCGTCGAGACATTCAGCAGCTCTCAATGCATTAGTATACTGTGTGTTATCACTGAAATTAGCTTTCGTTGTGTCTAAAAGATATCTGAAGAGTTATCCTACTACAACGCTGTACCATTTTATTGAAGCTTTTGCCGTATTCCCGTTTTCTGCTTTACCTCTATGTATTGAGAGTTCGCATCTGTTCATACTCCGAAAATGTTTTAGACATTACCTTTTCTATACATTACCTTGATTTTCCCACTCCGCTTTCTCCTATTATCAATATTTTCAAAGTCGTTGCGTCACTGAAGTTACATTTAGGTTATCTGTAATGCTAAAAATACCTCATCATCATCATGTAGCATGTCTTTTGCAGAAAATACCTATGTGATTAAAAACAAAGTTGTTTTAAGAAATGCGAAAAACGAAATATAACGGAACAGCTGATCGGCTGGACATTGCATATTGATGGTCCGGTTAGCGTTGAGTGGGGGAGAAGAACAGTCCATCATGAACCCTACATAACAAGTTACATTCAGTGGGACACAGAAATACCGTCAGCATATAGGCTAATCAATAATTGTAAAATATGTTAGACATGGCACAAAGAGGTGTATTCACTGACGGCACCGTAACTTGCAACGGAATCATGAGTGTTACAGCTGGAAACATTCGCCGAACTGTCCCCGGAAAGGTACAAGAGGCGCGGAATAAAATCGGGTTGCCCATCCACCGTGAAAGTCTATTAATATTAGTTTCAGGTCCTGGAGATAATGAGGAAATACATGGCACATAGCAATTTCCTCCCAAAATGAATAGAATGTGAAACAGGTGTACATCTAAAACGGCGAAGGTGTGTGAAGTACATTTTTTATTGTTAAGCTATGTTTGAATGAAATTCGCACAGCAGTGCTTGGGGTCTCATCTACACTTTAAAATTAGTGGAATGTCTTTTTCTTCGCACACTTTGAGACGTCAACTTGAATATATTTAAAGAAAGCAAAGGTGGTTGAAATGAACATCAGTGGGACATGTTCTTCAATGCCATTCGAACAAGTCGCCCACGCAGTTAGGGTTTGGATAAAGGTTAGGGTTAGGCTCAGGATTCCCAACCATTATCCTGATTCTGCATCCCTGAATTAATTGTTAAGGCTGTTTCGAACATACATCACACTGTTCTTCATTTCAACTGCCTTAAGTAGTAGGCATCTCAGTAGAGTTTGTCCTGGAATGGCACTGGTGACTCCTTCCTCATATACTAGGCACTTTTTCAACAGATGAGCAGCAGTCATTTTGCAGTCAACATGACATGAAATGACCCATTTTGTGGATTAAAAAACTAATCACCTACAAATTGCAAAAAGTTAAATTGTCTTAAAAAGGTTGTACTGTTCTGTTTATTTTTCACCATCTTTTACCACATCTCATATCCAAGACAAATTGAATGTCCCAGCACACCCTATCAGAACTTTTTTTGTGGATTCGTGTTCTTTGCCTCATAGATCCTTGTGGAGCAACGACCTTCAATTAGTTTATGATAAGCTTTCCTGTCCTGCTCCATCCGTTCAAATTATTGCCTGTCTTCTTCACCCCTCTTATGTCAATCTCTACTTTTGTTGAATTGTACATAGTTACAGAATATACATAAACTTGCATCAGTTTGTATGACATATAATGCTGTATTACAATATAACAACAATATCACAAGCAATAATAATAATGTACCTCATTTTTGACAACTTACTTCCAAGATCCTCAGACCTCTTATTTTTTCATACTTTTCAACCTGTTGGTGTGTCATAGGTTTGCAAAGTCAGTTCCATTTTCTGTGCTTGGTATATTGTTAAAAAACTTGTAGTTATTGCTTTTGGCTTCATTATCTAGGTTATCTGTTATAATAGCCCCTTCAGTCATAACTGATTATGGGAAAGCCCCTGAGCCATCCGCTGCTTTTTTTCTTGGTGTTCCTTTCAACGTTTTCTCCTCTCTTCTGCTTGCTGTGAGAGCTTCTTTTTGCCCAATCTGAGGTGGCACTGTAGAGAGCATCGCCATTTGGTTAGATCTGCAGCTTCACCCTCCCAGGTTGCTGGATTTATGCCCAGGGCCTTCCCAAGGCATGACCTTGGCCATAGACTATCTTTTAGGTTCTTTCTTTTTAATTGATAAGCCACTTGCTATTTTTAGATTTGTGTATCCTGACTTGAATCTATTGAATGTATAGGAAACAAATGTCTAAACAAGTAACAATAACGGCCATTTGACAAATAAGTTTTATTTTTATTTGGTTATTCTCAGAAAGAAAAGGAAATCTAAAATGGTCATTAAACTGACATTACAAGAGGGAGCAAAAATTGCTGCCTGCTATGAAATCATTTTGTTGAGCAAACAGGATCTCACGTTGAGATGTAATGTTTATATAAAATAGCATTATATAAACTTACTTACTTACTTAGTTGTTCCCCTGCTACCGTGAGGTGTAGAGGTTTGGAAGAGACCATCCTAGCGGCTGTCTTCCTCCTGGCCTGGTTCCATTCTAGTCCTCGGTCCTTCAAAGATTTTCTAATGTTGTCCTCCCAGTGGACTCTGGGTCATCCTGGGGATCTGGATCTCTGGCTCTTAGTTTCCCATGCTTGTCGTGGTAGCCGATCTTCTCCCATTCTGCAGACATGGCCAAACCATCTTAGTTGGGACTGTTCTACTTGGGTCTGCAGGAGGTGGGATTTTAGGCCTTGACGTAAACCTACTTGTCTTATTTTTGACGTTTGTTTCATATAAATTAGTTGCATAGGAGTGAAGAAATAATAATGTAAAAATATGCAGTGATTTTTTAATTACCCTGTAGTTCTTTTATTTAGAACCAATCCTGATGTATAGGAGTGAGCCATGGACAGTTTGTAAACAAGTAGGGAAAGCACTAGAGGCCACAGAGATATGGTTTTACAGAAGAATGTTAAAAATACCATGGACAGCCAACAAAGAGTAACGAGGGTGTCCTGAAAGAGGCCAGTGCACAAAGGAAACTTATTTCACAAGTTAGAAAGAAGCAATCCACTTTTTTTGGGCATGGTATGAGAAGATTAAAACTGGAATATATCGTAACAACAGGTAAGACTGAAGGAAAAAGAGGTAGAGGAAGACAAAGAGAGAAAATACTGGACAGTTTGACATTGTGGCATGGAATGAGGTCAACAACAGAATTGATAAATTATACTGGAGACAGAAGTTGTGGAGAGACATGATCTCTTACGCCACTAGGCCGTGTACTTGAAGAAGAAGAAGTAGTTCTTCAAGTATTTGTATATTACTGACAGGTAACACCTTGCCAGTCAAATATCTCACTTGTTTTGTAAATAGAAACATTCTGTATATTCTGATTTTCTATAACTTCTGACAGTTTATGTGTAATTACAAAAATAAGAGATACAGAGAGAGATTTTTTGAATCATTACAGACTGAATGGTGAGCACATTTTTTGTAGGCATCATACTGCCTCAGTAATGCATCCGGTAGGCTAACCAGTTAAACTACTTTCCTCTTGCTACACAGCTACTGGGTCCTGGTATCAAAACCTGGTTGTGTGATGATGCTACAATCTACCCAGCTGTAAATGGAACCTGACTCTTGCTCTTGAATTGAAGAAGGCAAAGGCAGCAAGAAAGGGAACTGGTCACTCCACCTAATAAAAAAGCAGCACTAGTATTGTGAAGTCTCTAACACTTCACTCTCCAATGGCAGATTCTAACACAGCACTACCTTTAACTTTAATGTCTAATTTTTTTTCCTTGTTTACAGATGTTTGCTACTTTATTTTGTGTAGCACGCTCTTTTCAACCACTTACCATATACATGGAACTGTTGGTTATATCAGGACGTTTTTTTTTTCATTTATTGTGCTATTTTCTTGTTTGTGTTTATTATACGTTCTGTACTGTATTATTCCTCACAATGGGGTTTTTACTTTTTTTGTTTAATATTTCAGTTTGTTGTGTTGTTCAGAAGCATACTTGTGTCTATATTGGCATGAATTTAATATTGGTTTGAGTTTTATTTTTGTACTTTTTCTACTGTGTTGTGTTAATCCTTTCTGATGACGTTGCTTTATTACTACTGTTGGCGTTGTAAGATAATTACGAGTTTACTTTCAGAGTATATATATATTTTTTGTCACTCACCCTGTTCTCTTTTAAACTGTTGCTTTTGTTTAATGTCTCATTAACAATTAGTGTGCTTTTATACTTAGCAGATTATTCAGGAATGACTTTAAATGTATTATGTTGTGTTGAATGTCCACAGTCATCAGTATACACTGGACATCCAGAAAGATGCAGTTCTGTGAAAATGGCAGCAGCTGGTCTCAGGCCTGGGTTGATGATGGCTTCAACCGTTGCTTCTTTGATCCTGTATCAGCTATCATCCTTTTTGGCTTTATTTTTATTGCTGGGCTGGTTCAGTGTTTTGTTTTCAGCAAATATGCTGTTCCTGCAGCACAGCAAGGAAGGCTGGCATGGGTTCCCAGTGTACAAGTTAGTACTACAATGTGCTTCAGCTTTTATTTTTTCGTTTTTGAACATAATACTTACTTTCAAGCATGCAGTATGAAAGATCATATAGTGTTTACTAAACAGTTTGCCTGCTGAGAAAATTTATCCTTCATCAGTGCTTGCTGCATTATGAATATTTCTTTTTAACTCATTTTCTTTTTAATGTGGGTCAATATTGCAGGAATTCAGTACTAAAACATTTCATATATATTTTCAGGGGTGGTTTCTGTAACAATTTGTTGTATATAACCTAACCTCATGCACAACGTCACTTTAGTAATCTTTTATGATAGTATGTGCTACTTAGTAATTAGTGTCAGAAGCAGTGAGGCTACTTTCACCTCCTGTAAACATAGTCCATGTGGCAGTCACTATTGTCAAGTCTTTAGCTAAAAAAAAAAACAATTATGTTGGAGTCAGCCTTATAAATGAACAAACACTAGAAACGTTAGAAGGCTATGAGGAAATGGCAACAGGCACAGCACACACGCAGAAAAAATAATAATTTAGTATATAAAAGTACGAAGCACGGAAGAAATATCAATGCAAATAAACTAACTACACTAACACAGTAAAGAATATTAAATACACTAAAACAAAAGTGTGGCCTGATATTAAAGTGTTATCCAGCAACGAGCCAACAATGATGTAACTTAGCAAAAGCTATAACAGGGACAGGAAGTGAAACTATCGGTAATACAGGCTAATAGGAAAAAAGGTAAGCTGAAGAAGAAACATGTGAAATCAGAAACAGCCAGAAATGGAACAACAACAAAATTATGAAGAAAAGGAGAAAATCAATGATAAAGATAACATCTACCTGAAGGAAGAAATTATGTAAAATAATGCTGGATAGTCAGTCTGTTATGGAAAAGACACCCAATTTAAAAAACAAGGCTATTCTGAAAAGAAAAAGAATGTCCTATCATCAGTATTACATGAGCAGATAGCAGTGACTTGAATATCAGACGTTCCAGAATGATCAGGATGTTTTAGGTGACCTGTTATGGGTTTATTAATCCTGTGAGAAATGTTTTCAAATGTTCTCCTAATCTATCAGATAAATGCCTGAATACTTCCTCAATATTAAATAATGGCACACCTTTTACAAACAGTAACATATGTGAATTCCAGGATTTACACATAGAGGCCCTCTAATAACAGAGGTGCCTTTCAGAAATGTAACATACTTCATCTGGAACACAATCAGACAAGTACAACACCTATGGTGATGACAAGCTTTAATGCCAAAATGTTTAGGTTGTAGGTTATTACTCTCAAAGTGGCTGTGAACATCATTGTCTCTGAAACTCTTATCACTGTGATATGCCACCAAAAGGTCATCAATCTCACATGTCACAGGGTCAGAATGAAGAATGGACAAATAAGAATATACAATTATCTTCACAAAACAATGGTGATGGCATGTTAAGGCAAGTTTTAGTTACTTTAAATGTCTTAATGATGACTTGGGACAAAAAGCTTGTTCCTTATAAAAGATTCTGTTAGTAACTTAAATATATCAAATCACTAATGGACGAATACAATACATAATTAGAAGTGCCACCGAATCATTCTAGGACTTTCTTACTGCAGTAAAAAGATTAAAGCTGGCATTTGGACCTACCAGCTATGTGGAGAGGGGGAACATGCTGCATGGGCAACAACTTGATCTCCATATAACTGTGCCCAAGCTTGCACCCTGGAGAGGACATACCAACTTCACCCTATGGTGTTGGCACAACACGGGAACTTCATAGTTCCCATAGTCAGTCAATACTGAAGGGGCTACTACTAACTACTACTTTCCAGAAAAAAGTATATTATAGGGTTAAATGTGTAGTTATTTTCTTTTGACACATAGCAATGATCATTGCAGCTATGTTTTATTTTGTAGACTATAGATAAGGTCAGTGATATGAACATCTGTTGTTTTTCATTTTCACAGGTATTTCTGATAGTTATCCTCATGCTGGAAGCCCTTCTGCATATGGTCTTAAGTGACATTTTTCTTAACCAACCGACTCTATATGGATATCAGGTACATAAGTGTGTTTCTCATAGATATAATCAGAGCTTATAGGTACAATCAGGTTGCTTTTAGGTATGATAAAAGCCCCCTGTTATAATTAATTAGTGCACAGTTATAACAGTGATCAGTACACCATCCTATGTGAAATCAGTAAATAAAAAGGTTTGTTCAGAGCATCTTTATATATATATATTCTTCTTCTTCTTTGATCCATAACTGCCAACCGTCAAAGCTGGTGTTTGGCCAAAAGATTCAGAGAATTTTCCTTTGGCAGATTGTGTGAAAGGAGGACAGTTTTGACATTTCCTTCTCTGTTACTCTCCAACATTCCACACCATAGAGAAGCACAGAAAGTACACAGCTCTCACACAGTCTTAATTTGGTGTTTGTGCTGTACTGGGAAGACTTCCAAATGTTGTTGAGTACAGCAAAGGCTGTTCTCGCTTTATTCATTCTGTTGTTAATGTCCTTGCTTGTTCCGCCGTCAGGTGTTACTATGCTTCCTAGGTAAGTAAATGTGTCTGTCTGTTCTAACTTCTGGTTCCTTACTGTTATTGGCTCAGGATTGCCCACATTTAGTGTCATGACCTCTGTCTTCTTCAGATTGATGTTCAGGCCAACCTGCTGGCCATACTTATTCAGTCTATCGGTTTTGTCTTGAATGTGTTGATGTGAATGCGCGAGTAGTGCAATGTCATCTGCATATTCCAGGTCTTCCAGTGTAGAAAACGTTGTCCATCTAATTCCTCTTGGACTGCCCTCTGTAGTCTGGCACATCACCCAATCTATGACTGTCAAAAATAATGTTGTTGATAAGGGGCATCCCTGTCGTACTCCTGTTTTCACTTCAAAAGTTACATTACTCAATCCAACACTGCACGTAAAGTTAGAATAGAGGCTTTTTATGATGGAAACAATGCGGCTGGGGATTCCATAAGCCCTCAGAATTTTCCATAGGCTGTCCCTGTGTATGCTGTCGAAAGCCTTTTCAAAATCAACAAAGATAATGTACAGCTGTCTCTGCCATTCCGAGCACTGCTCTATAATGTTCCTGAGGGTAAATATATGATCTGCACATCTTCTGTTCTTTCTGAAGCCTGCTTGTTCTTTCCTCAGTTTATGGTCAACTGCTTTTGAAATTCTCTGGATGATTATCCTGCCTAGTATTTTGCTGGGAACTGAGAGGAGTGTAATTCCTCTCCAGTTGTTGCAGTCTGCAAGGTCGCCCTTCTTGGGCAATTTGACAATTATTCCTTTACTCCACTCTGTTGGTGTTGTCTCAGTTTCCCAGACTTGTGCAAATAGTGGTTCTAATAGTTCTGCTGCTAGTTCAGGGTCTGTCTTGAATAGCTCAGCATTTAGATTGTCGTGACCAGGCGCTTTTCCATTTTTTAGCCCTTTGATAGCTGTGATGATTTCTTCTTTCCGTGGAATGTCTGTATTTACATCTAAGTCACTTTCAGCCTCAGGAACATTCAGCTGAGTCTCTGGTGGTTCCTTATTCAATATTTCTCTGAAGTGCTCTGCCCATCTTGTTTCCTGCCCCTGTGCTGTGGTGATGAGATTTCCTTGCTTGTCTTTTACTAACGTTATGTTGTTTGCACCTCGTTTTCCACTGATAGCTTTAGTTATTTTATAAACTGTGCTTTGTTCATTTCTCAGTGCTGCCTCTTCTGCCTGTCTCGCAAGGTCATTCAGAAATGTCCTTTTGTTAGCATGGGTTTGACGTTTTACTTCCTTGACCAGCTGACTGTACTGTTCACTATATATTGCCTTTAACCTGGGAGACAGCTTCTGTTTTCTTTCTTTTCATTTCCTTTCTCTTCGCTATGGTGTTTAGCGTTTCTGGTGTTATCCAGTCTTGGCTCTTTCTTTCCTGGAATCCCAAGCATGACTTTCTGCTTTCATTGCATATTGTTGAGATGGTGTTGAATTTCTGGTCGACATCGTCGGTCTCTGTTCTTTCCTGGCTTTTGGTAATCTGATATCGTCTCTTTACGTCGACCACGAACGCTTTTCTGGTGAGGGGGTCCTTGAGTTTCGTGATGTTATATCTTTTCTGTTTGACTGCAACTGGTCCAGCAGCTCTGAGTTTCACCTTCAGTCTTGCTACTACTAGGTGATGATCACTTCCCACATCTGCGCCTCTTCTTACTTTCACATCTTGTAGTGCATGTCTCCATCTGCCATTGATCATTATGTGATCTATCTGGTTTTTGTCTCGTCCGTTTGGTGATTCCCATGTTAACTTGTGCACTTCTTTGTGTTGAAAAAGTGTTCCTCCAATGACCAGGTTGTTAATACTGCAGAAGCTTATTAATTTGTCCCCATTCTCATTTACTGTTCCACTGCCGCATTTCTCCATTACTCTTTCGTTGTAATTATTGTGTGTTCCAATTTTCGCGTTTAGGTCTCCCATTACTATAATAAGATCGTACCTGGGTACAGTTTCCATTTCCTTTTGTGTGTGTATATATATATATATATATATATATATATATATATATATATATATATATATATATATATATATATATATATATATATATATATATATATATATATATATATATATATATATATATATATATATATATATATATATATATATATATATATATATATATCATCATTATATATCATCATGTGACGTATTCTTTCCAGAACGTTGTCTCCATTACAGCTGCTCTGAACGCATCACGATTCTGGGCAAGTCGACCTGCATCAGCCAAAGACAAGTTCAGACTCTCTGTGATGTCCTGGGTCCACCGTCGTCTAGGTCGACCCCTTCCCCTTTTTCCAGGGACCATACCTTCCATCACTATTTTTTCCAGCCTATTATTTCTTTTTATATGACCGAAAAATGTCAGCTTCCTTATTGCAATGGTATTTAAAAGCCAATGTTCCTGTATGTTTAGTGAGTGCAGTACTTCTCTGTTGGTCTTTTTTTCTGTCCAGGGTATTCTCAACATCCTTCTGTAGCATTTATATATATATATAAAATCAGAGAACTCTCATTCATGAAATCATAGCACTATTAAAAGTATAATAAGAGCACATTAATAGGTGTAATCAGGGCACTGTCATAGATGTAGTTAAGAGAACAGTCATCATTGTTATGACAGTATCCTCATAGGTGTAATAAGAAAATATTCATAAACATGATTAATTACATCTTCATAATAATTTATAATCATCAAAAATGATGTAGAGATGTCATCATCATAATTACTTTTCAGCTCCCTAAGGTGCATAGGCCTTCAACAGTCCTTCTGTCACATGCCATCATCTCATCCTTTCACTTCTGTATCCAGTTCTCTTCTACATGTGTTTTTCAGTTGCCTTCAATCTCTCTACCTTGGGGATTCCAGAACAAGGACTGTCTCCTAATGCTATCAACAGATTTCCTCTGTGTGTATACTATCCAATGCTGGCATCTCATCTCTTGTTTCACTGTCACTTATCTGGTTCTTGTCATCAATTCCACATTGGTGATCTTGTGGCATTTAAATCCTTCTAATCTATGCAAGCACCCATTTATGAATGTCTGTGACTTCTTGGTTGCTCTTTTCTATGTTTCAGAGTTATACAGTAGGTCTGAATTGACATTTAAGTTAAATATAATAGAGATAGACCCATGTAATTCCCGCAGGTCTCTGAAGAGACAAAGAATAGGACCACTGCACCCTCCAGCATGTCGTACAAGGTGGCTAATATGAGGTTGTTTTGGCAACCTCATGAGATTGTACATGGGGTTGGCAACCTCATCATGTAAAACAAAATGCCACAGAAGCCACTGCTGCAAGGGCATGTGAGTGCTTGGTGCAGGCTTCCTACAGGGGGCCCAGCTAAGTAGTGACTCTGCTCAGTAAGGAATGCAAAGTCAAATGATGACAATAGGGATATGTTAAATATTAAAGAAATTATTTGAACTCATGTAAGTAGACACTTCAATGGCTGCCTTAATCTGATCACTGTTAAATGAAGACTTGAGCTGCCACTGTTCTGTGTGATAAAGAGGTCACCGTTGGAGTCAGCTATCACAATGTAGAATATCAGAAGTAGATGTTTTAAAGAAAGATAACAGACAAAATGATAGCAGAAAGAGCAGAACTTGACTCACTGAATGAGTTACTTTTTTTGCAGATGATCAGAGTTTACTGTATAAGGATGAAAATAAATTACAAAACCATATAGATGCACTTACTTCCAACTTGTGGAAGATACATCATGAAGATCAGCACATCAGAGATAGGTACTGAAGATCAGCAAATCATCAGACCCACTTAACGTACATGTCAACAGCATTAAGCTCAAACGCTGTTACCACTACTCTTACTTACTTACTACTTAGTCGTTCCTCTTTGACAGCGAGGTGTAGAGGTTTGGAAGAGAGAGCGCCATACTATCCCATTGGCTGTCTTCCTCCTGGCCTGGTTCCATTCTAGTCCTTGGTCCTATAGAGATTGTCTAATGTTGTCCTTCCAGTGGACTCTGGGTCATCCTGGAGGTTTGGATCCCTGGCTCTTAGCCTCCCATACCAGCAGTGTTACCACAACTCAAAAATACAAATATAAGGTGGAAACTAAACAATAATTGATAAATAATATATTCTTAGATGGACTACATTTTCTACATTGGAAGATCTGGAATATGCAGATGACATTGCACTACTAGCACATTCACATCAAAACATCCAGGAAAAAACGGATAGACTTAATAATTTTAGCCAGCAGGTGGGCTTGAACATCAATTTAAAGAAGTCAGAGGTTATGACGCTCAATGTGAGCAACCCTGAGCCCATATCAGTAAGGAATCAGCAACTGGTACAGACAGACACCTTCACATACCTAGGATGCATAGTAACACCAGACGGTGGGGCAGGCAAAGACATCAACATCAGAATGAATAAGGCAAGAACAGCCTTTTTTAGCCTAAACAACATCTGGAAGTCCTCTCAATACAGCACAAGCACAACATTAAGATTATATCAGAGCTGTGTGCTTTCTGTGCTTCTTTATGGTGCGGAATGCTGGAGAGTTACAGAGAAGGAAATGTCGAAATTGTCCTCTTTTCACACAACATGCCTAAGAAAAAATTCACCGAATCTTTTGGCCGAATACCATCACCAACCAAGATCTGCTTACTCGGAGCAAGCAAGAGGACATGCACACCATCATAGCTGGCAGACGCTGGAGCTGGGTTGGCCATGTCCTCAGAAGAGACCCCGATGCAATCACAAGAACAGCTATGCTTTGGACCCTTGAAGGAAAACGAAAGAGATGCCGACCAAAAACAACCTGGCGGAGGACTGTGGAGGCTGAGATGCAAAGAATGAACCAGAGTTGGGGCACTGTACGAAGGATGGCCACCGACCGAGCAAAGTGGAATCAATTTGTTGTTGCCCTACAAGACACCACTAGGCATGATGGCCACTGACTGCTTTGACGGTCGGCGGCTAAGGATCAAAGAAGGAGAAGAATATATTCTTAACAACTCTTTGCTTTTGGTGTCAAACATGGTTACTATCCAATGTACAGGAGAGGTAAATCACATTGTGCAAGATGAGACGTTTGAGAAGAGCAATTAATGTTACCAGGAGAGCAAAGATGTAAAATAATTATACCAGAAACATTGTAGAAACTACATCCTGCATCAGATTTATAGATAGACAGAAAATAAAGTGGTTGGGTCATCTCTTGATTTTTTTAATTCTGTGAAAAGAATTAATATTTTTATGCAGGTGATGCAAACATGTGCAGTGATTGCTGCCTGTGTTATGTCTTGGTGGTTAATGGCCATGGAGAGAAACAGTATGTTACCCAGCTTCTCTACGAGAGGTCAAGGCTTTGTGCTGATCTTGTTCTGGATGGTGTTCTTTTTGCGGGAAAATTTAATGTTTGTCTCCTGGAACAGCCCAGCATGGTGGTGGCATGTAAGGAGGTCAGTTTAGTTATTTCTGATACAGCTGTGGTTAAAAATTGTAAAATAGAACAGCCGGTGTTTCAGTGAGATTAACTGATTAACTTTCTCAGATTATGTTACATCTTAGTCTTTAAATGTTTTATCATTGACTTTATCCCAGATATAGCCATGGTAGCACAGTGGTTAGTGCACTGGCTTCCTAGCTCGGTGGTCCATGGTTCGATCTCCAGTTGAGGTGGGATATTTTAGACTGCAAACGGCTCCAGGGCCGACCCAGCCTCATGAATTGGGTACCAGAGCAACTCTGGGAAGGTTAAGGCGGCCGGCGTGATGCTGACCACATCACCCCTAGTGTGCCGATGGTCAAGAAAATATGGGCCTAACACCATATTCCCAATATGCCTCAATGGGCGTGTTACGGGACACTTTACCTACCTTATCCCAGATATAACCAGATAGAACATTTTTTAAAATTCCATTTACCAACTACTTGTGTAAGTGACTTAACTCAATCATGCTACACAGTTCATTACTTGGTAGCCCATTTCATTCTCCATCAGACAACTATAAGTAGTTTGGCTTGAAACATTGCTTATGCTTAATGATATATTATCTTTATTTTCCTTTTTTGCTGTTTATGGAGCTTGGTGCAACCAATGTGTCTGACCCCCTTGTAGAAAGTCTGTGTCCCATGCTCTTGTGGCAGTAGATTCTGTAGCAAATGCTGTTACATGATTGGATTACCAGGTTCATTCACAACCTCATGTTAAGTCACCTCTTATGACATACCTGTCGGAGCTGTGGGCCTATTCTTTCTTTGTCTCTTCAGAGATTCATGGGAACTACATGGCGTTTAGAAGTATGTCTTTTTCTTTGATCCTTAGCCGCCGACTTTCAAAGCAGTCAGTGGCCATCACGCCTAGTGGCGTCTTGTAGGGCAACAACAAATTGATTCCACTTTGCTTGGTGATGGCGTTTAGAAGTATGTGACCACTTTTAAATCAGTGCACGCAAGCTTTTTCCAAAAACAATAAAACCAGAATCATTACATAGGTTAGGCTTATTGGTCTGTAGCTGGTGGCCTTCCTGTTGTCTTTTCCTTTCTTTATGATGGGGCACATGAGCGCCTCTCTCCATGTCTGTGGCACACTGCCTGTCATCCAACTGTAGTTGTATATCTGCAACTAGCTGTGTATGTAAGACAATGGAGAGGATGATCAACAGAAGATTAAAATGGTACTTGGAATCCGAGAAAATTTTAGTGCCAGAACAAGCAGGGTTCAGAGAGTGCAGTAACACAGAAGACCAAATCACATACCTGTCCCAAATCGTTGAAGATGCCTTCCAAGAAAAGAAAAAAGTCTTTACCCTATGGATAGATCTCCAAAAAGCTTTTGACAAAGTATGGAAAGACGGGTTAATAGTAAAACTACAAAGAAATGGAATCAAGGGTAATATGAAAAAATGGATCCAGTCGTTCCTACACAATCGGAAAGCAAGAGTCACCATGGAAGGCCACAACAGCAAGAAAATCCTCCTAAAACATGGAGTTCCTCAAGGCTCAGTATTGTCTCCCACCCTGTTCTTGTGTTCATCAATGACCTCATCCACGATCTGCCACAAGGTGTGAGAGCTGCCCTATATGCTGATGACCTGGTGGTGTGGTGTGGAGAAGAACATCTAACTATCGCTAATAAGTGAATACAAAGGGCAGCAGACAACATAGCACCATGGGCAGAGAAATGGATGGTGCAGATCAATGCTGAAAAATCCTCAACAACACTTTACATGCTCTCAAACAAAAACAAAGCAGGGGAGATACGACTTGGAAATATACATGTCCAAACAGACAAGGAACCAGTGTACTTGGGCATTACATTAGATAAGAGAATGACATGGAGGCACCACATCGAGAGAACAGATGCAAAAGCAAGAAGAAAACTTTCCATACTGAGGAAAATAGCTGGATCAAGTTGGGGAGCTAATGAAACAACACTTAAGGTAGTAGGCTACCTTGATAGGGTAAAAAACTCAAATTTTCCTTTCAGAATCAAACAACCATGGGTATAGTGTTAGTATGGACTTAAAATTTTTGTCCACATAATGACCTCATTAATTATGCAAATTAGCTATCCAATATGGCCGCCGTAGTGAATAAATTATACACCTTTTTCAAAACATCATAACTATGTTATTTGTACAAGGATCTGACTGAAACTTGGCAAATTGAATCATTATATATAGCGTGAGGTCATGACCTAAAATGACAGAGATTGACAGAAAGGTTAATTTTTAATGAATTTTCAAAATTTATATTTCTGGAATGTTTCATATTTGTGCCTCATTATATATGCATGATGGTCATAAAACTAAAACTTTGAATTCAATTGTATCCATTTTAGGTCAGAATCTGTAAGATTATATGACAACCAACTGTGTTAATTTTCATGTGAATTGAATGTACAGATCCAGAGATATCTTGTTTCAAAGATCACCAATTATGTTGAAAAGACAATTCCGAGAAATCAAAGAAAAACAGAAAAAGAACTCACAAAATGAAGTTTAATGAGCTCCTGTTGAATAAAGGTCTCCTTCTACTGCAGCTGCAGTGTCTATGAATCCCCTTTTCGGTGCTCTTAGGGTCATTCCATTGCAATGTCCTTACTTGCTGAATAGATCCTGTGCAGCGTTCTCCTGTATGCTTTCTTTGCCATGGGTTGACTTGTGTTCATGTATATTGAAAAATTCTGCAATGCACTGTGGCCTTTCCCATAGAACGCACAAAGGCCACCATTCGCACATTTACTTCTTTGTGTTTGTGAGTAGCTGGAGATGAAACATCAGAAGTATTGAAATTGGCATTCCATTCGACACATGCACTTGATACTGATTTCATGACAAAAAAGCCATCCCGAGTCTCTTCGGCGATCTCACAGGTCAGTGAGTACTGATAACATTTGTCACATCTAAAGTTAGCGCATAAAAAACCCAAACAGCAGTTTTACATCCATAAGGATAAACACATTTCCTCTGTTGTCATTTTTAGCTTGTCCTTCACTTTCTTGGACCTTTATTTTCTTTGCTGAGGAGCACAGAGGCTTTATAGCGCCACTATCGACAATAGGTGTCTCATTTTCAGGCAACGGTTTTGATGGGTGTACCGATTTTCAAGAGGTCACAAACTTACTTTGTCTTATTTCCCATTGTGAACAAAAGAAGCTCTGCTAACTACTATTATACAGTATAAAACTAGGTCTAGCAATAAATAGAGTTGATGTGGGTGAAAATGCACAATGCATGTAACAAATGCTGAAATTTACGATCAAAGCTTTCTAGACACACACTTTTGAAAAATTCATAAGAAATGATTGAGTGATTCCTCTTGGAAAAGTTATAAACATCTTTCTCCTGTTGCCTCAGTATAATTATAATTTCGCAGTGTTACAATTACGCACCTTCATGTTGGGTCATTATTCACAAGGTAACCAACTATAAACATTGGTTGCTATGCAAATCACTCAAGGGGGTGTGTGTAGAAAAACACTGATTCCTATCATACCAGAGTATCTCTAAGCTTCTATGAATTATTTTTAGTACAAGAACATGTTGACGATGATTTAAAGCATGAAAATGAAAATTGTTGGATTTTTATTTTTTTTAATCTTTTGTGGGTAGCCTACTACCTTAAGAAAGTTTATACAGGTGCAATAAGACCAATATTAGATTACAGTTCAGCAGCATGGTCTACAGCAGCCAAATCACACCTACAAGCCTTGGATAAGGTACAAAATTAAGCGCTTCGGTTGATCACGGGTGCCATGAAGACCACACCAATAAACAAAATGGAAAAAATCACAGGCATTCCACCTTTATTCTACAGACGAGACACTAACTGATCCAAGCAGAAAAGTACAAGAACATGCCAGCACATCCAATGAAAACTAGATTTAGAGATTTAGCCAGTGGGAGGTTGAAGAGAAGCAGTTTTGTGCATCGGTCCAAAAAACTAATTAGAACATACAAGGATGAACTACCAGACATCACTAAGGAAATAATTCCCACACTCCTCCCAACCCCATGGGAACAACATCAAAATTTCAGCATTAAGACCTCCATAACTACCACCTGCCCCATGGGAGAGCTGAATACTCTCCAAAGGAAAACAGCAGCATGTGACATGATTGAAGAACTATACACCAGAGAAGCATGGATCCAAGTATATACTGATGGATCTGCAACCAGAGCAGTGAAGAACGGAGACACAGGAGTTTATGTGGTCTATCCAGACAAAGAAAACAAATCCACCTGTTCACCTACTGGAATATTCTGTTCAAACTACTCTGCTGAAGTACAGGCCTTAAGCATTGCTGCAGGAATAATAAATAACACAATAAGCCAATGTCAGCAGGTTGTATTCCTTACCAATGCAATGTCAGTTCTGCAAGCCCTCAACAGTGATAAACTGCCAGAGTTAAATATCAAAAGAAGGGTAGTCTACAGTGGATACCATCACACTGTGGCATACCAGGAAATGAGAGAGCAGATACGTTAGCAAAAGAGGGAGCAACACGGGAACAAAAAGAACAAACAATCACCTTCCAGGAAAAGAAGACCCTTATAAAGGCCATCAGGAAAATTGACCAACAAAGAGACAACTATCACTATCTTGATCAAGCAAAACAGGGGATCCTGTTCCGTATTAGAACAGGACATAACAGACTGAACAGTCACTTATACAGACTGAGATCGGTCCCATCACCCCTATGTACGTGTGGACAGGCAGCACAGACAGCTGAACACATCCTGCAAGACTGCCACATGCTTAGTCAATTGCGACTGAACATTGGCCCACAGAGATGCACATCCACACAAAGCTGTTTGGGAGTCTTGACGAACTTTCAACCACAGCAACATACATCCAGAGAACCGGACTTCTTGTGTAGACATTACTAAACAACAGCGAACGAGAAGAAGAAGAAGATTACACGGGTCTCTAATTCATATGACAACCATATTAATAATCTTGCTCAAACACTGCTAAAGAAAAATAGGATAGACCAGTTTCTCACTGGACAGATTTATAAATGAGCAAGGAACAAACAATAAATCGGATAACTGAGAGATGCAGATTATTCATTAAAAAAAAAAATGTATGTCGCCACTTTTTTAGTTGCTCTAAATGCCTTGTTGAGCTCTACAACATTTTTAGTAGGCCCCATTTGTTCCTTGGACCAGACTTTAGGTGCTGCTGATTGTTACTTTCATTATATCTTTTGTGGCCAAGCTGTACTTTAAACTAATTATACATTACTTGCTCTTATCTAGTTTAGCTTTCCTTGATTTGTTTTAAATGGTTTAGATTTACCTTACGTAAGTTACACTTACCTAACATGGAAAAATCAAATTGATAAGTACCAACAAAAAGTTAGTAAACAATTGATGAAAAAATCTAGCACGAACTACTTGGGATGCAGTATTTAGACCCCAGCGCAACAGTATGAAATACCATCCTGGGTAATTTCTTTAAAATCCAACTTTGAAGAAACAGCCATAATATAAATACAGGCTGAGTGAATCATTAATGAAGCACTGAAATCAACCACATAAATGAAATTAACAAAATTATTTAAAAAAAAAAACTACAGTCCATGATTAACAGAAGAGACTCAAAGTACTACAACAGAAAAATTTAAGATTCACAAACTAATACCATATGACAGACAGAAAGGATATGGTTAAGATAGACTCTAGAGATGCTGCTGTACACAAAAAAAACCCCAAAAAACAGTAACAGAACTTGCCCTCAATACCAGACTGCGCACAGAAAAAGGCAGAGCCTTTAATGATAAGCATCCTTTCCACACCATGGTGGAGAATAAGATTTCAAGAATTGATTGACAGCATACCTTAAGTGATGAAAGAAAGGCAGACAAATAGATACAGAGAGGAAACATTAACCTACAGAGTACATACGTTTTCCCAGTCACAAAACTGGTCCACACATATATAGATGGATCAGCAACACAAGGTACAGAAAATTAGGATGGAAGCATTTACATCAAATTAAAGAATTAACTGGAAATAAACATGTCAAGGCCACTGGAAAATTCTCGAACAACTTCAAAGCTGAGGCAGAAGCACTAAAAACAGCTGCATTAGCCACCCTGGAAATCAAGGGTATGCAAGAGATAAGATTCTGTACCTCATGGATTTCCTTTCAGTGATTACTGCCCCAAAGAACCATAAAGACAACTAATTAGATAGCCTGTAAGAAGGACTTATGAAACCAGCTATAAATTCAACAAAATGAAAGTGTAATGGATTCCTGCCCACTGGAAGATATATAGAAATGAAAAGGCAGGCTTGTCAAAGAAGGAGGATGCACAATACAAACTGAAGACAGTGCAACATGTGAAGGGACAAAAGCTTACCTACTTCTTAGTCGTTCCTCCTCTACCCTGGGGTGTAGTGGTTTTCCGGAGAGAACACCATACTATCCTGTCGGCTGTCGTCCTCTTGGCCTGTACTCAATCTAGTCCTCAGTCCTTCAGAGATTGTCTAGTGTTGTCCTCCCATCAAACTCTGGTTCATCCTGGAGGTCTGGATCCCTGGCTCTTGGTTTCCTATATTTGTCATGGTAGCTGCTCGTCTTCCATTCTGCAGACATGGCCAAACCATCATAATTGAGACTGTTCCACATGGGTCTGCAGGGGCTGGGTTTTATGGCCATGATGTATCGTCTGGTTGTGACCATGTCTTGAAGAGACAAAATCAATAATCAATAATTAATTCAGAGATCACAGGCACTGAAGACACCAGAATAAGAAATGACAGAAGATTACTGCTCATTACCTAGCAGAGATCACATGACAATTTTCAGACTAAGAATCAGCCACTGCAGACTCATACACCATCTGTTCAACAAATTTAAAATCAGACAGATATGAATCCATGTGGGAAACAGTAGAACATGTCCTCGACAATTGTTGGCTCTATAAGAAGAGTAGACAGCAATGTCCTTCACCTACCCAGTTGAGGAGAAACTGTATGACAACAAGAGAAGCCTGAGGTAGACTGCTAATGTTATGAAAGAAGTAGATGTGGATATATGAGAGCTAACACAGAATTGGCTTCTGCCATTATATCGATTTGCCTCCCATGAGTTATACTTAATATCATCATTCATCATCATCATTTTCCGTGCCGCTCCTTTGCAGAAAGCCTACACCAAGCAGCAACATGCTCTTGCAGTGATTTTTTTAGTGGCAATTAGTTTTACATGATGGGGTTGCCATCTCCATGCACAACCTTATATTAGTCATCTTGTATGACATGCTTGAGGTTACAGTAGTCTTAATTGTTCTTTGTCTCTTCAAAGACCCCTGGGAAATACACAAGGCATTACATAATGTACCTCGTACGACAAACCTGTCATGAATTATGCTATATCCATGTTCTAGCTTTTTTATTATGAAATGAGAAGTTTTTCTATAATTTCATTGGCTACTTCGATTTATCCTATTTATTTTGCTTGCAGTGAATCTGAGAAAGCAGAACTGGGCTTATTCATTGTGCGCTACGTTGCTGTCTTTTTCTTGCTCATACTGAGTTTTGTCAGACCAGCTCAGTCACCTTACATATCACTTCAATCTACAGGAGAAGAGGTATTGTGGGAAATCTTTTTCAGTGAAAATGGAATATGGGAAATTCTATAAAGCTGTGAATAAACAGACAGTTTCGTTTAACTTTTTAAAAAAAGAGGTTTGTGTGACTAAGAAATAGTGTTAGGTGATAAAAATTTAATCTTTTTTAAAATGTCATTTCACAGTCATACTGTAGTTTGTTGTGGTAGTTTTACCTGCTAAATTCAGTTGTTTTTTTCTCAGTCAAGAAATAACATGTGGTGATAAAACGTAATCTTGTTTTTGTGGTATATGACAGTCATACAGTTTATTGTGGCAGTTTTACTTATAATAAACTGCTCACAGCAATTTATAATGATATGATGATTAAAGTAGTACACAGATCAATCTATTTGGGTAGAAACAAAGCAGAATGTCACTGCAAGAATTAACAATGCCAGGATTAACAACACAAGATCTGCATGCAGCACTCTCTGACCTGCATGGAACACTGCAGTTTTTGTCCCAGGACAAAAGTTAGTTGTTTTGTCACAGTCAGAAAATAATGTTAGGTGATAACTCTTCATCTTTTTAATGTTATATCACAATCGTACAATTGTGATAGTTTAGCCAGTTAAAATCAGTTTTTGTCACAGTCAGGAAATAATGTTTGATAATAAATCATCATCTGTTTTATCTTCTTCTTCTTCCGTCCTTAGCCAACGACCGGCAAAGCAGTCAGTGGCCATTACGCCTAGTGGCGTCTTAAGGGCAACAGCGAATAGATTTTCTTTGCTGTTGTTCCCATCACGCCTAATGGCGTCTTTAGGGCAACGACAAATCAATCCGTTTGTTGTTGTTTCCGTAATCAAAGTGACTGGCAAACGGGTGATCAGCCCGTTGGTCATCTGTTTTATGTTATACCACAATTGTACACTTTATTGTGGTAGTTTTTCCTGCTAAAGTCAGATTTTTTTGTCACAGGCAGGAAATCCACAGCAGAACAAGTCAACCTGGAGCAATAGCTTCGCCAAGACCAAGATGATGTTACCGTATGTGTGGCCTAAAACTAGCATCATACTGCAGGTTATGGTGGGCATCTGTTTGGTGCTGCTGGTCTTGGGAAGAGTCATCAATGTTTTTGTGCCTATCTACAGCAAGAACATTGGTCAGTGCTCAATTAACAAATCTAACATAATCAGTAATTAGTTACTTTAGAAAGGTCACTCTCACAGCATGTGTGCTTTGTCACTTAAATAATGGGTAGTTTCTCTTTGTTAATGGAAGTAAGAAAGAGAGTTCTTCAGTGTTATATAAAACCAGTTCTGACGTATGGAAATGAGCCATGGACAGTTTGTAAACAAGAAGGAAAAGCGCTAGAGGCCACAGAGAAATATCATAGACAGCTAAAGAAAAAAGTAGTAATAAGGATGTCCTAAAAGAGGTTCCTAACAAGTGGCTCCTAATGATGTCATACTCCCCCCTGATCTCCTGGGTAGTGAGATCTGATGTCTAGCCTTCTTGGATAAGGGCGGAAAAATAGGATGTTCCGTATGCAAGTTGTGCATTCGTAAATACCGTAAGTAGGCCATATGGCCGCTGCCTTGGCAAAATTTAAAAATTAGGAAACCTACCCACTACAAAAACATTTATAGAATGTGTGATTCCTGTATACACACATTAGGATCCTGGCCAGTGCTACAGAGTTTGTGCACTGTGCTGAGATCCTCTTTGTGTGATCTAAGGGAGGAGATCAGATGGAGTTGTCTGTGTACGATGAAGATGGGCCTTAAAAACCAAACCAAATCTAAAAGAAGCCAGTACATTAAGGAAGCTCATTACTGACATTAGAGGGAAGCAATCCACTTTCTTCAGGTATGTTATAAGAAGATGAAAGCTGGAATATGTTGTGATGAAGGAAGTATTTTACACTATATGAAAAGGTGTCCTGATAAAACCGACAGATTGATGCACATAGGCAATGGTTGAATGAAAAGTACTGTAGCATAGTAAACACTGAATTTAAAAATAACTTTTTCTTTTAGTAATACTTTACATAATGTATTGTAACAAAACAATTTATTGACGCTAATTAACCTATCTTATAATGGCATTGGGAACTGCTTACATGGTGCAGCCAGAAAGAAATGCATGCCATCATTGCGGGCAAGCGCTGGATCTTGGTTGGTCATGTCCTCAGAAGAGACCGTGACACCATCACAAGAACTGCTATGGTAAAGACCCCAGAAAGAGAGGCAGACCGAAGACAACCTTGTGGAGAACTGTGGAGGCTGAGATGCAAGGCCTGAACCAGAATTGGGGCACTGCATGAAGGATGGTCACCAACCTAGCAAAATGAGGACATTTTGTTGCTGCCCTACAGGACACCAGTAGGCATGATGGCCACTGACTGCTTTGTCAGTCAGTGGCTAAGGATCAAAGAAGAAGAAGATAAAGACATATATTATTATCATCTTCATCATTTTCCTTTACGTTCCTTATAGAGCAAGGAGCCACCACTGCAGCTGGTCAAGCCTGCACCAAGCAGTCACATGATCCTGCAGTAGTGGTTTCTTTGACAATTAGTTTTACATGATGAGATTGCCAGCCAGCTTCATGCACAACTTCATATTAGTTGCCTTGTTCAACATGACCAAGGGTGCAATAGCCTTATTCTTTCTGTGTATCTTCAGAGACCACTGGCAACTATCTGGGTCACATGACTTAGGCTAATCTTCCAGAAATCACACTTGATAATCAAGTTTAGTTTTCAGGATTTTACTTTAAGTGATATGATGACGATGATGATGATGATATAATCCCTTTAGCTGTGAGCAGGTAGCTGTTGACAGCCCATTGCCTCTCTGACAAAGGTGCAAGTCTTCCTTAGTTGTTGTGATGATGTGTAGAGTGTGTTGTGGATGGTTGGGTGCGATGGGAATAGCTGGTGTCGCAGGTCAGTTAGTCTTGGGCACTGTAACAGCAGTGTTCAACTGATTCCTCATGGTGGTGGCAGTGCCGACAGTTTGGTTCACGTAGTGGGTCTATTCTAACTTTAAGTGATATAGATTTATCTTCCACTGTATAGAGATGCTGTATTATTGGGGAAAAAACAAACAAGAATGTATGGAAAGGTAAAGAGGAGCTGCGTAGCACAGTGGTGAGTGCACTGGCTTCCTAAGCTCGGTGGTCCATGGTTAGATCGTGAGTTGAGGTGGGATTTTTTAGACCGCAAACTGCCCCGGGGTCTACCTAGCCTCATGAATTGGGTACCAGAGCAAATCTTGGAAGGTTAAGGTGGCCGATGTGATGCTGACCACATCACCCCTAGTGTGCCAATGGTCAAGAAAATATAGGCCTAACACCATATTCTCAATATGCCTCAATGGGCGTGTAACGGGATCCTTTACCCTCATTTACCTAGAAGGTAAAGGTAAAAGTAGTTCCACAGCAGATACTGCTGTTGGGGAGTGAAGTGTTATAGACTTCACTAAACTAGGTCAACGTTAATGAGGTAAGATGACCAGTTCCCTTCCTCACTGTCTTTGCCTTAATTCAAGAGCAGAGTCAAGTACTCATTAACAACTGTGTAGTCAGGAGTGTGACACTACCAGGTATTAAAACTGGAACCCTATAACTTTGCCATGAGAAGCAAGAGATGTAACCACTATGCCAGTGGAAAGTTAGCATTACAAAAAAAAATCACTAACCATGTTGCTGAGATTTTATCTGGGTTATTCACTCAGTTATTTATTTCAGCCACCAAGGGGTCTCACCATAATATTTTATTTATTTATTTATCTTTTGTCTGTCTTACATCTTAATAATTAATAGCTTTTACTGTCTGAATCTGATCTCCAGTGAACAGTCTGACCTATGACCCCGACAATGAACAACCGCTGGAGTTTAGATGGAATTACATCCTCATTTATGTGGCTCTACTTTTTCTTAAGGGAGGAACAGGTACAGTGAATTAAATAACAAGAGGCAGGGTAGTAATACTATTTTTTAAACAGTGTGCAGCGTGTTACCATCATCTTTACATGTAGGACAGTTGTGGAGTTAAAGTACTTATTTCTATGTGATCTGTTGTTCTGCTTACTGAGTTAATGGTTACAAATTAAGCTGTGTATCTGATGAGTTAATGTGAACTGATCTGACAGTGTTCTCAGGAACAGAGTGTTGTTAACTAATGTGTTTTCTTATTAGCCTTGCTGTCGCGCGTTTATCCCGAACTGGACATTAATTGTCACAGCACAGTTGGATAAGAAAGTTGTAAATTAAGAAATGTAAGAAAGATATATAGGATCTCAGGAGTGGCTCGTTAATTGTTAGATTCCTATACAAGTAAGGGGTGAATAGGAAGGCGAATATTCTCACACAGAGATAATGTCTCAGAAGGGCACATGAGAATGAATTCTGTTTCCTTGCGACAAATCTCCCCTGTTATTCTTACTGAATATTATAATTGTTATTAAGCCCCCATCTTCTCATTCTGAGGAAATGACACATATATGGATTTAAGAGACCGTACATATAAGAAACTCACTCGACCACTTGGTAGATGATATAACTTATGTACAGATATTTAATCCCTAAACCACATATATGACACAAAGAAATGAAAAGGTAAACGAAAATAATAATATGGACATAAACACTGAATGACTAAAAGTCCTAGTATGTCTTACTAATCATCATTAGCACTGGTGTGACTATCATGAGAGTTGCCTAACATTGTTGAATGTAATGTTCACTTTGTAATACACTGGAAGGCACTTTAAATATAGTTCCGTGAGTATTTAGGTGAAAGTTCTGTTTGGAATTTGAATAAGATCTCTGAGATATCTGGAGGAAAATAATCCTTATGCTTTTGGACTTATCTGTAATCTGATGGTGTCAGCCCTGGCGCAGGTTGTTAGGTGCTGTCATCCTGCAGCGATATGACATTACACGTGCGAGCGTTGATCTATTCTCCTTTAGGAGTTGACGAGATCTCTGGCTTTAGGTTCTGCTGATCGGTCAAAAGACTGGCTGTCTGTTACCATCAGGCGCCGGACACTGAATTCTGCAACTGCGAATGTTGTCCGCTCAGAAACCTAAAAGTCTGAAGACACAAATGTGGCTTCATGAGTTTTCCTGTCATATGGGAACATCTATCATTCCCATTCAAACCGCATACACCAGGCATATCAGAATTATCCTCTTTCATTCACTAAGAGGACTATTATGTCATACAATCTAAAGATTACAGGCAAACTTTCCATGTTATATAATATATTTATACTTCACTTTCATACAGTCACACAGCAGGCGTATCAATGTTATATTCATCTGACTTCCTTTCTCACACTCAAGACATGATAGGTAAACTTAGACCTATGTAACTTCAGGAGTTAGTTAGTTTAGGCAGTCTTCTTTCCCAAGAACTGTGTTCTACAATCATAGTCTGTTCCTTCACACAATGATGAATAGCAATAAAATATAATACATTTATACCAATGAATAATTCACATAGCACATGTTTAGATCATATTAAGAATAACAATACATTTATACGAATGAATAGTCTACGTGCATATTTTGCGAAGTCTATACGAACCTGCACAGAGTGAAATCATACAACACCGCTTGGTTAATACCAAAGTGCTGGTTTCCTCGCCATGTAGATGCACTCGGCCCACAAGTCGTGCGTGTAAGTGAAGTTTTCGTCTAAGCTTCTAGATTTTATGAATCTCTTCTCACGTGTTCTAAATCATTCCGACGTAATAACACGTAAATTCTCTCCCTGAACCTGAGCTCGTGTGACGCAGTTGGGAACCGTCTTGCGTGAGAAAGCTTCCCCGCCCCGTAATTACTGGTTACTCCTAGAAGGCATACACGTACTGGCTGATGCAATGAAATTTGACACTGGGGCGTTTTCCGTCAGGTCCCTCAAATAAGGTGCAATAAAGCAATGGATCTCTAGACTTTAAGACGCCTTTTACTCTTAATTAAGGTATATCCTCTGGCCATGTGTTATAACCTGGTGTTGATGCGTTTGCGATATTTGCTCTCCTTCTTCTTCCACCAATGTAGCTGACATTCTCCTTGCAATGGGCCTGCATTAAAAAACGTATGGCTTGACGACGACATGTCGGTTGATAGGAAATGAGTTTTCCTGACAAGGTCCCAACCATCCTATACATCCTTATTTTGGTCGCCTTATACGACCTACCTAAGTGAGCAGTAGTTCTATTCTTTCCGTTTCTTATGAGCAATTCCCGGAAACTACGCGGGGTGAAATGTGTACTGGTGGAGTAGTTCTTTCCTAGACTACGTCTGTTAGCTTTCCTGCTCCACCAGTGATCATGACGTAAGATAGGGTGCATCCTAATCCCGATCTTCAGACGTCGAGTTAAATGTGACAAATTGCACATTTTCAACCAGTGGGCTTTAGACGAGGACGATGCAACATGTGGCGTGTTCTTGAGTCCTCTCTTGCCGATACTTTTGTCTATCAGTCTGATTTCGCCATAAACTTCTCCCTGGGTTGTAGGGCGCGAGTGAGCGTAAAACTGATGTCCAATCCAAAGCTTGAACGTAATATTCTCAGTCTGGGCCTTTTCTAAATCCATGTGCAGGGGTTTGGGGGGTGACTCAGGTTTCTTAGTTCGTTCTCTCACGATAATCATAGTTTGAGTTGAGCCCCGTAATGGCACATACCTATATTCACCAGTTCGGGTGTAAATATACTGATCTAAGACAATCTCCTTCTTAGGAGGATGGGAAGTTGAATTAGGTAATCCAGACATATTTCCTTCTCCAAGGATTTTAGAGGAGGACCGCTCTTCTAACACCGCCTCTCCCTTGAGAGGTGAGTTAATTAATAGTTTTCCACAAGGTACTTTGGGTTTCCCTCCCATTTCTCTCGGTATCTGCTCCTCTGTAAGGAGGTGTTCATATTCTGGCGCAGGGGTCACCTCTGACTGCTCCCCGGCCTTTCCTGTTACAGCAATCTCAGGCTGCGTCGGGCCTTTTAAGGTTCCTTCATGATTTCCTTTAACTTGGAGGCAAATTATTTCCTCTGGTACCGCCTCTTTCTTGAGACGAATTGAGAGTGAATTTTGTAGCATGTGCTTAGAGATGTGCTGAATTCGGCCTGTCCCACAATCATCCATGAGCCGATGTGTGCGAAGTTCTGACTTTGAAGTCTTGATGTGCTTTTCCGTATCTTGTCCGGCTTCGACATTTTGTAGTGCTGAATGATAAGAGGTCGTACTTCTGCCTTCCCTGCTTGTGGGGTGAATGTATGCCTTTAAAACTGCATCTCCTGTGAGGATCGGAGAAACTAAATTCGGCAGTTTATTCCCATCATGTATCAAGGGAGAAGGTTCCCTGTGACACATTTTCACCTCCTTTTGCACAAGGATAGTGGATGGGGTTTGTTTTAATGGTTTAAAACCATGGATTCCAGGATTTTTATTCCTCTGACCTGTTTCCAAGTTCCCTCCAAAAATGTTGGAAATCGACATAGGCGTTTGAATTTCCCCACCCTCCTCAGTCATGTTCACTCTGGCATGTGCTGAGTTTCCTAAGAGCAAGCAACTCCCTCCTTGGGGTATGGGGAAAAAGCGTTCGTCTACTATTGCTGCGTTAATCAATCCTGTTTCATAATGAGATTCTAAGTGCAAGCTTGCAATGGGCAATTCCATCGGTTCCCCATGGAGCATAGGTGCATTTACCATTACATATTCCTCAGTAATTTCATCGACGTTTACGAGTGAGGATGAAGCAACTGCACTAAACCCGAGATCAGGTACAAGCAGACATATGACTCGTCTTCCATTGACGGTCGCATAACCTTCATTCAAAGGTTTCCTAAGGTCACCTCGGGACTTCACAGGGTTTCCTTTACACGGCGGGCCTTGCGCTGGGCTGACAGTAGGTATGTTTGGGGTTCGATGCCTGCAGTTTTTATTACTGTGGTGAATCGATCGGAAAGACTTATTAATATTGCTCTCCATCCCATTCATCTCCGAAGCCATTTCATGCTTTATGTTGGTCCTGTTTTTATTCAGAGGGTGAATGTTGTGAGTCGTAGAGAAGGTGGAAGTGGGTCTTTCCAGATCATCCGCCTTTGCACACTTCTGCTTCTCAGAGTGGTCCTTATGCCTTTGTTCTGAAAGCCGCCCCTCTTCTCTTTCGGGTAATAGGGTTTTACTAACAGACCTGACTCTCTCTGGTACAGTTTGAGGTGCTACCTGCGGGAGTAACTTAACTGACGGAGGTGAGGGGCTGGAGGAAGTTGAGGTCTTGGAGCTCATTCTAGGCTGCATCGTTTCTAAACGCAGAAGTTCCGCATCCAAAGCTTCCATTCTTAATTTGTGTTGCTGTCTCTCCTTCTCCCATTTTACCTGTTCGAGAATTTTCTGTCTCTCTCTTTCTTTCTTTTCCGCCTCCCTCATCCTGCATTTTTCCATCTCCCGTGAAACGAAAGTATCCAGCTCTTCTCCGGAGAGTTCGCACTCAATGGCTAACTCTGTCCAGAATGCTCTCCACTCATCCAATTCCATTGTTTCGTCCATTTTAGCGGTGGTCATTCACTCTGAACAAGTTGGTATGACTTGCAAACAATATGCTAATTACCAACTCCAATAGTATCTCTAATTACAACTGTAACAAAGTATACTTCTAACAAATACCAACAGTAAGATATATTAATACAACGATTAATTATCTCATTAATACAAAGTATAATACTAAGTATATAATACAACATATAATTAAGCAAAAGGATTTCCTCAGATTCTACTCAGATCTTTTATATTCGTTCTTATGATTACAATGTAGTTAGTGCGTTGACCCAGTTACTATTTTTAGCTTCGCTTACAGGTAAAAAAAATTCGCTGAACTCAAAGTTCGCTGTATTTACAAATAAAGATCTAGATAGTTTCCCAGTTTTATCAATCAAAAAAAGAATGAATCGTGATCTTGCAATACCTCGTTATCTAAGAGGTATGTACGTGTATATATACTAAAATCCCTAGTGTTGTAAAAAAAAAGTCAGATCCTAGAGATATATGTTCTCAGTGGAGAACTATAGGAATGCAAGAGGTAGAAAAGGTTCTCTAGAGTTATGATCTAGATACCGGACATAGCCTCCAATTGTCGCGCCGTTATCCCGAACTGGACATTAATTGTCACAGCACAGTTGGATAAGAAAGTTGTAAATTAAGAAATGTAAGAAAGATATATAGGATCTCAGGAGTGGCTCGTTAATTGTTAGATTCCTATACAAGTAAGGGGTGAATAGGAAGGCGAATATTCTCACACAGAGATAATGTCTCAGAAGGGCACATGAGAATGAATTCTGTTTCCTTGCGACAAATCTCCCCTGTTATTCTTACTGAATATTATAATTGTTATTAAGCCCCCATCTTCTCATTCTGAGGAAATGACACATATATGGATTTAAGAGACCGTACATATAAGAAACTCACTCGACCACTTGGTAGATGATATAACTTATGTACAGATATTTAATCCCTAAACCACATATATGACACAAAGAAATGAAAAGGTAAACGAAAATAATAATATGGACATAAACACTGAATGACTAAAAGTCCTAGTATGTCTTACTAATCATCATTAGCACTGGTGTGACTATCATGAGAGTTGCCTAACATTGTTGAATGTAATGTTCACTTTGTAATACACTGGAAGGCACTTTAAATATAGTTCCGTGAGTATTTAGGTGAAAGTTCTGTTTGGAATTTGAATAAGATCTCTGAGATATCTGGAGGAAAATAATCCTTATGCTTTTGGACTTATCTGTAATCTGATGGTGTCAGCCCTGGCGCAGGTTGTTAGGTGCTGTCATCCTGCAGCGATATGACATTACACGTGCGAGCGTTGATCTATTCTCCTTTAGGAGTTGACGAGATCTCTGGCTTTAGGTTCTGCTGATCGGTCAAAAGACTGGCTGTCTGTTACCATCAGGCGCCGGACACTGAATTCTGCAACTGCGAATGTTGTCCGCTCAGAAACCTAAAAGTCTGAAGACACAAATGTGGCTTCATGAGTTTTCCTGTCATATGGGAACATCTATCATTCCCATTCAAACCGCATACACCAGGCATATCAGAATTATCCTCTTTCATTCACTAAGAGGACTATTATGTCATACAATCTAAAGATTACAGGCAAACTTTCCATGTTATATAATATATTTATACTTCACTTTCATACAGTCACACAGCAGGCGTATCAATGTTATATTCATCTGACTTCCTTTCTCACACTCAAGACATGATAGGTAAACTTAGACCTATGTAACTTCAGGAGTTAGTTAGTTTAGGCAGTCTTCTTTCCCAAGAACTGTGTTCTACAATCATAGTCTGTTCCTTCACACAATGATGAATAGCAATAAAATATAATACATTTATACCAATGAATAATTCACATAGCACATGTTTAGATCATATTAAGAAAAACAATACATTTATACGAATGAATAGTCTACGTGCATATTTTGCGAAGTCTATACGAACCTGCACAGAGTGAAATCATACAACACCGCTTGGTTAATACCAAAGTGCTGGTTTCCTCGCCATGTAGATGCACTCGGCCCACAAGTCGTGCGTGTAAGTGAAGTTTTCGTCTAAGCTTCTAGATTTTATGAATCTCTTCTCACGTGTTCTAAATCATTCCGACGTAATAACACGTAAATTCTCTCCCTGAACCTGAGCTCGTGTGACGCAGTTGGGAACCGTCTTGCTTGAGAAAGCTTCCCCGCCCCGTAATTACTGGTTACTCCTAGAAGGCATACACATACTGGCTGATGCAATGAAATTTGACACTGGGGCGTTTTCCGTCAGGTCCCTCAAATAAGGTGCAATAAAGCAATGGATCTCTAGACTTTAAGACGCCTTTTACTCTTAATTAAGGTATATCCTCTGGCCATGTGTTATAACCTGGTGTTGATGCGTTTGCGATATTTGCTCAGTAACCATTAGTAAGCGCCGTGATGTCTGAGAGAGAAACGCTGACTACAGCGCCGAAAATACCGTAGTGTAACGTGAAAATTAATGAGAATAAAGGAGAGAGAGAAAGAAGGGAAGAGAAGGGAGACAAAGATGGAGAGAAGAATAGACCGTGTTACGACACTTGCCTAAAATGTGCAAGTCATTGTTGTCTCTGTTTGGCACTAAATCATTGACATCTTTCAAAAGTTATTATTGTTAAATAAAAATTTTTCTATGAGACATAAAAGACTGATGCCTGACAGTGGGAAGTAGCCATATTGTGAGAAATCAGGAAAAAAAATTTCACTGAAACAAAAGAAATTTTTTTTCACCTTTTATCTTATCATTTTTCAAAATGAAAAGTTAAATATGTGTTGTGTTTCTTCCACTGTTCAGGCACTGCTGGTTTCATCAACAACTTAAGGAGTTTACTTTGGATCAGAGTAGAACAGTACTGCACACGGTCTATTCAACTCAAACTTTTCACCCACCTACACAAGTGAGTTTTGATTGTCTCCTGTGGTGATCAGGTCCTCATTTCCTGGGTTTGAGTAAATATTTGTCATCTAAAACTTTCTGCCTTTAATGTCTAGCTCTATTGGTTGTTGTGTGGTTTTCTTCAATAGGTCTGTGTTTGTTATGACATCTGATCATTTAATACAGAGGAAGTAATCTGCTGGTGAAGGTGTGCTGCTTGAATATGATGATACGAGCAAAAAATTTAGGAAAGAACTATGATGTGCACTTTCTTCCTTATGTCTGGTGGATGGTACCATTTCTCCTGTGTTCAATTTCTTCTTTCCATGCCCTTATACAAGGTACCACAAAGTGATTTTTGTTTACACAGAAACACCAGAGAAAACAATGCAGTTTGGAAGCCCTTGGGAAACCATGAAATTTGGTACTTTCATCTTCTACTGAGCAAGTAAACCTATCATCACACACAGGCATTTGGAAACTATAATAATGTTAAAAAATCACACACAAACTTGGGATGTTGTAATTAAATTAAAATTGTCAAGTCAGTTAACACATTAACTACCGCAAGCCAGTGGGACCGGCTTTTGAAATCCTATCATTTGGACCACGAGTTGCTCAGAGCGTCAATCTAATTTTAGTAATAAAACGAATGAAAAATGTACTGAAACACTTTCTGATCTGGTTCGAGATTTTACATTGCCACCGGAAAACAAATTCCCAAAGCATGGTTGTTGTAGAACACTGGAAAATTGATATTATGTTCATATTTTTCAGCATTTTGAGTTAGTTACCAAATCGTGTAAAACTGTTTACAGTGGCAACTAGTGATAGGACCACAAAAAATGCGTGTACATCTCATCTAATGGCTGAATAGGCTAGAAACTTGTTTCAACAATTGGCTAATAGATCTACGAGGGGCGTTCAGAAAGTAATGCACCACATCGTTTTTCTCAGCTAATAATGAAGATAAAAGCATGACATTTTGCACACTTCAAATATGGCATGTGCCAATTGTATGCACCAAATTGCACTGCAACGGGCCAAATAATACGGCTGCCCTAAACCGTTGAAATGGAGCGTGTTAGCAGCTTGCATTATAAGCAGCGAATTGTGAAAGAATTTCTCGTTGCAGAGAAGGAAACTGTTGTGAACATTCACAAGTGTCTATGTGATGTGTATGGAAGTTTTGAAGTCGACAGGAGTACAGTCAGTCGCTGGGTTCAGATAATCAAAGAATCAGGAAGTGGAGATACGGAGCTGCTTGATCGGCCGTGCTATGGATGTCCTGCCACAGCCACCAACGCAGGAATGTTGAAATGCGCTGAGGGCATTATTCTTACTGATAGGCAAATCACTACTCAACAATTGGCCTTACAGCTGTCAGTCAGCATTGGTAGTGCAAATGCAGTTATAAAAACTCTCGGATTTTCTAAGGTTTGCGCAAGATGGGTTCCTCGAAGTCTCACAAATGACCACCGATTGCAAAGGAAAGCAATTTCTTCTGAATTGTTGGAGTGTTTCAATGCTGATGGAGAGAATTTTTTGGCTAAGATCGTTACAGGTGACGAAACCTGGGCACATCATTTTGAACCTGAGACAAAAAGACAGTTAATGGAGGGGCATCATCCGCAATCACCACGGAGAAAGAAATTCAAGACAATTCCTTCAGCTGGAAAGGTCATGATCACTGTCTTTTGGGACATTGAAGGTGTGATTCTTGTGGACGTTATGCCAAGAGTGACAATCAATTCGCAAGCTTACATTAAGACATTGAAAAAACTCAATCAACGTTTTCGCAGAGTTCGGCCGCACAAGAATCCAGCAGACCTGCTTCTCCTTCACGACAATGCGCGACCTCACACAAGTCTGGCAACACGGGAAGCAATCACCAAATTTGGTTGGACTGTACTATCCCATCCATCCTATAGTCCCGATTAGGCACCCTCTGATTTTCATCTATTTGGTCCACTTAAAGATGCACTCCGTGGGACAAGGTTTGAAGATGATGAAGGAGTGATTCATGCAGCGAAGAAATGGCTACATGATCAAGACAAAATCTGGTACGGGCTAGGAATACATGCACTTCTTTCGCGCTGGCATAAAGCCGTACAAGTTGAAGGGGATTATGTTGAATAATACTGATGTTTACATGACATATCCACGTGTATTGTGTATAAATTTCATGCTTTTTGAATAAACAGCTCCTGAAAAAAACGATGTGGTGCATTACTTTCTGAACGTCCCTCGTAGCGACGAGGACAAGAGTGAAAACGGTGTGCACATTGTTTGAAATAGTGATTTTGATAGAGATGGGGCGCAAGCAGTTATAATTGTGAAAGTATTGCAAGTCCTCAGCCATTGGACAGCCGTTAAATAGCAACAACCAATATTAGAGTTACAAATGGTGCTTATTGCAATAGTACATACATTTATCTTTAAAATGATGTGTAATTCATAAAAATATGTAAACAATTACGAAAACTACAGCTTACTTTGTGCAAACACCTACAGGATGAAAATGGGAAAAAAATTTTATTCGGCCACAGTGTGTTTTTCAATTCGGTAGTTAATGTGTTAAATAATTTAAATGTATTATATGAGCCATCCAGTACAGTTTGTTGTGTTTTTTTTTTCTTTTTTAATATAGGCTTGTGCTGGCAACCGTATCATGTTAAACAAATTGCTAAAAAAAAACCCACCTTTGTAAGAGCATGTGACTGCTATGGCACAGGGTGCTTGCAAGAATGGTGGTTCCATGCTCCATGAGGAGCAAAAAGGGAAATTAATGGTCATAATTGTAAATGCTGTGGTTGAAGGGAAAGCCATAGCAACTGGATATTATGCGCAGCGCTAATGAAGGCAGCCCAAAGTATAAATAGGTGGCTGGCAGTAGTTGTATTGTTATTGTTGTTATGGTTAATCAGAATTGACATTATTGCACTCTGGGCAAACCCATTGGTGCTCAAGTCTCTCTCAGCATATGTCAAAGGGTATAAAGGCTGACTGTCCCTGAACTATGTATGTCAAAACTCTGCCCAATCTTTGTAAAAGGTAAATCGTAACCCTCCTATGCTCCCTTTCTTTAGTACACACTTGCCCAAATTCTCTCTCATTTTTGTAAAAAAAAATAAATGAAAGGATATTGTAAGTCTCTCTCAGGTTAGTCAAACATGTAACATAACTCTCTTTCTCACCTTGTAATATATATTACCTTCTCCCTCATTTCACACTGCTGGAATAATCACTGTCTCACCCTTTTTATCATTTAATCTTCTCTTTGACCACAGTCTTCAGCTGCATCATCTAATCTTATCACTCTTCGTGTTCTCTGAACCCAAAAGATAAGTGGATCTCCTTCTAAGCCTTTCTTCAAGCAGTTCTTAAGCCTCTTTCTGTTCCTTTAGGAGCATAAGCCTTCCATAAACCAGTTTTCTTCCAGCTCTCCTGTCTTGTGCAGTCACTAGCAGTTCTATACAAGTCTTCTTTGTTCTTCTTATGCCTTTCTGCTGGAATTTGTCTGGTTGTTAGCATGCTGGTTATATATATGTGTGATCCATCCTCTCATACATCCATTTGATGACAAATGCCAGCAGCCTCAGTCAAGTTGATTTGTTGATTGCAGTATCGTCCTCTAACAGGCAATCATTAATTGTCCTTTTTTTCTCTCCCTTATCCATATCAAGTGTCCCCACTATGGATGCTTTCAATATGAGTCTGTTAGCTCTGACTGCCATGTACTCCTGCATGACCAGGAATGTAGATCCACACTAGTTCCTGAAAGTTGAGGCCTCTGTTTCAGTTTTCCATTTATGCCATAGCCGTGCATTTTGGATCTTCTGAAGCATTGTCCGATACAGTTGTAACCCCATGTTTTACTGGTAGCAAGAAGCATGGATGATGATGATGATGACTATAAATACTGTGATAACTTGAATTGTAATATATAATAATTTTTTTTGGGTCTTCCTTTATCATCTATGTCCAGTCTGTCACTTCGCTGGCACATTGGAAAGAAGACTGGAGAAATGCTTCGAGTAGTGGACAGAGGAACAGCAAGTGTGACAACACTGCTCAGGTAAAATTCCCGTGGCCATTTACTGGTGGTCATTTTAAAATCATGTTTTTGTATGTTTACTTTTGTCATTAGAGCATAATAATAATAATAATAATAATCATCATAATAGCCCCTTCAGTCATAACTGACTATGGGAATGCGCCCCTGAGCTGACAGCCCTTAGCTGCTTATTTTCCTGGTGCTCCTTTCGACGTTTTCTCCCCTCCTCTGCTTGTTGTGTGAGCCTCTCTTCGCCCAATCTGAGTTGGCGCCGTAAATAGCATCGCCACTCAGTGCGATCGGCAGCTTCATCCTCCCATGTTGCTGGATCCATGTCCAGTGCCCTCATATCTCTCTTGCACACATCTTTGAACCTCAGCTGTGGTCGCCCAACTGTTCTCCTGCCATCTGCTAGTTGTCCGTAGAAGATATCTTTTGGGATGCGACCATCTTCCATGCGGCGAACATGACCAAGCCAGCAAAGTCTGCGCTGTCTAAGCAGTGTATACATACTTTGAAGGCCAGCACATGACATCATCAGTTGCCATCTCCACAACGGAGGTTGGCTGTAATGGATCTCCAACGTCTTCTGTCTCTTGTCTTGGTGGTACACTCTGATAGACTCTTTCCCGTCCATCTCTTGATGTTATCTTCCCACTTATAGCGCTGTCTTCCCCTTGCACGTTTACCTTCAACTCTCCCTTCTGTTATGGTCTTCTGCAAGGTGTTATGCCTTTTTATGTGGCCAAAGTATTTTAGCTGCCGAACTTTGACCTCTCTCATTAGTTCTCTTTTCATACCTAGATTTTCTAGGACCTCCTTATTTGTTTTCATCTCTTTCCATGAGATACGCCCCATTCTTCTATATATCCACATTTCAAGAGCCTCAATTCGTTCTTCCAAATGCTTATTCATCGTCCATGTTTCTGCACCATACAGAAATGCAGAATATATATAACACTTTATGATTCTCAGTTTTAATTTATGAGATAACTGTTTGGATGTCAGTATATGTTTCATGTTGTTGAATGTAGCTTTGGCCATTCCTATTCTCTTCTTGATTTCTGTTTCACATCTGCCATCTTCTGTTATTATATGACCAAGATATACGTAGCTCTTGACTTGTTCCAGGACATGACAACACCTCGACATTAGTCACTTTATCTTTCCACGAGATGCCGAGGATGCGGCGTAGACACCGTAAATGGAAGGTATTGAGCCTTCTTTCCTGCTTAGCATAGGTCGTCCAGGTCTCGCTGCCATATAGGAGTGTGCTGGTGACGCACGCATTATATACCGCAGCTTTGGTCTTCATTGTGAGTTTGGAGTTTCCCCAAACACGCGATGTGAGGCTGGCAAAGGTAGCAGCAGCTTTGCCAATGCGGCTGTCGATTTCTGTATCCAGTGAGAGTTTGTCATTGATGGTATACCCTAGGTATGTGAAGTGATGCACCACTGACCCCACCCATATAGCTGGACTTAATATTTCACTTCCATACGGCAGTATCTGCTACGGGACTGTCTTGACTTATATATAATAACAATGTCATCTATCATCATCTTGCAATCACATCATGTAAAACAAACTGCCACATAAATTATTACTGCTGGAGCATATGAAGTGCTTTGGCATGACCTTCCTGCAAGCGGGTGAATTGCAATAGTGTCTCATCCTTTTTATGGAGCTGTGACTACGGTCATATTAGATAACTAGGATACTTCTTCTTCTTCTTCCTCGTTTGTCCTGAAAAGGACGGTGGTTGCGTTGTGTCTGTTTGCGCCTAAGCTGTGATATCTGCACCTTTCGGTCGACACATCCGACTTCTGCACGACATTTTTTAAGGACCGGATTTGCCTTCCCATTTCGATCCGTGCTCGCTCAGCCAGCCTGCACTGCTGCAGACTGTTTCCAGGACCACCACGTGGAGGTGGAGCACGGTCTTGACCAGCTCTGGTTCGCTGGTCCTGACGCAGGCAGTCAAGCTATGAGTCGCTGACTGCATTCACTATTGCTGCATCTTGGGGTCCTACTATGATACTAATGAGACTTTATATAATGACTAGTGTAAAAGCCCGTCATAAGACGGGAATTAAATTCAAAAGCACCAATACCCAACGGCAGTTTTACTTATTCAAAAGTATTACAAAAAACCACTGTGCATCACCACAGTTCTAGAAATATTTTTGTGCACACTGTCATTTGCACACTTTTCTTTGTCGAGTGTTACTATTTTTGGCAGAGTACATGTAAGGGAAACAATACAATTAATGTCTAACTTTCAACCAAAGTTGCATCCCTTACCATTAGTAACAGAAAAAGCTGGGATTTTATATATATTGTGCTTTATGTAGTTTCTGGGGGTCTCTTATGAGACAAAGAAAGGTTAGGGTTACTGATCCCTCAAGCTTGTCATACAAGGTGATTAATATGAGGTTGTGCATGTGACTGGCAACCTCATCATGTAATACAAACTGCTACAGAAACCACCACTTTGCAAATACTTTGTGCAGGCTTTTTGCAAGGGGAACGTATGCAATGGTGGCTCCATGCTCCTTATAGAATGAAAAGGAAATTGACGATGATACCAACACTGTGATAATTTTGTGACCCTGGGTGATGTTTTTAACAGTACCATGATCTTGTGATCTGATTATAAATGTTATATGACCTTAAGTAACAATCATGTACTGTGATCTTGATTGGTGGTTATAATAGTGTTGTGACCTTTAAGTGATAATTGTGACCTTAAGTGATAATTGTAACAGTTTGTAACAGTCGTGGTCTTAAGTAATCACTGTGAGAGTACAAGTAATCACTGTGAGAGTACTATTGCCTTAAGTTCTGGCTGTGCAAATGCTTGACCTTAAGTGATGACAGTGACAGAGCTATGATTGTGACAGTGTCAAAACCATGTGTAATGAATGTAACAGTATTGTGACTGTGAACTGACTATGACCATAAGTGATGACTGACAGTTTAGTGAACTTAGTGATGACTGATAGCATTGTGACATTGTGATGGTGTTGTGACTTTGTGATCTGACTGTGACATTAATGTGACTGTAAGTGATGATTGTGACAGTGTAGTGAACAGGGTGATGACTGATAGCAATGTGATCTTAAATGGTAATTGTGATGGTTTTATGAGTGTGTGAACTGATTGTGATTGTAATGTTGCTGTAATTGATGATATTGACAGCATTGTTACCTTTGTAATATATTTATATATATATATGTACCGTTATTTTGATAAACTGATTCAATACCATTTTATATGTAAATAGATATATTTATTTACTTACCTTAGTAATGACTGATAGCATTGTGACCTTATGTGATAATTGTGATGATTTTCTCTCTTTATGTCCTCAGCTACATCTTGTTCCAGATCCTTCCCACCATTGCTGACATAGTTATTGCCATTATCTACTTCGTCACAGCTTTCAGCTACTTGTTTGGTGTCATCGTCTTTCTCAGTATGGCCATGTACTTAGGTTGGTTAATGTCTGTCTCAAACATTGTGTCAAGTAGTTTATTATATTTCATAACAATAAATTTATGGCATGCATTGTCAGTCAGTCAGCCAGCTTCATGACCTAGCTTTTGACAATGACCTGATTCTTCTGTCCCATAGCCAGATGCAAAAGAGCGCAGTAAGTGGGTCTGATAATACACAGAGAAAAGACAAAGATATTGAGAATAAATGCAGGTTACGATAACAAGATCGCACTTGAAAAAAACACCCCTGCAAGATGTAGAATCATACATACGAGGTCTGTTCAAAAAGTTCCGGAACTTCTGAAAGTGCGCGCCAATGCAATGTCATAGCAACTTCCAGACAGTGGCGCTGCCTAGTGATGACTTTCTTGAGTAACCTACCATTTCCCGCGTTTCTCTGTTGTGATTGTTTATCGTCCTGTAGCTGATTGTTTACGTGTGTGCAGATTGTGTTTTGCGTTTTTTGAGATGTCTGAATTTCGTGAGCAGCGAATCAACATCAAGTTTTGCTTCAAGCTCTGGAAGACGTTCACGGAGACTCATGAAATGTTAAAACAAGTTTATGGGGATCAGTACATGAGCCGTACGTGTTGTTACAAATGGTTTAAGCGATTTAAGGATGGTCGGCAGTCAACAGATGACAACTCGTGCTTGGGACGACCCACGACATCATCTGACAATGCTCATGTTGTTCAGGTTCGTGAGATGGTGCGTTCCAATCATCATCTGACAGTTTGGGAAATAGCAGAAGTTGCTGAAAAGTCTCAAGGAAAATGTCCGGAGAAAAAGGCCTGAGTTGCGGAGAAACAAAAGCTCCATAGGATCGTGTCATGACATTCTAACAGAGAAATTACAAATGCATCGGGTAGCTGCCAAGTTCGTTCTACGACTCCTGACACAAGATCAGAAAGACAATCGCATTGCCATCTGTCAGGAACTTCTGGATCACGCTAACTAGGATGATAACTTCATGAAGAAAATAATAACAGGTGATGAAACATGGGTCTATGGATACGACATCGAGATGAAAATGCAGTCCTCGCAGTGGGTTGGGAAGATTTCGCCAAGACCGAAAAAAGCGCCGCAGGTCAGGTCGAACGTGAAAGTCATGTTGATGGTGTTTTTTGACATTGAGGGTGTTGTGCACCATGAATTCTTACCAGAGGGGCAGACAGTTAACCGCTTTTACTATCTGGAAGTGCTGAAACGTCTCAGAGAAAACGTCTGGAGAAAAAGGCCTGAGTTGCAGAGAAACAACTCCTGGTTCCTCCACCATGACAATGCACCAGCCCACACATCACTTCTTGTTCGGGATATTTTGGCAGAAACAAAGACAGCTGTGCTTCCCCAGCCACCCTACTCACCTGACCTGGCCCCAGCAGACTTTTTTCTTTTTCCCAAACTGAAATCCAGTTAGAAAGGACGATGATTTCAGACCATTGAAGAAAGTAAGGGCAATTCGCAGATGAACCAATGCACGATCCCCAAAAATACTTACCAGGACTGCTTCCAGAAGTGGAAACGGCATTAGGAGCGATGCATTAATAGAGGAAGGGAATATTTTGAAGGAGACAAGGCTGACAAGGTTCCAGGTAAGCCCAAAAAAGTTATACAAAAAAAAGTTCCAGAACTTTTTGAACAGACCTCGTATGCCTTGGCAGCAGTATAGACAGAGTGGGAGGGACATACAGTTATATCAAAATAAAGATACAAAGGGCAAGAGGAGCTTCATTGCTTTGGGAAACATAACTGCAGCTAAAGTGAGGTTGTGCTTGACACAGGCAACCTCTTCATGTAAAATAAATTGCTACAGAAACCATCGCTGAACGAGAATACTAAATGTTTTGGTGCTGGCTAGCCAGTTAAAATTATGGACCCAAGCTTCTGAAGGAGCGACAAGGAGAATGAGTCATGTATGCAAATTAATTATTCATGATTTTCTAGTGAGGTATTATTCATTAAGAAGTTAGTCATGGATTAAAAAGTAGATCAGGTCTTATTGAGTATTGAAACATAGCTCATGATTTAGCCATGGAAAGATAAATGGTGTATGGGTCTTAGTCATGGATAAATAATAGATAGATTTTAGGTGTGAATAAAATGAGATTTATTTGTACTCATTGATGAAAGATAGAGTGGGTAATAATTCATTGATAATAGGTAGATCAGGATTTTCTTCTTCTTTGGTCCTTGGTCGCTTACTGACAAAGCAATGAGTGACCATAACACCTGGTGGCTTCTTGTAGGGCAGCAAAAAACTGCCTCCACTGTGCTCAGTTGGCAGCAATCCTTTGTGTGGTGCCCCAGCTATGGTTCATGCTCTGCTTTTCTGCTTCCACTGTTTTCCACCAGCTTGCTTTTGGCCAGCCTCTCTTTTGCTTTCCTTCTAGAATTCATAGCATGGCAGTTCTGGTGATGGTGTCAGGGTCTCTTCTGAGGATGTGGCCAACCCAGCTGCAGCGTCTACCCGCTATGATGGTGTGCATATCTTCTTGGTGGCCTTGCAGTTCTTGGTTGTCAATAGTGTTTAGCCAGAAAATTCAAAGAGTTTTCCTTAGGCAGGTTGTATGGAAGGAGTACAGTTTTAACATTTCCTTTTTTTCTTACTCTCCAGCATTCTACAATGTACAGAAGTATATGCCAGGGCTGTAGACACCTTGCTCAATTTTGAAACTGTCAAGTATTATGCAGCAACAGATTATGAGCGAGAATATTATGAGAATGCCATACTGGATTACCAGGTAAAAACATTGTTAGGTACTGCACACTTGACAGTCATGAATAATACCTCACACCAGGCAGTCATGAATAATACTGCACACTAGACTGTAATTACTAATACTGCACACTAGAAAGTCATTGTTAGGTAAGAATGTCATGAATAATACCTCACACTATACAATCATGAAAAACAATGCACACTAGACAGTCATGAGTAGTATCTCACACTGGACTGTCATGAATAATACCTCACACTGGACTGTCATAAATAATACATCACACTAGCCAGTCATGAATAATACCTCACATTAGACAGTCATGAATAAAACCTCACACAAGACAGTCATGAATAATACCTCACACTAGATTGTCATGAATAATACCTCACATTAGACAGTCATGAATAATACTACACACTAGGCAATCATGAGTAATTCCTCACACTAGACAGTCATGAGTAATTCCTCACACTAGACAATCATGAATAATACTGCACGCTATACAGTCATGAATCATACTGCACACTAGACTGTAATAAATAATACTGCACACTAGACTGTAATACTGCACACTAGATAGTCATGAATAATACCTCACATTAGACAGTCATGAATAATACTGCACACTAGACAGTCATGAATAATACTTTACATTAGACAGTCATGAATAATACCTTACATAGACAGTCATAAATAATACCTCACACTAGCCAGTCATGAAAAATACTTTACATTAGATAGTCATGAATAATACCTCACACTAGACAGTCATGAGTAATACCTCTCACTAGACTGTGATGAACAATACCTCACACTAGACAGTCATGAATAATACCTCACACTAGACAGTCATGAATAATACCTCACACTAGCCAGTCATGAATAATACCTCACATTAGACAGTTATTAATAATACCTCACACTAGTCAGTCATGAATAATACCTCACACTAGACAGTCATGAATAATACTGCACACTATACAGTCATGAATAATACCTCACATTAGACAGCCTACCTGTGTTGTACCATCCATTTAAGTTCTTCTCCTGTATTTAAAAAAAAAATCCCTCTCTCTGCCACTAATTCCCCTTCTCCGTGTTTTTAAAAAAAATCGTAACTAATGTAACTTTGGTGATTAATTTTTAATGTTGGAAATCCTTACTGATGATGATAGGTCTGCAGCCTCAGCTTACTGCTTTTTTTTTACATTCATAACAGCTATTCCTAATAAGCTAGACAATAATAATAAGCTGAGAATCTCCCTTTGTTTCTCTTATTCTGGGGATTGCCTATGTCTTGTGGAGCAGAGCACAATCTTCCAACTAAGAACAAAACAAATCACACTCAACAAACACTTGAACTAACCCCTCACATGAGCTTAATTGCCGCAACTGTACCCATCCATGTGATACAGTTCAGTATGTGCCACTCACTTGCTCAGGACTCTCCACAGATAAAAGAAAGCTATTGCCAGGCTCTCCAACAATCACCAACACCCTGTAGAGCACCACTCAGCAGCCACAGAATACATACAGATTCTTCAACTTAGTATTTTCTGCAAAAGAGTTACGAGCTCAGTAGCACAGGGTGGCAGCTTCTTTGAATGCACATCATGTCACATCTTGCACATCACTTCACATCTTGCACATCACTTCACATCTTGCACATCACTTCACATCTTGGGAGCCGTGCTGGTGTAGTGGTTACCAAACTGCGCTGGCGACCGGGTGACCCAGGATCAAATCCGGGCGAGGACATTTGAAGATTTTTCGTCGACCGGGATTTGGACTCGATTAACTCGAGCCCTGGCGAGTACATTTGAAGGAGTGTCATTGACCAGGGACTGGCGGCTCCTGAGCCAACCCAGCTCTAATGCGTACCTCCAAAATAGGCGAGTATCTGCCTGAAAGGCGAGGGACACCTGTCTCTGTACACGAAAAAGGGATACTCACGTAAAAATCAGTCTCAGGTTAGACATACTAACATGAGATTTCGCTTCGAGTAATAGCGGGCAAACGCAAAAAAAAAAAAAAAAAAAAAAACTTCACATCTTGCACATCACTTCACATCTTGCACATCATGTCACGTCTTGCACATGATGACACATCTTGCACATCACTTTGCATCTTGCACATCACTTCATATCTTGCACATCATGTCACATCTTGCACATCACTTCACATCTTGCACATCACTTCATATCTTGCACATCATGTCACATCTTGCACATCATGTCACATCTTGCACATGAAAAGCATTGTTGTCATTTCACATTTTAATGCCACAGGGCTCCAAATAACATGCAGTAAACATCTAGTCATTTCACATTTTAATGTCACAGGGCTCCATATAACATGCAATAATCATCCCACTTTACAAATTCATCTCACTCACACAGATACTCACACCTCAAATCATGTATCCCTCATTACAGGCATCATAAAATATTTCATGCCACACATGTAGGTAGACATGTACAATGATCACTTTAAAAAAATATAATTCTGCATGATGCAGAAGCTCATTCTAATACAATCAGAGTACATGTATGTGGTTAAAAGAGGTGTCATCATCACCATTTTCAATCCATATGGAGCATCGAGCACTGCAGATGTCTTTCCTGTGAAAACCTTGTTTCAGAACACACTCTCAGGCAACAGTGATTAAAAAAGACATGGCTTAACTCTTTCCGTCCACAGTGGCGCACCACGCGCCAGATAGTACTTCCGTTTGGACCAATGACGCGTGGCGCGTCAGTGCGATATATGTCGAGTTTGAACGAAAAGTTATAAATACCTAGCAACTAGCTGGTTTTTAAATCATTTCATTACATCTAGGACATGTTTATGGACGTTTGTGAGCGAAAAACAAATTTGTGAAGCTAAAATTGTGTGTTTTATATCCATTTCTATTCCTTTGTTTACATACAAAATGGATCGAGAATCTTCAGACCAATGACGCATGGCGCGTCAGTGCGATATATGTCGAGTTTGAACGAAAAGTTATAAATACCTAGCAACTAGCTGGTTTTTAAATCATTTCATTACATCTAGGACATGTTTATGGACGTTTGTGAGCGAAAAACAAATTTGTGAAGCTAAAATTGTGTATTTTATATCCATTTCTATTTCTTTGTTTACATACAAAATGGATCGAGAATCTTCTTCTAAACACCTGCTTTCGGCTGAGCAAGCACGATGCTAATTTCTCGGTGGACAGAAGATAACTCGAGCGACACGGATTTTAGAAGTTAGGTTTAGTAATTCCAATGAAGACATTGTAAAGACTTTGTGTCAGAATATTCATGAAAGTGATCATTCTGAGGGCGATGTCGATCAGCTGATTGAAAATGCATCAGGTAGGGCTGGTATAAAAAGTGCAAAACTTTCAGTCACTAAAGGAGAAGGATAAAGAGGCAAAAACACCATTGTGACCAAAAGTAAAGCTATGAGAACTGCCACAAGTCTAGAGGCAGGTGCATCCTCACAAGATGTCCCAGAGTGGTTAGAAATTGCTGAGGGGATGACACAAAATGCATTTCGATTTTGTCCAAAGAGAACACCAGGTGTGACTGAGGGGTTTGACCTGTCAACCCCATTGAAATGTTTCAGTGTTTTGTTTACAGATGAGGTTCAAGATTTCATGTTCCAGTGCATCAATGATTATACCAGACTCAAATCTATTCAAAATAACCCTGCGAAACAATATTCATTGTATTCTCGGTGGACCAAAGTCACACGCCATGAACTTGATAAGTTTATTGCTGTCCTAATAAATATTGGGATTCAGAAAAGACCATGCATTCGCAACTACTGGTCTACATCTGCAGAATTTTATACTCCTTGGTTTCTTCAAATGTTTTCAAGAAGTAGATTTGAAGCATTATATCATACAATGCTTCATGCCTCTGATGAAAATTCACAAGGAAAAGAAAAGATTTTATGAACATGTTGTTGCTAAAATTTCAGAGTGCCTTTTACCCATTCCAAAATCTCAGTTTGAATGAAGTGGTAATAGGGTATAAAGGCAGATGGCAATATAAGCAGTATAATCCAAGGTTTTCCTTGTATCTTCTCAGGCCAAAGTGGAAGCACATTGTCAAACCAAAAATGATAGAATATAGTTGGTGTAAATAATATTAGTCATAGTTGTTTGGTATTTACAGAAATTTGTGGTGTAGGAACAAAATCATATAAATTATATATTTGAAGTGATTGTGGTAAAATGTGTTGTGTTTCAAAATGGATGTGCACTGATATTCTGAGATTTTTTCTGCTATGGATTAAACTGGAGCTGACATATGTGAGTACAGTTTATTTATCTTTTTTCCAGTTATTTTTGATTAGGTCTACACTTCACATAACATGACAGACTCTTTTCCTACATCAAATAATTATCTACAGCATTTCACAAGATTCTTCAGTCAATTTCCTACATGTTGATGTATAACATCAACACCTAGTTAAATAAAATGTGTATCTACTGCCTGTTTTTAAAATATAACCTGAAGAGAAAAATTGCACATATTTTGAGCGGTTGTTTTTACAAACATATGTGGTTTTGAGAACAAAAATAAAAAAAATTACATCTATGAAGTGATAGTGATAAAAGTTTCTAGATAAGTTTCAAACTAAATGTGCACTGATATTCTTAATATTTTATTGCCATATATTAATTGGGAGCTGAAATATTTAAGTTTAAGTATGCAATTTTATTTTATTTTTTAAACATTTTTAAAATCAAGTCTACACTTCACAAGACATAACACACCTATTCATATCAATTAATTATATGAATCAATTCATAAGATTCTCCAGTCAATTTCACACATTTAAATGTATAACATAAACACCTAGTTAAATAATATGTGTATCTACTGCCTGTTTTTTTAATATAACCTGAAGAGAAAAATTGCACACATTTTGAGCGGTTGTTTTTACAAACATATGTGGTTCTGAGAAAAAAAATCATAAAAATTACATCTATGAAGTGATAGTGATAAAAGTTTCTAGATATGTTTCAAACTAAATGTGCACTGATATTCTGAACATTTTATTGCCATACATTAATTGGGAGCTGAAATATTTAAGTTTAAGTATACAATAAAAAAAAAAAATTTTAACACTTTTTTAATCAAGTCTACACTTCACAAGACATAACACACACCTATTCATATTAATTAATTATATGAAGCAATTCATAAGATTCTCCAGTCAATTTCACACATTTAAATGTATAACACAACTACCTACTGAACTTATGTATTTGTCCACTGTCTGTTTTTAAAACCTCACCTGTCTGAAAAAATTGCATCCATTTTCGGGCCTGGGTAAAACCCAAAAACAGCCTGGGGGGGAATGAGTTAATTGAAAATGCAAAAATACATAGTTTTGACAGAAAAAGATGTGACAAAGACATAGACATCTTCACGTTACACCGACATCGTAGTCACCTCATATCCATTCTTTCAGATTCTGCTGGTGTATATCATGCATACTGAAAATCACACACACTCCATTACCGTTGTTTTAAACATGTTACATCACAATGGACATAGACATCTCATGGTTATTTCTGGAAATTGTTCCTCAGTGTGACGTATTTAGCATTATTTCTCTTTTGATATCAGTATCTCACAAGGCCATTCATTCATTCATTTCCTTTTGGCTCTTTAAGGAGTGTGAACCATCTCTACAATAACACCCTTGCAGGAGGCCTGCGTCAAAGCCACCATGCTCCTGTAGAGGTAGTTTCTGTAGCAATTTGTTTTACGTGATGAGATTGCCAGCCTCATGCACAATCTCATATTATACACCTCTTATTGGGAACCGTGCTGGTGTAATGGTTACCACACTGCGCAGGTGATCCAGGTTCGAGCCCTGGCGAGGACATTTGTCATTGATCGGGACGTGGACTGGAATAATTTGAGCCCTGGTGAAGACATTTGAAGCAGTTGAAGCAGTGTCATCGACCAGGGACTGGAATAACCTGAACGGCTCCTGAGCCGACCCAGCTCTAATGGGTACCTCTGAAATCTGCGAGTATCTGCCTGAATGGCAAGAGGACACCTGTCAATTTACAGGATAAAAATGGATACTCACGTAAAATCAGTCTCAGGTTAGACAAATTAACCGGAGATTTCGCCTCGAGTAATAGCGGGCATACGTTAAAAAAAAAGAATAAAACAAAAAAACACCTTATGACATCCCTGATAAAATTGCCAATGTGAGTTACATTTTTAAGCATTTGTCAGATGATATCAATGGATGATACAGTAAGTGGGATAACACACTTCTGCTCTGTTCCCAGCTCTCTGAGTGGAAGTTCAACGCTGTCTTTAACGTGCTGAGCCTGTTCCAGAATGTAATCAACACAATCAGTCTGACTGCAGGATCTTTGTTATGTGCATGGGCAGTGGTCAATGGCATAGGTGGTCTGAAACTGAATGTAGGAGACTATGTTCTCTTTGGGACTTACATTTCTCAGCTGTATGGACCACTTAATACCTTGGGGAACACCTATAGGTAATGTAGTGCAGGAATATTGCTGTATGTTATATGTGTATGAGTAAATTGAGACTGTACCTGTAAGATATCATAATGTGGATTTTGATCCAGAGAAGAATTAAAATAGCTTCTGTCTACCTTCCATAACATGTTATTGAGAGATCACAAAGGAATGGTGAATACAGTTATTTCCAAAAAAAAACAAAAACAAAAAACAAAGAGCTAAATTAATGTGGACGTGGCATGCACATATTCTGAGGTTAGGATTTTTTTTCTGGAAGCAAGAAGTCCATAGATACAGGCACAGGCAAGAAAAAAGATATGCTCAAACACCTTTTTTGGCGCTGAAAATTGTATGTCTAAAGGGATCAGTGCAAATACTAAACTTATGATGTTTAAGATCTATGTCAAAGCTATGTATATAGATCAGAAACATTAAAGACTGCACATAATGGAATACAGATGCTCAGAAGCAGATTTTTAAGAATAAAATTGCATATTGAGTGACGGGAGTAAGATAATGAGGACCTTTGTGAGAAAAGCGGTGGAGTGTGGGGGATAAGTATGGAGGGTGCTGATCATTGGTGTTACTCAGCTCAGCTAGCATAGAGTACTCAGCTCAGCTGGCACCAGGTACTCAGCTCAGCTGGCACAGAGTACACAGCTCTGCAGGTACAGGTTGGTAACCCAGGATCTGAAATGCTCGGGGATGGCCGTGTTTCAGAAATTTGATTTTTTTGGTATTCATATATCATCCAAAGTATCCCAAACATAGCCAAAAGTAGCCCAAAAATCGGCCAAAGTAGCCCAAGTTGCCCAAAAATTGGTTAAATAATTGCCCAAAAGTCAGCCGAATAAACTTTCGATTTTTGGAATATTTCGGTTATTGGATATTCGGATTCTGGGTTACTGACCTGTACCAAGTACTCAGCTCAGCTATCACAGAGTGCACAACTCAGCAGGTACAGAGTACCCAGCTCAGCAGGTACAGAGTACACAGCTCAGCAAGGACTGAGTTCTCAATTCAGCTGGTACATAGTACACAGCTCAGCAGGCACTGAGTACTCTGCTTAGCTGCCACTGGCTTTGATCCTGCATGAAAAGAATAATTGGGAAACAAAGAAGAAGAAGAAAAAACAGTAAGACATAAAAAAGTATGGAGGCTATCCCTGGAGAAGGATGAAGAAACATTTTGAAATAAATGGAAGAATGGTCATGAGCAGGGGATTAAAAGCATTAATTAATTGATTAATCAGGACCATTGTTAGGACAGCATTGATAAGGAACATTTTGAGAAACAAAGAGAAAGTTGGCTAGGATACTTTATGAGGATGATTCATGATTCCCACCTGCAGCACTTCATTTCCTAAGCCATAAATAAGAGAAGAAAGAAAAATAATGGTTTGAGCAGTTGCTTATTATTCTGTATGGGTGATTATCATGAAATCGTTCATCCTACTGTATAGGTCAAACAGATTGAGAGATAAGGGAAAATACACTATAGAATTTCAACATAAGTGTTATGACAGTGTTCATGTACAGATTGCATGTAAAGAAAAGGTAAAGGATTCCGTTAGATGCACATTGAGGCATATTGGGAACATGATGTTAGGCCCATATTTTCTTGACCATTGCACAATATGTGTGTGTGGTCAGCATCACGTCGGCCGCCTTAACCTTCACAGAGTTGCTCTGGTACCCAATTCATGAGGCTGGGTTGACCCTGGAGCCTTTTGTGGTCTAAAAAATCCCACCTCAACTGGGGATCGAACCATGGACCACCGGGCTAGGAAGTCAGTGCACCAACCTCTGTGCTACAGCAGCTCTCACAGATTGCATGTACCTATGATTATACACAGAGTGATTGCATGTTCATGTTATCATGTATTCCTGTAATTGTGTGCCATGAAATCTTATCATTTTATATTCCTGTGATTAATTTTCACAGTTTCTGATAAAAGACTGCCTGTTTCCTATGTAATGTGTATCAAATGTCTTATTGTTTAGTGGTAGTAAAAAAGGGTAAAGGGACCTGTTACACGCCCATTGAGGCATATTGGGAATATGGTGTTAGGCCCATATTATCTTGACCGTCGGCACACGAGGGGTGATGTGGTCGGCATCACGCCGGCCGCCTTAACCTTCCCAGAGTAGCTCTGGTACCCATTTGGGGCTGGGTCAACCCAGGAGCCGTTTTTGGCCTAAAAATTTTCCGCCTCATCTGGGGATCGAACCATAGACCACTGCGCTAGGAAGCCAGTGCACTAACCACTATGCTACCGCGGCTCCAGTGGTAGTAAAGCAGTAAATAAATAAATTAAGATTTTGTTTTTTAACACAGTTGTCAAATTGTTAAAAAAAAACAAAAATATCACATCAGTTATTTTCTTGTCTCTGTGTGTTTCAGAATGATTCAGCAGGCTTTTGTTGACATGGAGAACATGTTTGAACTATTGGAGACAGACATAGAGGTTGGCATTTGTCTACTGTCTGTGCAATTGTTTATTTATCTTTACCCAGATACAGTCCTTAGCCTGTTGTATGTTCATATAAATTTGCACACATAGTGTCTCTCACCTGTAACACTACTCACATAAACATGCACACACATTTATCTGCCACCTGGGCAATGATTCATACAGACAGTCTCCCCCACCTGTCCCCTGCTCACATAATGCTCTCTCCAACCTGTGCTGTTATTTGCAGCAACAAACGTTGTCTCCTTCCTTGCTCACGTCAACATCTTAATCATCATTACTCTTGAGCTCCCCAAGGAGCATAGGCCTTCAACAAAAACATGCCAGGTCCTCCTATCCCATGCCATCAGCTCAAGGTCTTACCATATCTTCCTCATTTCTTTCATTTCTGCCTCCAGTTCTCTTCTCCATGTGTTTTTTTGGTCTACCTCTACTTCTCTTCTCCTGAAGATTCCAGAACAAGGACCGCCTTGTAATGCTATCAGTAGGTTACCTCTATGTGTGTCCTATTCACATACCACATAAACATGCACATTTTTGAAAATTTATCATTAGAGAGTCTTTTACATGCGAATCCAGAAACCTGATTTATGCTTTCATCTGCTAGAGGTGTGGCATGACCTATATTGGTGAAACTGGCAGGTGTTTGGCAAACAGGTTTTGTGAACACTTGAATGACATCTATCATGACAAACATTTACCAGTGGCCCTTCATTTCAATAGGCCTGACCATTCAGGTAATTTCGATATTCATATCACTGCCCTCCTTTCATGTGCCGGTAATGACAAGACTCGCTTTTCGTTGGAGAATCGTCTTATTTTTAAAATGGGTGTTTAGCTCTCGATGGTTTGAATATCCAACATCATTTTGCATAAATTCTGGTAGCTTTTCTCTTTTTCATTCTTTTTTCGTTGTCTTTTAGATCTATCTTCTTATGTTTTTGTTTTGGTTCGTTTCGTATCTTTTTATATCTTTTGTTTTGTCGCTATTGTACGTCACTTCCTTGCGATTTCTGTGACAGAATACTACTGCTTTCTTTCACAGATTCTTTGGATCGAGCTGAGTGAACTTTTACTAGTTCCACAGTTTTGTTAATTCTCTTTTTTTCGTTTCGTTGATTATTTACTTTCTTGTTTCAGTATTTCTTTTAGATTTTACGATTTTCTTGTATTATTATTGTTTTTTTCCTCTCATCACTGTTGTTGTTTACTTTTTCCATCTGCTTGTATCGCCCATTTGTTGTATATTTCTCATCATCGTATAGTTTTGTAGTACCTATATGTAATTCTTGTCTTTGTCACCTGTTTGTGGCTGACGAAGGGTAAAACCCGAAACGTCCCTTGTTTCTTGTGAACCGTTATTTGTAAAACTGATTGAATACCGTTTAATTGGTTTAAATACTTATATTTTTGTTTGCCGTTTTTCACCCAGATTTGAGATAAAAACAACCAGAGTTTGTATCATGTTGTATTTTTGATGGTGAAATTTCACAAAGACTTTGATTTCAATACACCCCTTTCATTTAAAACTGGTGTTAGAAAATTTTATTTCAACTTGTAAGAGGGGTATTGTGTTTTTGTGACAATTAGTGTTTATGGTTTAGCATATGGAAACAGGAAATGTATTACATGTTTATATTTATACATATTTATGATGTGTTTATTGTTGTTATGGTTTGTAATGTTTTATGTTTGTAGGATTCATATGTAGGGTGTGTTAATGTTTATGAGAGTTTGATAACTGCTTATATGTAATAAATGAGAGATAGAACAATTAATGACCATCTGTTAGAGAATGAATCTGCAATAGATGAATCACCAAGGTTAAGACTTGGAATTTGGCATCAAATGTAAGGTTAGCAGAGATGGATGGACATATGAGAGGATGCATCTGTCGTGTATACAACCAGCGAGCTACAGGAACAGTTAGCATTCACACTCTTCGACATATACTGAGGGAGACTGAGCACCTATGGGTTTGCCCAGAGTGCAATGATTTCAATTCTGTTCAACAATAACAACAATGTATAATAATTGATAATGTCAGTGTTTCCTCACCACCATCATCATCATCATTTCCCTTGTTGTTCCATATGCAACAAGGAGCTACCACTGCAGCTGGTATCCAGTAAGCCAGCACCAAAGCATTCCTTTGCTCGTGCTGCAGTAGTTTATATAGCAACTTGTTTTACATGATGAAGCTGCCAGCTCCGTGTGCAACCTCATGTTAGTTACCTTTTACAACACGCCTGAGGGATCAGTAGTCCTGTTCTTTCTTTGTCTCCTTAGAAACTCTGGGCAACTACACAGGACTTATATATGTAATAGGAGGTAAAGGTCAAGGATCCCGTTACACGCCTATTGAGGCATATTGGGAATACGGTGTTAGGCCCGTATGTTCTTGACCATCGTCACACACTATATGGGGTGTAATATTTAGTGATAATCTCACAGTTTCATCATCATCATTTTTCTTGTTGCTCCATATGTAGCCACCACACCAAAGTATCCATGTGTTCTTTCTGTGGTAGTTTCTGTAGTAGTTTCTGTGGTAGTTTCTGTGGTAGTTTCTGTAGAAAATATGTTTTTCATGATGAGGTTGTCAACACCATGCACAACCTCATATAAATTGCCGCTTGTGGCATGTCTGAGGAAGCCGTCGCCCCCCCCCCCCCCCCCCCAATCTTTCTGTGTCTCCTCAAACACATCAGGAAGGACAACACAAGACTGCAGTTTGTTGTACATGCAGCCGCAACACTCAGAAGTGTTTTGTTTCTGTTTCCACCTTTTCTATTCCGTATAGCTTTGTATCACAAACATTTAATTGTTATTCTTATTGTTGATTAGAATCGACATCCCTGCACTCAGGCAAACCCATAGGTGCTCATTCTCCCTCAGCAAATGTCAAAGGGTATGAAAGCTAATTGTTCCTGTTGGTCGTTGGTTGCATACATGCTGGATGCATCCTCTCATTCTTATTCTCAAATGTAAACACTGTAAGAACAGCAGCTGGTTATAACAACACATTTGAGGTTAACACAGAGAAGTGACATGGATGTTTACCATCACCCCTACTATTTAATATTTCTATGAATAGGTTAACATAAGAATCAAATGCCATAAGTGAAATACTGTTTGCAGATTACCAAATCCTGCAATATACTGATGCTAAAAGACTCCAAGAAAACATGGACCCACTCAAATCAATGTGTGAGAGATACATTATGAAGATCAAAAAATGGAAGCAATAACTCAACAGAAATCCAAACCCACTCAACATCTATATTTTGACCAAACAAGCCAAAAAAGTTCATATACCTGGTAAGCATGTTCATGGAAAGATCACAACATCGATCAAAGGAACCGATGACAAGAATCAGACATGTACCGGTGGAACAGCAGGTGAGAAGATGTTACTGGATAGGACACAATTTGAGGTAACATGTTGATAGCATTACAAGACAGTCATTACAAGACAGTCATTACAAGACAGTCATATAAAGAATACATTGAAAGACCTTGAAAAGGTGGCACAGGACAGGAGGACTTGGTATAAGTTTGTTGAAGACCTATGCTCCTTGGGGACTGAAGGGTGATGAATAAATGTTGACATCATGAGGGATGGTAAAATGGACAGGGAAATTACAAGTCAAAAGGCTAGTACACTGGCTGACCACCTGACTCCACTGAACAGGCATCCAGACATATCCATGAAGACAAAATGATAAGGAGCATATTTATACCTGCTCCTAGCTTCTTTACTTTACTTACGTTTTCCTTCCACCATTGCTGTGAAGTGTAGTGGGAAGCTGAAGTTTGCATTCCTGAGCCAAATGAGTCACATTGGCTGCTGTGAGCCCATGTTGTTGTAGGATGTCTGTGACATCTACCCATCTGTCTCTTGGTCTTCCCCATGATCTTCTGCTGTTGTAGGCATGTAGTGGTAGTTTATCAGGCTCCATTATCATGAGATGACCAAACCACGTAATTTTCTGACTCTCAAAATAATTTATACTGTTCCAACAATTCTCCTTATGTCATCATTTCTCATTCCGTCATTCCATCTCTCCTGGTAACATTAATGGCTTTTCTTAAACATCTCATCTCACAGGATGTGATTTTCATCTCCTATGCTTAGGTCAGGGACTATGATTGACACTACTAGCAAAGAGATAGTAAGAATATACTTTATAGCTCTTTGCTATCAGCATCAAACATGATCCTTGTCTAAAGCAGAATGCAGTCAAATCAGCAACCATTATTAGCTTTCAGCTAAAGGAAATCTGGCTACAGCACAAAAGTGCTAAGAGGAAGTCATATATATTTTAAAATTCTGAGGAAAGGGGCATAACACTGATTATAGCAACACAGCTCATACAAAAATGAAAACTGCATCACCACATGATGCTTAAACTTTAACAGTAACAATGAAATGAAATTGCCATTTCCTTTGTCTTTATAGCTTTATGTGAAAACAATTGCTATATGTAGAACTTATAGTGTGAACATTTCAGCATCTTATAATGAAACTTGTTATATGTTCTCTGTCAGGTAAAAGATATCCCAGGGGCCAAAGATATAATTGTCAAGGGAGGAGAAATTGAATTTCAGGATGTCAGCTTTAACTATGAACCAAAGTATGTGACCTGGTTTATGAATCTACCTATGCAATCTTGTCTATGAATTTAAGGATGTCATCTTGTATGAACGAAAATATATGATCTTATTTTTGAAAAGATTTAAGATTATCCAAAGTTAGCAAAGTTGAATAAATGACTTAATGGTGAAAAATTAAACAGTTTTGTAATTCTTGAACATGAACTGCCATAGAGTTTCAATATAGATACATCTAAAATATGTGGTCTGCCTCAGTCTGGTCTTTTTTCTATACATCTTCTTTCTCAAAGAGATAATGTTGCCAAATTTCATGTCTTATGGAGATGATATTCCTAGAAGATCTATTCTACTAGTTTCTTCTGCTCCATGCATGAACACATGTTTGGATGGACCATATTTGAACTGGGAAATGTAAGAGAGAAAGAAGTTTGGGGCCGAATGTCTTTAGTAATATGACCGTGGGGCCTACTATGTCCTCCCTTAGCACCAAGTAGTGCTACCACCAATTGACTATAGTAAAAGTACTTAAGCTAGACTTATACTTGAGTAAGACTAGTTAGTAAACAGACACTAGTCATAACCCAAAGACATCATCTGTTATGGCACCCATGAACTTAAGATGTCATTAAATCTTGTGTGGACTTCCATGCAAGTTAGACCGGAAGATCCTTAGATTAGATATATGATTGGTCCCTAACACTTAGTAACAATAAATTTAGAATAGAGGCTTTGTAACTAGTTAGGTTAAAGACTATCTCAACTGCTAACTAGACCCCAAGACCAATCATTGAATAGTTCCAGCCTATCCTCCCAATAAGATATAATATCCAGCAAGCCTTAGGCACCGAATAACTATACAGATGGATGCTGGATAGCAATCAGCAGTCTTAGAGTATGAACCATTGCAGATAAGGTCTGAATGTATGGGTGCGGTGTAAACCCACTGTTCTTACCTTGGTTCCTACGTTGTGAAACAGAATATTCGTAGTCTTCAAGATGCCTCCTACCAAACACTGGTCATAGCGAACCAGCGCTGTCCACTGCTACATATTATTGTGGTTCCTCAGCCCTTCTGGCTTTGATACCAATGTAAGTACTGTGAACGTTTCGTTTTTCTCTCAATATTTATTTACTTAGGTGTCCACAGCAAAGACATGCCTTTTTTTTTTGGTATTTTTATTTATTTTTTTTTTTTGGTCGTATTTGTTTTTAATTAGTTTTTTTTTTTTTCTTTTTATTTATTTTAATTATATTTTTGTTGTATTTTTTTATTATTTTGCTATTGTTTTTTTATGTTGTTAGTTTAATGAAAAAATACAAATGGGACGAGAGAAGATAGCCTTTTGCCACTGAGGCTATGACAAAGGAACGTTCTTGTGTAACTTTGGACTTAGTACAATTACTGCCATTATACATTTAGTTAAACTTTATCTTCTTCTTCTTCGATCCTTAACCACCGACCGTCAAAGCAGTCAGTGGCCATCACGCCTAGTGGCGTCTTGTAGGGCAACAACAAATTGATTCCACTTTGCACGGTCGGTGGCCATCCTTCGTACAGTGCCCCAACTCTGGTTCATTCTTTGCATCTCAGCCTCCACAGTCCTCCGCCAAGTTGTTTTTGGTCCTCCTCTCTTTCTCTTTCCTTCAGGGGTCCAAAGCATAGCTGTTCTTGTGATGGCATCGGGGTCTCTTCTGAGGACATGACCAACCCAGCTCCAGCGTCTGCCAGCTATGATGGTGTGCATGTCCTCTTGCTTGCTACGAGTAAGCAGATCTTGGTTGGTGATGGTATTCGGCCAAAAGATGCGGTGAATTTTTCTTAGGCATGTTGTGTGAAAAGAGGACAATTTTGACATTTCCTTCTCTGTGACTCTCCAGCATTCCGCACCATAGAGAAGCACAGAAAGCACGCAACTCTGGTATAATCTTAATTTTGTGCTTGTGCTGTATTGGGAGGACTTCCAGATGTTATTTAGGCTAAAGAAGGCTGTTCTTGCCTTATTCATTCTGATGTTGATGTCTTTGCCTGCCCCACCGTCTGGTGTTACTATGCTTCCTAGGTATGTGAAGGTATCTGTCTGTACCAATTGCTGATTCCTTACTGATATGGGCTCAGGGTTGCTCACATTGAGCGTCATGACCTCAGACTTCTTTAAATTGATGTTCAAGCCCACCTGCTGGCTAAATTTATTAAGTCTATCCGTTTTTTTCCTGGATGTGTTGATGTGAATGTGCCAGCAGTGCAATGTCATCTGCATATTCCAGATCTTCCAATGTAGAAAATGTAGTCCATCTTATTCCTCTTGGACTGCCCTCTGTTGTCTGGCGCATCACCCAGTCTATGACTGTTAAAAAAAGAGTGGTTGATAAGGGGCATCCCTGTCGTACTCCTGTCTTCACCTCGAAGGTTAGGTTGCTCTGCCCAACACTACATGTAAAGTTGGCATAGAGGCTTTTTATGATTGCCACTATGCAGCTTGGAATTCCATAAGCCCTCAGTATTTTCCATAAACTGTCCCTATGTATGCTGTCAAAAGCCTTTTCAAAATCAACAAAATTTATGTAAAGCTGTCTTTGCCATTCTGAGCACTGCTCTATAATGTTCCTGAGAGTGAATATATGGTCTACACATCTTCTGTTCTTTCTAAATCCTGCTTGTTCGTTCCTCAGTTTGTAGTCTACTGCCTTTGAAATTCTCTGTATAATTATCCTGCCTAGTATTTTGCTGGGAACTGAGAGAAGAGTGATTCCTCTCCAATTATTGCAGTCTGCAAGATCTCCCTTTTTGGGCAATTTGACAATTATTCCTTTGTTCCACTCTGATGGTGTTGTCCCCGTTTTCCACACTTGTGCAAATAGTGGTTCTAATAGTTCTGCTGCTAGCTCAGGGTCTGTCTTAAATAGCTCTGCATTTAAGTTATCATGGCCCGGAGCTTTACCGTTCTTTAACCCTTTGATTGCTGTGATGATTTCTTCTTTTCGTGGAATGTCTGTATTTACATCTAGATTGTTTTCAGCCTCAGGAACATTCAATTGTGTCTCTGGTATTTCTTTGTTCAGAGTTTCTCTGAAGTGCTCTGCCCATCTTGTTTCCTGTCCCTCTGCTGTCTTGATGAGATTTCCTTACTTATCTCTTACTAATGTAATATTGTTTGCATTTTGTTTTCCGCTGATGAATTTAGTTATTTTGTATACTGTGCTTTGTTCATTTCTCAGTGCTGCCTCTTCTGCCTGTTTTGCAAGATCATCTAGGAAATTCCTTTTGTTGGCTCGGGTTTGGCGTTTAACTTCCCTGTCCAGCTGGCTGTACTGTTCGCTATATAGTTGCTTTAACCTGGGGGACTTCGCTTCTGTTTTCTTTCTTTTCATTTCCTTTCTCATCTTTATGGTGTTTAGTGTTTCTGGTGTTATCCAGTCTTGCTTCTTCCTTTCCTGGAATCCTAAGCATGATTTGCTACTTTCCTTATATACTGTTGAAATGGTGTTGAAATTCTGGTCTATATCATCAGTCAATGTCTTTTCCTGGCTTTTGGCAAATTGATATCGCTTCTTAATACTCTCAATGACAATGGAAAGCGACTCCTTAGATTCTGCAGTGAGCAGAATCTGATCATTACAAACACAAAGTTCCCCCATAAGCGCATACATGCATACACTAGATGTGAACCAACCAAGAATGAGAAGTCAGTGATCGACTATGCCATTGTTCGGAGAAGCTCATTCAGATATGTCCGAGATGCAAGAGTCTGGAGGGGGCCAGAGATTGGAAGTGATCACTACCTGCTAACAATCAAACGAACAACTGAAAGAGTTGCTCAGCCTAGGAACTGCCCAACATCACGCAAGAAACCAAGTAAACGAGCAGGAGAAATGAGCATTAGGACCTACAAGTTGAGAGAGCCAGAAATTAAGACCAGATATCAGGGGCTTATTGCTACAGCAGTGAGCAACACAGAAGAACGACCTGATGACTTGGAAACCCTCTGGAATAAATTCAAGGATATCATAAAGACAGCTGCTGCAGAAGCATGCGGTGAAGTCCGACTTGGGAACCAGAGAAAGAGGACACCTTGGTGGACAGAGGAAGTCAAAGAGAAAATAAGAGAGAAGAAAATGGCATGGAAACAATACTTAGGAGCTAAAAACACAACAGGACAAATGGACAAATATAGAGAATATGTGACACTCAGAACAGAAGCAAAGAACAAAGTGCTAGCAGCAAAACAGAAGTCCTGGGAAGAATTTGGAGAAAAGCTAGAAAAAGATGCACAAGAAAACCAGAAATTGTTCTATAAGACCCTAAAGAACATGAGGAAAGAAAAACAATGCCCTCTCAAATTTATAAAAGACAAGCAAGGCAAATTGCTTACTGCCCCGAAGGAAGTAATGGAAAGATGGAAAGAATATTTCTCAGAACTCCTGGATGGTGAGCATGATGAAGCATCAGAAATGATAACCACTGACACAGAAGAGGAAACCAATGATGGTGAAGATGACATAAAGATGGAAGAACTGAGGGCAGCACTAGAGAAAATCAAGATGGGCAAAGCAGCAGGGCATGATGGTATAACACCAGAAATGGTTAAGTACATGGGAGCATCAGGCGACCTATTACTCTTAAAGGTCCTACAGGCAGCATGGTGCAACAAGACCATACCAAAGGATTGGGAGATTGCCATCATAACACCAATTTTCAAAAAGGGTGACAATCGACAATGTGGAAACCATAGAGGCATATCCCTTCTCAGTGTCCCTGGTAAAATCTACTCTAGAATCCTAGAGCAGAGACTCCGACGCCTAGCTGAGCCACAATTGGATGAGGTCCAGTGCGGATTCTGAGCAAACCGAAGTACTCAAGACCTAATCTTCACACTCAGACAGCTGAGTGAAAAGGCCCTTGAGTATAAGAGTGAGATCCATCTTTGTTTCATAGATCTGGAAAAGGCGTTTGACAGGGTCCCCTGGAGCAAACTTTGGGACTGTTTGGCAAGGAAGAATATTCCAGCACCTCTGATTCATGCTATACAGAGCTTCTACAAGTCTTGCAGAAATTATGTGAGGACAGCAAACCATAAGTCAGAAGAGTTCAGGACCACCACTGGTGTAAGACAAGGTGATATCCTATCACCTTACCTCTTCATACTCCTTATGGACGATGTCATCAAGGCATGTAAGGAGAGAACAAGAAAGTATTCAGTGGGGTACTGGAAGATGAGACAGGTCTATATTTCGGAGCTGGCATTTGCTGATGATGTTGCCCTGATTGCTAAATCAGAGGCACATCTCCAATCTAACCTGCAAGTCTGGAAGGAAGAGCTGGAGAAGAGAGGGATGGTCATAAGCAGCTCTAAAACAAAATCCATGGTGATATCATGAGAAGAAAGAAAACATCAGATTAAGTTGGGAGAACAGGTCCTGGAGCAGGTCGACCACTTTAAATATCTCGGAGCTATTATAGACCGAAAAGGAGGCATCAAAGAAGAGTTGGCCACTCGAAAAGCAGCGGCTGGGAGACTTTTTCAGGCCATAAATCGTGGATTCCTCAGCAAGAAAGAAGTTGGTAAGAAAACGAAGATGGCTGTATACCGCTCCACCTATGTCCCAGTCTTGACATATGGATGCGAGTCGTGGGCAATGACTATGTGGTGAAGTGGGATGTTATAAATATTTATAGGGGACTTAGTGTACTGACTGAGATCAGCTGTGAAGGTATCTATATCTAATAAGAGTAGTGTATTATAGATAACCTTACTTGCTGCCACATATGTATACCTCAGTCAGAATTATTCTGGAATAGTGTGATGACTACGTTATATGTCTAGGGTATGTGTATGATGAAGTGTAAGTCATAACAACAACAGACAGATAAACAATTTAATTTATTCCACCACACTTGACAACACTGTGACACTCACATACATAAAACACTCTACGAGGATATCTTAAAGGAGTCACTGATAACTTTTCAAATAACAATATGTATTCAGTGCTGTCATGAATGTATATGTGTCCTGATTCAAATACAAAGGGAACCAGGAATCACAATCAATTTTAATTACAAGTTATATGTACAGAATTTATCAATATGAATCTTGTAGTGACATATATTATTAATAGTATCCTATGTGTGTCAGTTGTGTAGTAGTAATATGAGGTAATACTGGTTTTGTTTTGTTCAAGCTCTGTTGGTATTTGTCATCATGACTTCAATAGTTTGTTCGTTGTTGGAACTAGTATTGGAGATGTTCTCAGTTCCTGGTATTAAAACAATTAAATTCCCCTCTTAATTTTATTTTACAATGTCATTTTAAGATGGGGGTACATAATGTTGAGCTCCATGGCCACACTCTCTTATCTTTCGTGATGACTGCAGTAAAAGACTCCTCTGCTCGATTACTTTAATGAGTTCTGGAGCCACCCCACTGGTTGCTATATGGACCAAGGAGTATGCTGTCCACCTCTGGCTTCAGCAAAGCTCTGACCAGGTGCTGCTCAATAACTTTAAGACCACGGTCCCTGAAACAAGAAGGTTGTACCTTCTACGTCAGAACTAATTTATACTCTATTTCTACACTGAGCACAAATACATCACAAACATTGAGTTCAGAGCGTTAGGCCAACTGTCAGCTTCATCTGAAATACTTTATACCAGTATTTCCCTCCCTAATGGTTACTACGCCTCTGCAATTCCAGCATTATTTCTTTCTAGTCAATAATCTAGGTGTCAGTGTACTGTTTGGCCATTCCATGCAGTTTTACTTTCCTCCGACACCTTCTGTTCAGGCTGGAGCACTATAGGCTGTACATCATGTTCGCTACTGAACTACACATATATACAGACATAAATTATCAATTTACATTCAATTTTCATTAAAAGATATTGAATATTTCAAGCTTACCACAATTCATGGAAATAATAAACAGTTTCGTTGACTGGCAATGAATATAGCACAACTCCGATCTGCCGATGTCCCAGGCTTTATTTTATAAAAAATATACACTGGTGCTCAACGCACTGCTTCTTAGTAGGTTTATTACAAGATGTGGCAAGGAACAGACGCTCTGAATTGAGTATATTCGCAGCTCTACCCAATCAAACCATGTCTACACATCTTTTCAAAAAAGTACTCCCTTTTCACGTTTCCCCTGACAACACAAGATAGTATTTATAGCCCGACCAATCGTGTTTAGTCTTACATTTGTTGCGCTCCAATCAAATAGGAGTTAACATGGTAGGCTATTTCCGTAACGTAATGTTTTTTCAAACACGTTATAAAAAAATTTTATGAGCAGAAATGATTTCATGCTGTCAGGCACCCCCACTATTTTATTTTGGCCATAACTTGGTAATTCCTAGACTATTTGCGTAACGTTTTACATATTCTTTGTCAGCAAACCCTAAGGAACCCAAATATACGAATTTAATGGAGCCAATATGCATTTTCTTCTAGGATAGTCGTGCTGTTACTACCTTCTCACTTCCAAACTTGAGGGTGTCTGGGTACTGTCATGTTTTCAAACGTAAACCGGTATAATGTCATAATTCCCAATAAGCGTTTTTCAGGATTTTAAAAACCTAACTCTGGTATGGGTAGGGTTTTTTATCACTGACGATTTGAAAAAAAAAGCCAGTGCTTGTGGCCTTACACGCGTGATGGCAGCAATTGTGTATCGCGCGACGCGTGTTTAGTGTTGCATGTGTCCTTGCTTTCTGCCTCTCCCTTCTCTCTATCCTTTAGTCCATCTGTCTTTTAGTTACGCCGTGTATAAAATGGAATGAATGAAATATTAAATTTAGGTCATTGATCAGCTTGCGTATCTCAAGGTTTTTCCAAGAAATACAGTACACGTTTCATTGAAGAAAGCGTGCAGCGACACAGTAGGCTTTTACTATCAACGTGAAAGCGTTACAATTTGCAGACGAAGTAGAAAACAAGGGGGATTTCGAGTACAGTCATTGTGACAGCACTGTTCTTTACCATTCTTCTTTCCTTTTATTAAATTTATTTGTTAGGCTTTGCATTTACGTTTTAATTTATATATGGGGATTAGAATAATTCACGACATCTCCCCTCTTAAAACAGACATTATATGTCAGTCCTTTATTCTATATACACATAGAGAAATTTATTATTATTTCTGGGGTTTACGGTGATTCTCATCACACGGATGGCGGCTTAAAAAATCCGCTCCCAAATTTGTTTTTCCAGATATATACTCAATGCTAAAATTATATGGAGCCAAAAGTAAGGACCATCGGAGTAACCTAGAGTTCTCATGCCTAGCCTGGGCTAGAAACGATAAAGGTTTGTGATCCGTTTGCAACTTAAATGCCTTCCCATACAGATAAATATTGAATTTCTTTATTGCCCATATTACTGCAAGACATTCTTTTTCGCTAGTTGAGTAGTTGATTTCAGCTTTATTCAACTTTCTGCTAGCATATGCCACTGGGCTTAATTCCCCATCCAATGCATCTGATTTCTGTAGTAGAGTTGCACCTAACCCAATATTACTGGCATCCGTCCTTACTATGAATTCTTGACTTAAGTCAGGTAATTTCAAAATAGGTTTACTTGTGAGCTTTTCCTTCAATTCTTGGTAAGCCATTTCACATTGTGGTGTCCATGTAATGCGATCTGGATGTCCTTTACGTGTCAAATCAGTTAACGGTGCACATATGGAATTAAAGTTTTTGATATACTTCTGGTAGAAACCACATAATGAGACAAAGGATCTCACGTCCTTCTTGGTTTGTGGTCTCGGGGCTTTCTTTAGTTTCTCTAAATTCTTTGGGTCAGGGGTCATGTTTCCCTGATAAACTGTGTGTCCCAAAATTCCAATTCTTTACATCCAACGCAACATTTGGTTGGTCGGGCTGTTAAATTTGCTTCCCTAAGTCGATTAAACAGCATATTCAGAGAGTCAATGTGTTCCTCAAATGTTTCTGTTGCTATAAGGATATCATCCATGAAATTTGTTATATATGGATTATTCAGAGGGTCCAATAATTTTCTCATCATTCTAGAGAAGACACTAGGCGCATTCTTCAATCCAAATGGCAATCTATTAAACTCATAGTGTCCTTCTGAGGTACTAAAAGCTAGGTATGGTCTAACCTCAGGCTTTACTGGAATCTGATAGTATCCTTTACTCAGATCCACTTTTGAGAAATATTTAGCTTTATTTAGCCTGGCAAACAACTGATTTGTATCCGGCAATGGATCCACCTGTCCTTCTGTAATAGCATTCAGTCTCCTGTAATCTATACAGAGTCTATGTTCTCCAGAGGGCTTCCTTAAGAGTACAACACCGGAACTATACGAAGATTCACTGTGTGAAATAATTCCTTCCTTCAACAGATAGTCTATCTCTTCCTTCAAAGCTTTCTCCTTAGCAAACGGAATCGAATATGGTTTCATACAGACAGGTGTGGGGTCTATCAGTTTCATATCATATTCCAATAGGTTTGTATGCCCTGGTCGGTCTGTTAACACCTCTGCATGATTATTTAGAACCTGTTGCACTCTCTCTTTCTGAGTTTTCGTTAAATGTGTACTGATTTTCACCTGTGCTGCTGTCTCACAGGGGTGTAATGGATATTCAAATGATGAAAGTGGTTCCTTTTTCATCTCCATGGCGATGGACAAGGTCAACAAGTGTGTCTCTTCCTGATGTTCTCTTTCCAAATATTTCTTCAGGAGATTCACATGATAGATTTTTTCTTTCCCCTTCTTATCTATCTTATAATTTGTTCTAGACACCTTCTCTAAAACTGTATATGGACCTTGCCATCCAATCTGTAACTTATTCTGACTCCCGGGGAGAAGAAGCAGTACCTTCTCTCCCACAGCCAAATCTCTGTCTTTCGCCTTCCTGTTATAATAGGCAGCATGTTTCTTCCTGGCTTGTTTCAAATTTTCATTGGCAAGTTTCCAGCCAGTTTTTAAACGAGTGGTCAGCTCATTCACATATTGGTATGAAGATGTAATGTTTTCCTCTGCCTTTTCATCAGTCCACGTTCTTAACAAAGCTACATATGGACCTTTAATTTTGTGGACCTATTTGTCCATGCACCGGTATGGTCTCTTCCACTCGAAGCTCTATAGTGATGATTTTTCTTCCCAGAATTATCATGCATAAAACGACCGCTACCAATTTTTCTTTTGGGGCTTTCTCCCCACTTAAAATTCTTGAGGAGAGATTTCCTCTCTACATCCTCTTCCTCCAGTTTGTTTAAGTCCGATTGAGGGATTTTCGGCTTATCCTGGGGTAAGACATCTTTTTGCACTCTCCGCATAGTGGCCATTGTAAAACAGTTAAGTGAAGCTTGTCCGTGAAAAGGGGCTTCCCATTCCATTTGGTCCACTTTATCAAATCTATTTTTCTTTTTATTATCAGGCCTAATTTTGCCCCGTGGCGTGTCCAGGTCCTGATCAATGTTCCCACTTGTGGGTGTTCCCTCATGTGCTATGCTACACCTTTCTACAAAATTCTCAATGTCCCATCTTGCTTTGGGCCAATAATAATTGTGAGCCACCTTTTGAATGATGGTACCTATCTTCTCATGGTCCCCATCTGGTTTCACATGTAGGCTCCTTATTAAGTCTGCCCTATATCTTTTAGGAAGTACCAGCTGTCCCTGACCTTTGGATCTAGCTCCAGTCTTCCTATACATCAACTTGTTTTTCATGTAAAAATCTCCCTTGCCTGGAGTTGTATGACAAGTTGACAATTTTCTGAAACAAGGCTTGAGTGTTTTATCCCCAGCCTGTGCCTTCCTCATCTCTTCTGGAGTGGTATCCAACATAATATCCTCCTCCTGTCTTGAGGTCGACCTGACCTGAAGGGTGGCCATATACACAGGTTTCCTTCTGCAATAGTCAGTGTCATGATTGTTCATCTTACAATTCTTACACCACCTTTTTCCTTGGTTGAAAGATTTTCTTTCATCATATTTCCTTTCATCGAATTGTGGGAATTTATTTTTATTTTCATACCGTGGCCTATCAAACTGGTGCTTACCTTTGTTTTGATCCCTAGGATCAAATTTATTAAAGTTCTGGGGTGCCCTAAAGTTATCCACCTGTTTCTTTTTATTACCTGTTACCTCTGCTTGAGCTGCTTGATACCTTTCAGCAACATTTAGCAACTCACCCAGCCTCTCTGCACCTTGTTCCATGAGAAACTTTCTCAGGTCTGGAGCCATGGAACTCTCTTAATTGCTCTATAAGGACCATTTCCTTAAGATCTTGGGTTTTCCCCAGAGAAGTCCATTTCTCCAAGTATGTCTCTATTCGTGCAGAGAACTGGTGATAGGTTTCACCTGACAGTAGTTTAGCATTCCTAAATTTTTTCCTATAAAATTCTGCATTCTTTTCATATCTTAACAAAAGAGCCTGCTTTAGCATGTCATAATTTTCCTGATCACTTCTGCTCATTTTTGCAAAAACTTCATAAGCTGCCCCACGAAGTCCCTGAGATAACTTTAAGCTCCACCTTTCTCTCTCTAACCCATATGTGGTAGCTAATAGTTCATACCTATTTAGATAGCTCTCTATATCATCGTCTTTCTCAACAAAATGATCTAAATGAAAATTCATAGCTGAGGTTGAGGCTCCCTGGCTAGCAGTGGCATCAGAGGCAAAGGGACTGGCACCATTTTCAGGAGCATGGCCTTGAAACTCAAACTCCCTTAGTCGTAACTCATGTTCCCTTTGTAATCTCTTCTCCTCCTTTTCTGCTTCCCTCTCTGCAGCTAATTTCTTCTCTTCTCTTTCTGCAGCCAATCTTTTGTCTTCTCTTTCTGCCTCCAATTTCTTAGCCTCTTTGTCAGCCTCAATCTGCAACCTCTTAGCCTCAGCCTCAATCTGCAACCTCTTAGTCTCAGCCTCTAATTTTCTTTCGGCCTCTTTTTCTAATCTTCTTTCTTCCCGTTCAATATATTTGTCACATTCAGCAGTGACATAAGAAATCATAATTTGCCCGTCCATTCCTAACTCTTTCGCAGTCTGTACAGCAGCAGATCGAAATTTTGCCAGGTCGGCCATTGTCTAACAGATAAATGTCTAAAATATGTAACTAAACAATTTTATCTATGACTAATTAACTCAGGACAACACAGGCACTGTGAGCTCAACCTTATTTATTTTCACCCAAGGATACCTTTTAATTCTTATTATTCCCTGAAGTGAATTACCCCCAATATTTGTAATAGGGAAAGATTCAAAATCCCGAGAGCGAGACCCCAATATATGTGGTGAAGTGGGATGTTATAAATATTTATAGGGGACTTAGTGTACTGACTGAGATCAGCTGTGAAGGTATCTATATCTAATAAGAGTAGTGTATTATAGATAACCTTACTTGCTGCCACATATGTATACCTCAGTCAGAATTATTCTGGAATAGTTTGATGACTACGTTATATGTCTAGGGTATGTGTATGATGAAGTGTAAGTCATAACAACAACAGACAGATAAACAATTTAATTTATTCCACCACACTTGACAACACTGTGACACTCACATACATAAAACACTCTACGAGGATATCTTAAAGGAGTCACTGATAACTTTTCAAATAACAATATGTATTCAGTGCTGTCATGAATGTATATGTGTCCTGATTCAAATACAAAGGGAACCAGGAATCACAATCAATTTTAATTACAAGTTATATGTACAGAATTTATCAATATGAATCTTGTAGTGACATATATTATTAATAGTATCCTATGTGTGTCAGTTGTGTAGTAGTAATATGAGGTAATACTGGTTTTGTTTTGTTCAAGCTCTGTTGGTATTTGTCATCATGACTTCAATAGTTTGTCTTTGTTGGAACTAGTATTGGAGATGTTCTCAGTTCCTGGTATTAAAACAATTAAATTCCCCTCTTAATTTTATTTTACAATGTCATTTTAAGATGGGGGTACATAATGTTGAGCTCCATGGCCACACTCTCTTATCTTTCGTGATGACTGCAGTAAAAGACTCCTCTGCTCGATTACTTTAATGAGTTCTGGAGCCACCCCACTGGTTGCTATATGGACCAAGGAGTATGCTGTCCACCTCTGGCTTCAGCAAAGCTCTGACCAGGTGCTGCTCAATAACTTTAAGACCACGGTCCCTGAAACAAGAAGGTTGTACCTTCTACGTCAGAACTAATTTATACTCTATTTCTACACTGAGCACAATACATCACAAACATTGAGTTCAGAGCGTTAGGCCAACTGTCAGCTTCATCTGAAATACTTTATACCAGTATTTCCCTCCCTAATGGTTACTACGCCTCTGCAATTCCAGCATTATTTCTTTCTAGTCAATAATCTAGGTGTCAGTGTACTGTTTGGCCATTCCATGCAGTTTTACTTTCCTCCGACACCTTCTGTTCAGGCTGGAGCACTATAGGCTGTACATCATGTTCGCTACTGAACTACACATATATACAGACATAAATTATCAATTTACATTCAATTTTCATTAAAAGATATTGAATATTTCAAGCTTACCACAATTCATGGAAATAATAAACAGTTTCGTTGACTGGCAATGAATATAGCACAACTCCGATCTGCCGATGTCCCAGGCTTTATTTTATAAAAAATATACACTGGTGCTCAACGCACTGCTTCTTAGTAGGTTTATTACAAGATGTGGCAAGGAACAGACGCTCTGAATTGAGTATATTCGCAGCTCTACCCAATCAAACCATGTCTACACATCTTTTCAAAAAAGTACTCCTTTTCACGTTTCCCCTGACAACACAAGATAGTATTTATAGCCCGACCAATCGTGTTTAGTCTTACATTTGTTGCGCTCCAATCAAATAGGAGTTAACATGGTAGGCTATTTCCGTAACGTAATGTTTTTTCAAACACGTTATAAAAAAATTTTATGAGCAGAAATGATTTCATGCTGTCAGGCACCCCCACTATTTTATTTTGGCCATAACTTGGTAATTCCTAGACTATTTGCGTAACGTTTTACATATTCTTTGTCAGCAAACCCTAAGGAACCCAAATATACGAATTTAATGGAGCCAATATGCATTTTCTTCTAGGATAGTCGTGCTGTTACTACCTTCTCACTTCCAAACTTGAGGGTGTCTGGGTACTGTCATGTTTTCAAACGTAAACCGGTATAATGTCATAATTCCCAATAAGCGTTTTTCAGGATTTTAAAAACCTAACTCTGGTATGGGTAGGGTTTTTATCACTGACGATTTGAAAAAAAAAGCCAGTGCTTGTGGCCTTACACGCGTGATGGCAGCAATTGTGTATCGCGCGACGCGTGTTTAGTGTTGCATGTGTCCTTGCTTTCTGCCTCTCCCTTCTCTCTATCCTTTAGTCCATCTGTCTTTTAGTTACGCCGTGTATAAAATGGAATGAATGAAATATTAAATTTAGGTCATTGATCAGCTTGCGTATCTCAAGGTTTTTCCAAGAAATACAGTACACGTTTCATTGAAGAAAGCGTGCAGCGACACAGTAGGCTTTTACTATCAACGTGAAAGCGTTACAATTTGCCGACGAAGTAGAAAACAAGGGGGATTTCGAGTACAGTCATTGTGACAGCACGGTTCTTTACCATTCTTCTTTCCTTTTATTAAATTTATTTGTTAGGCTTTGCATTTACGTTTTAATTTATATATGGGGATTAGAATAATTCACGACAGACTACAACCCACAAAAGCCAGATCCAAACCTCAGAAATGAGGTATCTGAGGAAAGTGGTTGAAGTAACAAGAAGAGACATGGTCCGCAACCAGACGATCCGTCAAGGCCTAAAATCCCATCCGCTGCAGACCCAAATAGAACAGTCCCAACTAAGATGGTTTGGCCATGTCTGCAGAATGGGAGAAGATCGGCTACCACGACAAGCATGGGAAACAAAGAGCCAGGGATCCAGACCTCCAGGACGACCCAGAGTCCGCTGGGAGGACAACATTAGACAATCTTTGAAGGACCGAGGACTAGAATGGAACCAGGCCAGGAAGAAGACAGCTGATAGAATGGTCTGGCGCTCTCTCTTCCAAACCTCTACACCTCACGGTAGAAGGGGAACGACTAAGTAAGTAAGTAAGTATACTGTGCTTTGTTCATTTCTCAGTGCTGCCTCTTCTGCCTGTTTTGCAAGATCGTCTAGGAAATTCCTTTTGTTGGCTCGGGTTTGGCGTTTAACTTCCCTGTCCAGCTGGCTGTACTGTTCGCTATATAGTTGCTTTAACCTGGGGGACTTCGCTTCTGTTTTCTTTCTTTTCATTTCCTTTCTCATCTTTATGGTGTTTAGTGTTTCTGGTGTTATCCAGTCTTGCTTCTTCCTTTCCTGGAATCCTAAGCATGATTTGCTACTTTCCTTATATACTGTTGAAATGGTGTTGAAATTCTGGTCTATATCATCAGTCAATGTCTTTTCCTGGCTTTTGGCAAATTGATATCGTTTCTTAATGTCGGCCACAAAAGCTTTTCTGGTAAGGGGGTCCTTCAATTTGCTGATGCCAAACCTTTTCTGTGTAATTACAGTTGGTCCAGCCCTTCTTAGTTTCACTTTCAGTTTTGCTACTACTAAATGGTGATCACTTCCCACATCTGCACCTCTTCTTACCTTCACATCTTGTAATGCATGTCTCCATCTACCGTTAACCATGATGTGGTCTATCTGGTTTCTGTCCCGACCATTTGGTGATTCCCATGTTAACTTGTGAATTTCCTTATGTGGGAAAAGTGTTCCTCCAATGACCAGGTTGTTAATGCTACAGAAACTTATTAGCTTATCCCCATTTTCGTTTGCTGTTCCGCTGCCGCATTTCCCCATTGTTCTTTCATTATATGTATTGTGTGTACCAACTTTCGCATTGAGATCTCCCATTACTATAACAAGATCATATCTAGGTGTGTCTTCCATTTCTTTCTGCAGTTGTTGATAGAATTCATCCTTGACCTCCTCATCGCTATCATTCGTTGGTGCGTAGCATTGTATTATTGTAGTGTTGGTGAATCTCCCTCTCAATCTTAAATCAGTCTGTTGTTGATGGGTTTCCATTCCAGTAATGTCCTTTCTATTCCTTTCTGTAGAATAATGGCTACGCCTTCATTGTGCTGTCCATCCTCTCTTCCAGAGTAAAGTACTGTTTCTCCTGTTGCTGTTTTAACTTTTAATGCCCCTGTCCATCTGCTCTCACTTATCCCTAGAATGTGTAACCTATAGTTTCTCATTTCTGCCGTGACCTGTCTTAGTTTACCTGTCTCGTACATTGTCCTGACATTCCAAAAACCTATTCTTGTATCCTGTTTTGCGGTCAGGACATCCGTTTTCATGTCAGTGGCTTCCTTTTGGCTTTCACCACTGACAGTCATACGAGCCACAGACTCCGAATGTCCATCCCGCAGCAAAGTTTGTTCATTTGATGTTGTTTCCGTAACTTCATTATTTTTTTTACATAGACAGGGGTGTCAGCCCTATGCTAAAACCCCCAACCTGGAGGACCAGGGTACCAGCTTTTGTCTGACCCCTACCCACACAGACCAGTCCAGCTTGGTTGAACCTACCAGGAGTAAAACTCCCACTGGCATAGCTCTGGGGATTGTCAGGGTACGCAAGCTGCCATACCGCTACAAGGTATAGGTACCATTGATGGCAGTAAACTTTATACAGTTGGTTTATTTAAGTACCACATATGATCATAATGCCAACCATACCACTAAATTAATATGAAACAAATATAAAGGTATGTTATCAGGCACTCGTAGGAAACAAAGAAGTAGAACACTAGACAACAGAAAAACAACAGACATGAGTGGCTTACCCAGGATTTGAACCCTGGACCTTCCGTGCAACAACCCCGCCTAGCCATGCAAGCTAATCATACTATCCTCCCTGCCATCTACGCATCACCAAAAAAATGATGTTTCAATGGCAGGTCATTAGTGCGAACCGCAATACACGACACCGGAAGTCCACCATGGGCAGTTTAGCCTATTAATGACGCAATCACTTCTGTTGTTTCCCTATCCTGCAGTATAGGCCAAGACAAGGACCTTAATACTGTGTCCAGTAAATGATAGTAGACTAGGACAGTGAGAACAGGACAGAGGGTAGTTTTGGTATTGTATAAACATTTATTACACATAAGGAAGGGAAACCCGAGGCCTGTAAACTGTAAATTAATATGAAACAGATATACTTTACAGTTTACAGGCCTCGGGTTTCCCTTCCTTATGTGTAACAACCATACCACTTCACGACATGAAAATAAAGAACTTGGGTTTTCCTTTAACTTCTGAAAACATCAACTTTTGCGAATAGCGAGTATCTTACAGAAGGTCCAACACAAAAGAACATTGAAGTTATATCCCTTAACTAATAAAAGGGAGGTAACCATAATTAGACTTATTTATCACAAACAATTCGCACTTCTATCCTTTTGGTGCCAAATAGTGCACTATTACATTCTTGCACTTTGGTACCGTTACCGGTCATACTGTCACAGTAATTCAGTAAATAAAACATCAGATGGCTTAGCGCAGTTTGAGAGGAAGCGATATTGTTCAGGAAGCGTTAGCCGCCACCATGTCATGGCTCTTCATTGAAGCTGTAGGTGCTTGCAGTCAAGGAATAAATGGGATTCTAAGATACTGGACTAAGAAATGAAGCTATATTAAGCTAAATGATTTTCTCCTTGTTATTGTAGATATTCTTAGTTGACTATGAAAGTCATTCAAACAAACAGCATTAGAGAACACAGTGAGCAAGTGCTTGATCCCACATTTGAATATTGGAACGATGTAGTAAGAATGTACCATTTTAAGCATGAATTGTTTGAAAGTTAAATTTTTGTTAGAAATTTGATTTAAAGTATGTGGAGTAGAAATTATCTTTGCACTATATGGTGAAGTATTAATTTTTATTGAAAATATCAGTTTTAGAAGTGTCAGTGTCACTGTGTATGAAACAGAAGCTACATTGGTTGATACATCATGTGTGGAGTACAAGCTTATGTATGTCAGCTTCAACATAAATCAACTAGAAAAATTTGAATCGGGGATGTCGATTGGAATGTTTACAAAAAGACAGTTATATTTGTGTTAGAAGTGTCAGTGAACAGAGATGGAAATTTGGGTTTGTAGATTTAACAGATTCAGGATTATAGCTAAATTTGCAGTTCAGAAGACGAGGAGCAGATGTGTTTATCAGTATGGTCATATACTAGAATTAGGTGATCGGATAGAGAAGAAAGTAGAGGTTTGAGGATAGTTGCATTGTTTAACATGATTTAAAAATTTTCTCACCTTCAGCAAAGCCATCTTGAAGAATGTCTCCTTTACAGTTCCTGCTGGAGAGACATATGCTCTGGTAAGAAGACATGCCTGGTTGCATTATTTATAAGTAAAATATGTAAATAAGGAATAGTTTTGCAAAACTGCAAGTATAACACAGTCAAATTTACAACCAAAGAGGTTTTAAATCAAGAAACTTGAAGCAACAGAGTGAACAGAAATAGGTAATTGTTAGTCTTATAGTAATGAGAAAAATAGGCGTACATTATGACCATGAGATATTCATCAGGGACACAGCATTGGAAATTGATACAGAAAGAAAGTTTATGCTAAATCTATATGTCTAAAAGAAAAGAAAAAAAGGTTTTACAAAAAAGATATAGTTACTGTTATCTATACTGAGTAAAAGCCAACTCATATTTAAATACTAGCATTGGACCTGGAAAAGGAAGATGTTCATAAAGAAGAGCAAAAAATGACAAATACAGTTAGCGAACTAAACCAAATAAAATAAAACAAAAATTTTAAACACTTATCCCACTGGCCTTGATAATATGGCTTCTGTGTAACTGTTGGCAGTATTATACTTACAATTTTTATTCAATCTGACTGCAATCTTCCTTACCATACATTAGTATGAATAAATAGGTAGGAGAAACAAAAAATGAATACAGGAACAATTTGGAAATAAGCATTAAAGATATAATCAGGCACATCTCATGGAAAGAGAAGAAAACTAATAAAGAAATCCTAGAAAAGCTTAGAAATAAAATTTTAAAAAAGACATAATGAATGAGGTCAAAGTCAGACAGATAAAATAGTTTGTTTGATGTTTTTTGCTGTGTTATTGCAGTTAGTTTCTTCACATTGATATTTCTTTCTTGTTTAGAATTTTTATTTTGTTAATTATATATTAATTGTTTTCACACATCTGCTGTGTCCCATGTCATGTTGTCATAGCTTTTCTGTTTTTCCCACCTTTTTTCCCCTGTTTATTGCTGTGACTGACAAAGGGTAACCTCAAAATATCCAGTGTTTCTGGTGTATTGTTCATTTATGAAACTCCAGCCAATCCCAGTTTTCATTTTATTTACTTTAATTTGCACATGCTGTGGTGGTTTCTGTACCAGGTTATTTTACATGATGCGGTTGCTAGCACCTCACATAACTCTTCATAGTCACCTTTTTATGATAAACCTAGTAGGACACAGAGGTTCTATTCTTTCCTCTCTGTTTTTTGGGCCCCCAGGATCCACGTCATCGTATATCATCATTACCTTTCAACTCCTTGTGGCGCATAGGCCTTTAGCAAGCCCACTCCAAGCCTTCCTATCCTGTGCCATCTGTTTAAAGTCTTTCTTTGTCTTCCTTATCATTATTTAAGGCTCCTGTTATTCATGTGTTTTGAAGTCTGCCTCTATTTCTTTTACATTGGGGATTCCAGAACAAGGACTGTCTTGTAATCTCTTCTTCTTTGGTCCTTAGGTGCTGACCATCATGCCTGGTGGCGTCTTGTAGGGCAGCAACAAACTGCTTCCACTTTGCTCGGTCGGCGGCCATCCTTTGTGCAGTGCCCTAGCTCTGTTTCATTCTTTGCATCTCGGCCTCCACAGTTCTATGCCAAGTTGTTTTTGGTCGGCCTCTCTTTCGCTTTCCTTCAGGGGTCCATAGCATAGCTGTTCTTGCAGTGGCATCAAGGTCTCTTCTGGGGACCTGGCCAACCCAACTCCAGCGTCTGCCAGCTATGATGGTGTGCATGTCCTCTTGGTTGCTCTGAGAAAGCAGTTCTTGATTGGTGATGGTATGTGGCCAAAAGATTTGGAGAATTTTCCTTAGGCAGGTTGTGTGGAAAGAGGACAATTTTGACATTTTCTATTTGTCACACCAAAGAAATCCTTCTCTTCTGTATAAGTACCGATTCATAAAAGTCTCTTAACTTCTTGGTTGTAGTTTTTAGTATTCTCCATGTTTCAGAGCCATACAATTGTACTTTTGAGTTGAATATTATAATTTTTGTGTTCGGCTTGATTTCTTTTCATTTCTTTATACAGTGCAGTTCGGATAAGCGGAATTCGCTTAAGCCGAATTTCGTTGTCAAAGCAGTTTTGCAGGTCCCACTCAGAAGTATTCTTTGGTAGAAACTCCTGATAAGCAGAATTTTGGATAAACCGGAGTATTTTACATGGCCCAAGTGGCTTCCACTTATCTGGACTGCACTGTATTTTCAAAAGGCAATGAAGACTACTCTTGGTTTTTTTGTGTGTTCTTATTTGGATATCACTGTCCGTTCCTCCAACTTTGTCTTTATTGCTGGTAAGATACATGTATGAGTTAACACCTTAAACATGATCCACATGATGAGTATAATATTTAAATTATGTAAAATTATTGAAATAACATCCATCAGTCTGGTATTTGCCTTTATCCTAATCTACCTTTATTCCCTAGGTGGGTCACACGGGAAGTGGTAAGAGCACCATTGTCAGACTGCTGTTTCGTTTCTATGATGTTCATTCAGGATGTATCAAAATTGATGGACAGGACATAAGTCAGGTGAGTTTGTCTCCAGCCTACTTGTTGTTTAACTACGGCTCCTGAGCTTATCGCTCTTTTGCAGCCAATGCCAAGTTGAAGACTCCTTGGTATTATCTACAGTGTAGATCTAAGCTTTTGCTGTAGCTTTTCTGCCATTCTGAAATGTGCTGAGTTGAAGTCATGAACGCAGTTTCTCCAGCTTTGGCTTGCATTTGAAGAATCGTCACATCTGGTTGAAAGCTAGTAGTAAGAAGTGCATGGCGTAATGTGCATTCTCCACCATCGGGGCTCTCCAACTATGTAGAGCTAAAATAATGTGCTCTGGTTCTGGGCTGTGCCAAGGAATTGCCATGTCCTGTACAGAGCCACTTCTCAGTTACCCCTTCCTATGACTGGGTCCATAGTGAGATCCTCCTGCATGTAGTCAACCAGGTCAAAGCCAAAGAATTACATCTGGGGCTCTAGTGACTTTTCCAAGCTTAGTGTACAATGCTTGGTTCTCAACAAGTGTCACCACAGGGGAATCCCTGGAAGTGTTTGGATGATGTCAAGAGTCAGTGAGGGTGTAATTAGCCTCACATACAGATTTTCACTTCTATATATGTATATTGTAGCATTGTGCTTGTGGCGTGAGGTTTTATTTGGCTCTTAGATCAGTATAGTACTGACAATTTCAGAAATAGAATTTCTGCAGAAAATGGTGAAGTCCCAGTGTCTGAGAGAACTACTGGTATCACAAATTAGTTACGGCTGTGAATGTTCTGATCTCGAAAAGTTAGTAGAGAGGAGACCGACATTACTTGCCACCTCCGCTGTGTAACTAACTGTGATATTAAGACAAGGAAACAGATTTTTACTTAACAATGATAAAATTGACAAGTCGTTCAAATACAATTTCCTTATTATTTATTTAGTATATACACTATCTACTCTTGTGCTGAGGGGTGAATGTTTGAAAAAAATGGAATGTAATGGATTTGTAAGTTTACATATGATTTACAAATATTTATATAGATATATAAATATATTACAACAAGTTTTCCAATTATAGGAACAAAAAATTATATCAGCTGTGCTGTTATTCAATTATAGTACAGGTATCAGCTGTGCTGTTAATTACGTCTATAACAATTATTAGCTATGCTGTTAATCTTTGTCTCTTGCTATGCTACTCAGTTTTTCGTCACTGACAGTTTCTATGCTCACAATGCTGACAGAAATGGCACTAATGTGTACTCATCTCTTAAAAGTTCTGTCCTTCTTGGTTTGGTTGACACAAAACACCCGCTGTTTGTCGTTTCGTTAGCCCACCCAAGACTGAGGGGGACTAAAGATGTATCTCAGGTACAGTCTCTGTGCTCCTGTGAAGTTCCAGGCAGCTGGATTGACTGGACATACGACCTCAGGTTTGATGACACGAATAAAACCCTCTAAGATTTTAAACCGGCCAGGTTTTGATTCGATTTAGTGAAGCAGGCTGCAGGTCAATGCCCTCAGATAAGCTATAAATCAAAGCTGACAGCTCCTCTCTTCAGTCGGTCGGTATCTCTGGCTTCGTGTCTGGTGTTGTGTGCTTTAGCATAAAATCTCGCCCGATTATATAGGCAGGTAAAGTAACTTCTACTGGTTAAGGAAAGCGTTTGGTTGGTTTCTGGCGGAGCAAGCTGATTGGTGGTCTGCAGTTTCGTCTTATGCTCGTACAGCCTAATGTTATTCAGTTTTCTTCCGCCATCTTGCGTGAACAAGATGGCCATGACCCACATCCGAAAAAAACAGGGCTTAAGTTTTTTTCCTGGCGTAACTTCTTGTAATTTATTCCGGCTCAGCAACTGTGCGTTGATTGGCTGGGGCAAATTTGTATCCCGACATAATGATTTAACAAAGTAGTGGGGTTACACACACTCATTTCACGACATAGCCCCATCCTTTCCTAGCTGTGACCTGTCATAGCTGAAGTGTAAACACCTGCTGTAGTTAATCATTTTGCGTCTGTCCTTCCAGAATAATAGGGTGTCGACTTAAAAAATCAGCTCCTACATTGTCTCTTCCCGGAATGTAATTCACGGTAAAGGAATAAGGCGCCAGAAGCAGACTCCACCTTAACAATCTCGAATTTAACTTTTTAGATGCAGCGAAGAATGTTAAAGGCTGGTGATTGCTTTGGACAATGAAGTGTGTCCCATACAGGTAAGGTGAAAATTTGTCGATGGACCAAATTAGAGCCAAACATTCTTTCTCTATGGTCGAGCAGTTCAACTCAGCTGCATTCAGCTTCCTACTGGCGTAGGCGACTGGTAAAAGTTCCTCCGGCTGGGCTTTTGATTGCTGCAAGAAAGTTGCACCAATACCTATACTGCTAGCGTCCGTCCTTAATACAAATTCCTGTGTGATATCGGGTAGCGTAAGGATTGGTTTGCTGGTGAGTTTTGCTTTTAGCTCTGTGTAAGCTTTTTCACAATCAGCATTCCATTGGATTTTGTCAGGCTGTCCTTTCTTAGTTAAGTTAGTTAATGGTGCACACAGAGAGTTAAAGTGGGGTATGTACTTCTGATAGAACCCACATAATGACACGAATGATCTCACATCTTTCTTCGTTTGAGGTCTGGGTGCCTTCTTTAACTTTTCTATATTCTTTGGGTCAGGAGACATATGACCTGTAGAAATAGTGTGACCTAAGAATTCCAACTCCTTACAACCGATATAGCACTTGGTTGGACGTGCAGTCAATCCAGTGGCTCTCAGTCTGTCAAACAACATGGAGAGCGCTACTATATGCTCTTCAAATGTGTTTGTAGCAACAAGAATGTCATCCATAAAGTTAGTGATATGGGGATTTTGTAGAGGTTCCAACAATTTCCTCATCATTCTTGAAAAGATACTTGGAGCATTTTTCAGCCCAAAGGGTAGTACATTAAACTCGTAGTGTCCGTCTGATGTACTAAATGCCAGCATTTTCCTAACTTCTGGTTTCACTGGTATTTGGTAGTATCCCTTGCTTAGATCTACCTTCGATAAATACCTAGCCTTACTCAGTTTAGAGAACAGCTGGTTGGTGTCAGGTAATGGGTCCACCTGAGATTCTGTGATCGCATTAAGCTTCCGGTAGTCAATACATAACCTGTGTTCACCACTTGGTTTTCTCAATAGCACCACACTTGAGCTATAGGGAGATTCAGACTTTGAAATAATTTTCTCTTTTAAGAGATAGTCAATCTCATCCTTGAGTGCTTGTGCTTGCTATTGTTCAGTCCATGTCCGCAACAATGCTTCCAGTGGACCATGTATGGGGACGGCAATACAACAACGTTGCCGAACCCACACCTATTTCTATTGTAAGGGGCAGTATACTGAAGTGGGGCCTGTCTTCATCAATTACTTGGTACAGCCCTGGTTCCTACCTCCTGTAGTTCGGGTTTGTTTCTGCAGCTTTTTTAAAACTGGTTGCTGACTAACCAAATTTTTCAAATGATCCAGGCCATGGTGTTCCGACAAATATCTAGTCGGGGTGGGATGTCTCTCGTCCCCTCTCTGTACAATACAGAGAGTTGCCATGGTTACTGGTGTAACAGTAGGTCTCTTTATCACTGCATCTACCTGTTGCTTTCTCTTGTGTATTTTCTTTGTGGGCCTACGTCTGCAACAATGCTTCCCTAGGTCCTGTAACTGGTCTACGCTTCTGAATGAGGTTACCTGGTTACATTCTGAACAGGATTTCATATACCAACTTATGTCTTCAATTATTCCTGGCCAGTAATATTGCAATGCTATATTTTGACCAGTGGCCCCTTTTCCTCTGTGACCACTGCCTGATGTAGCATGCTCTTGCTCCATAATTTCCTCCCTGTAGAATTTTGGCACTACCAGCTGTCCATGCCCTTTAGGTCCTTTTCCAGCTTGTCTGTAGAGTAGGCCATTTTCCATATAGTAGTCTCCTTTCTCTGGAGGGTTATAGGCCTTTGGCAATTTGCCAAAACAAGGCTTCACTGTGCTATCTGCTGTTTGAGCCTTTTTCATCTTTGTACGATGAATGTTTATTGGGTCTCCCTCCTCCTTTTTGGTGCTCGACCTGGTATGGTTTGCTGCCATGACAACAGGTTTTATTGGGTCACCCAAAAAGACATATTTACATCCTATTACCAGCGGGTATATAGGATCATCACTTACTGCTGCTCTTATCACTCCTTCCACATAGCGAGTTCTCACGTTGATCCTTGCTATGGGAAGTGTCATGGTGCCAGTTCCCTGCATTGCCCCTTGTATGTCCACTGTTTCTGTGGTAAGTTGGTCAGGGTGCACTAGGGTTGCACTCACGACTGAGTCGAATTCCAAACCTGAATCATATAAGCACTGAATTTTAGTGCCATTACATGTCACTTCCTCACAGACAGGGGGATGATGGAGGTCATTCTGACTAACTGCCAGTTCCTTCCTTCCCTTGTTCCCTGTTGTGAGACATGCAGCGTAATAAGGAGGGTTGTTCCTTCTGCAGTCTGCAGTATTGTGGTTACTCATTAGACAAGTTTTACACCACTTTTCTTCCTTGTGGTAAGGTGTCTTATCCGATCTTAGAGGGTTTTTGTCCTTTTGGTCAAATCTTTGTTTGTTCCTTGTGGTATGGTCCTTTTGTTCATATTTGGTATAGTTTTGTGATGATTTGAAGTTTTCACCCTGCTTCTTCTTATTTCCTAATAATTCTGCCTGAGCTGCTTGATATCTCTCAGCAACAGTTACAATATCTTCCAATCTCTCTGCTCCTTGTTCCATGATAAACTTCCTCATTTCTTGAGGCATGGACTCTTTCAATTGCTCCATCATTATCATTTCTTTCAGATCCTGACACCTTCCTAAACTACTCCATTTTTCCAAATAGGTTTCCAATCTAGCAGAGAATTGGTGATAGTTTTCTCCTGGAAGAAGTTTAGCTGTTCGGAATTTCTTTCTAGATGATTCTGAGTTCTTTTCATATCTCACAAGCAGTGCCTGCTTCAGGATTTTGTAATCTTCCTGGTCATTTCTTGAGAGCTTCAAATATACATCATAGGCCACACCTCTCAATCCCTGAGATAGTTTAAGACTCCACTTTTCTTTCCCTAAGCCATAGGTAGTGGCAAGTCTTTTGTATCTATCCAGGTACGACTCAATGGCGTCTTCTTTCTCAACAAATGGGTCCAGATGAAAATTCATGGCCCCACTTAAGGTGCTCTGGCTGGAGCTACTCTCAGAGTGAGGTGAGCTACCACCATTATTGCCAGTATTTGCCTGAATTTCAAGCTCTTTTAATCTCAACTGATGGTCTCTCTCTGCTTGTAATTTCCTTTCCTCATTTTCAGCCTCCCATTTCTTGGCTTCAATTTCTAATCTTTTGGTTTCTCTCTCAGCTTCCAGTCTTTTGTCTTCTCTCTCAGCTTCCAGTCTTTTGTCTTCTCTCTCAGCTTCCAGTCTTTTGTCTTCTCTCTCAGCTTCCAGTCTTTTGGCTTCTCTTTCAGCTTCCAGTCTTTTGGCTTCTCTTTCAGCTTCTGCTTGCAACCGCCTTTCTTCAGCCTCTAATTTCTTTGCTTCTCTATCAGCCTCTAATTTATTTGCTTCAGTCTCTAATTGCAACTTTCTTTCTTCCCTATCCATGTGTTTGTCCACTTCTGTTGTGACATACTGAGTGAGAGCATCACCTGTCATATTTAATTCCTTACCCATCTGCATGACCGCAGTTCTGAACTTCACTAGGTCAGCCATGGCGTTACTTAGATAGGGTATGTAAATTTACTATATCCAAATGTTATAATTAAACTTAATTAATTTAAATAAACAATTAATTTCCGTGCAACTTTGTGAGCATCAACTATTTACTGAGTACTAAATGGTACTCCTCCTAAGAAAACAATAAAAAATCCTATTATAGAATTTTTTTCAAAAATTTGTTTCTTTTGTTATCTATGGGTGGCACAAGATAGAGTTAGTAGATAGATGAATAGACTAAGTATGGCTCAAGGTATATAGAAATATCCCAGGAACAAGCCCCCAGTGTGGCGTGAGGTTTTATTTGGCTCTTAGATCAGTATAGTACTGACAATTTCAGAAATAGAATTTCTGCAGAAAATGGTGAAGTCCCAGTGTCTGAGAGAACTACTGGTATCACAAATTAGTTACGGCTGTGAATGTTCTGATCTCGAAAAATTAGTAGAGAGGAGACCGACATAACTTGCCACCTCCGCTGTGTAACTAACTGTGATATTAAGACAAGGAAACAGATTTTACTTAACAATGATAAAATTGACAAGTCGTTCAAATACAATTTCCTTATTATTTATTTAGTATATACACTATCTACTCTTGTGCTGAGGGGTGAATGTTTGAAAAAAATGGAATGTAATGGATTTGTAAGTTTACATATGATTTACAAATATTTATATAGATATATAAATATATTACAACAAGTTTTCCAATTATAGGAACAAAAAATTATATCAGCTGTGCTGTTATTCAATTATAGTACAGGTATCAGCTGTGCTGTTAATTACGTCTATAACAATTATTAGCTATGCTGTTAATCTTTGTCTCTTGCTATGCTACTCAGTTTTTCGTCACTGACAGTTTCTATGCTCACAGTGCTGACAGAAATGGCACTAATGTGTACTCATCTCTTAAAAGTTCTGTCCTTCTTGGTTTGGTTGACACAAAACACCCGCTGTTTGTTGTTTCGTTAGCCCACCCAAGACTGAGGGGGACTAAAGATGTATCTCAGGTACAATCTCTGTGCTCCTGTGAAGTTCCAGGCAGCTGGATTGACTGGACATACGACCTCAGGTTTGATGACACGAATAAAACCCTCTAAGATTTTAAACCGGCCAGGTTTTGACTCGATTTAGTGAAGCAGGCTGCAGGTCAATGCCCTCAGGTAAGCTATAAATCAAAGCTGACAGCTCCTCTCTTCAGTCGGTCGGTATCTCTGGCTTCGTGTCTGGTGTTGCGTGCTTTAGCATAAAATCTCGCCCGATTATATAGGCAGGTAAAGTAACTTCTACTGGTTAAGGAAAGCGTTTGGTTGGTTCCTGGCGGAGCAAGCTGATTGGTGGTCTGCAGTTTCGTCTTATGCTCGTACAGCCTAAATTTATTCAGTTTTCTTCCGCCATCTTGCGTGAACAAGATGGCCACGACCCACATCCGAAAAAAACAGGGCTTAAGTTTTTTTCCTGGCGTAACTTCTTGTAATTTATTCCGGCTCAGCAACTGTGCGTTGATTGGCTGGGACAAATTTGTATCCCGACATAATGATTTAACAAAGTAGTGGGGTTACACACACTCGTTTCACAACAGTGCTTAGCTGGTGGTCATATAAAGAGGACTTCAGATATGCCTCCATGGATTCCAGCCTACTTAAAACAGCAACCTGTGTGTTGCAACATTAGTCTGTGTTCTGCAGTTTTCCACATTGATTGTTAATGGGACCCAAAAGGGGAGCAATAAAGAGTAACACTGTACCCTACCATGCATGTCATAAAAGGAGACTAAGGAAGGATGAGCATGGGGCTGGCAACCCCATCCTGTAGAATCTTTAAGCCAGAATAACCAACAACAAGGGAGGTCAACTAAAGAGGAAGTAAGGAAAGAATGGGACTACTGCTCCATCAGACATGTTGTATCATCATCAGGTGCCATCTCCACATCGAAGGTCAGCTGCAGTGGATCTCCAACATCTTCTGTCTCTTGTCTTGATGGTGCACTCTGATAGACTCTTTCATGTCTCTTGTCTTGATGGTGCACTCTGATACTCTTTCCTGTCTCTTGTCTTGATGGTGCACTCTGATAGACTCTTTCATGTCTCTTGTCTTGATGGTGCACTCTGATACTTTTTCCTGTCTCTTGTCTTTATGGTGCACTCTGATACTCTTTCCTGTCCATCTGTTGTCTTGATGGTGCACTCTGATAGACTCTTTCCTGTCTCTTGTCTTGATGGTGCACTCTGATAGACTCTTTCATGTCTCTTGTCTTTATGGTGCACTCTGATACTCTTTCCTGTCCATCTCTTGTCTTGACGGTGCACTCTGATAGACTCTTTCCTGCCCACCTCTTGATGTTATCTTCCCCCTTATAGTGCTGACTTCCTCTTGCACCTTTGTCTTTCATCTCTTACTTCTATTATGATCTTCAGTAAGGTGTTATGTCTTTTTACATGGCCAAAATATTTTAGCTGCCTAATTTTGATCTTCTTCATGAATTCTCTTTAGACGTATTGTAAGGGGCAACTAATATGAAGTTATACGTGGTGCCAGCAACCACTTCGTATAAAACAAGTTCCTCCAGAAACCACCACTTTTATACAGGCTTCCTACAGCTGCAGTGGTAGCTCGATGCTCTATCGGGAACAGGAAAATACTGATGATGATGATTTAGATGAAGTAACTCTGCTATAGACTCATCGTGTTCTCATTAGTTAAGTTACAACTATGAAACACTATGTGTTTGTTTGAGAGTCCTGCTCTGTTTCTCTGTATTGCTTATCTGAATATTTAAACTAATTTGCCTTTTTTTCTTCTTGTTACAAATTGATTTTGATGATTATGTAGCGTAGAATTAATTTTTATTGATAATATCAGTAAATAATTTCTATTGGAAATTTCAGTTCAATCGTGCATTCAGTAGAGGTGAGATGTTAATCAGAGCTGTCAGTTTCACTGTGTATGAAACAGAAGTTACATTTGCCTTAAAGTGTCAGTGTATTTAAACGTGTATAGAATAACAGTTACATCTGAATTAGATGTGGTGATGCATCGTGTGTGCTGTATAAGCTATATTTGGGTCTCTTCAACACAAATCAAGTAGAAACATTTGAATCACGAATGTCAGTTTGAATATTTTTAAAGAGAAATTATATTTGTGTTAGAAGTGTCAGTGGAAAGAGATGAAAATATTAATGTGTGAACGTTATATGACTTACCTTATATCCTAGATTAGGAACAAATGATACATTTGTTTTTCTTTTAATAAAAAAATGTCATTCAATCCTTGATGGGTTATAATTAGGATATATAGTGTGGTTAATTCAAGATAATAATTCCGATATCAAAATACGGCATTGTCTGCCCACTGCACTCAGTCCAAATAGAGTAAATCAAAAATGTAAAATTGTGTGAATGTATTTGTGTATGCCCACTCCTCTCCATTAAAAAAAAAAAGAAAAAAAAAACACTCACAACTGCCATGTTCTTAACAAGGGGTAGAAGGGTGGCAGCACTAATGTGTCAGGGATGACACCCAATCAACCAATCATCTGCCAACATCAACAAGCATGATGAGACCCCCTCCAGAGTCCCTTTTTCTCATCATACCATCACTGATTCTTATATATTAATTTTTGTTCGAGTTATATTTTGTTTTTACTATATTGTGCAGTTCTCTAGGTCTTGACTGTTCTCAACACCTGTTCTACAGTTTGGATGAATTGCATGCCTGCAAATAATCTAATATGATAAGTCTTCAAAATGGCTCATCCTGAGCTGCATGAGACAGAAAGAATGAATGATGACTGTGTCTAAGTAACATTTTTTTGTCCCCACATCTATTTTAGTTGAATGAAATAATCATTATTTATTCTAAATATTCAAATATCAGGTTACACAAAAATCTCTGCGCAGCAACATTGGAGTGGTTCCTCAAGATACTGTTTTGTTTAACAATGATATTAGGTGAGTATAACCTATGTATAAGATGTCTAACATATGCACAAGATATAAGTTTAACCTATTTATAAGAAGTAAGTGCCTGGTTCGAATCACGGTACCAACATGCTCAAGTCTACCTAGCTGTAAATGGGTACCTGACTCTGCTCTCTGAGTTAGGGAAGGAAAAGGCAGCAAGGAAGGGAACTGGTCACCCCACCTCTCAATGCTGGACCTAGTATAGTGAAGTCTCAAACATTTCACTCCCCTATGGCAGTATCTGCTATGGAAATACCTTTATCTTTTTATTTTAATAAGAAATAAGACTAACCTTCATATAAGATGGAAGTTTAACCAGTGTATAACAAGTAAGTCTAACCTTCATATAAGATGGAAGTTTAACCAGTGTATAATAAGTAAGTCTAACCTTCATATAAGATGGAAGTTTAACCAGTGTATAACAAGTAAGTCTAACCTTCATATAAGATGGAAGTTTAACCAGTGTATAATAAGTAAGTCTAACCTTCATATAAGATGGAAGTTTAACCAGTGTATAACAAGTAAGTCTAACCTTCATATACAATGGAAGTTTAACCAGTGTATAACAAGTAAGTCTAACCTACACATAAGATGGAAGTTAAACCTTTACACATAATATAAGTAAAACCAACACACAATATGGAAGTTTAAACCTGTACATATAGTGTAAGTGAAAAGATGGAAGTTCAACCTGTACACAAGATGTAAGTTTGATTCACATACAAGAAGTTAGTTGAATCTCTGTGCAAGTTTTATGTCTCCCTCACATAGAAATTGTAAGCTAGGCACAAGAAATGAATCTGACATACACACCTGATGTAAATCTTACTGGTAGTATACAAAATATTCATACAGTCATATTCAATTCAGTGGAGCACTATCTCCAACGTTAGGCCTTGGAATTTGTTGCTTGAGAAGGATTCTCAACATTATATGGCAAAACAAGATTAGACATGAAGATATCTAGAGATAAAACTAATCTTCTTTGTGTACCATGCCAGATGGCATAGGCGATCGTGTATCTGCGCAACTTCCTGTATCATGCCTGTTAATCTCCTGAGACAAAAACCTGTACGCCAGACCATTAAAAACCCTTAAAAACACTCAAAAAACCTTACGCAAAAAATATTTCAATAAATTATACACTATACAGTTTTCAAATGAGAAGTGGCATGTACAAATTAATTAACATTTGAAATAATGTGATATAAAACATACTAATAAAATCTCATGCTGTTCTTTGTGTGTACTTGAAATGTGATTGATAATCATTTAAAATATCTGTTATATCCCTTAAAGTTATCACAGCATTCATAACATGGTGGTGATTGTGTTAGTTTTGTAAAATGCACCAGAAAATCAATAACTTTATAACAGAATTCAGATTATAACTATAACAGTGATGAAGATATATATATATAATGTAATACAAATGGAGATAGAAACACTCCCATGTTTAAAAGAAAAAATATGCTAGTAGTTGTAAATTGATGTGCTCTGAGAATGCACTGCCCTACCATTATTCTAATGAAAAAATGATTTTTGATTATGCTATTTTTAAATTAAGGAAATCATCCCTTGCATAAAATACTGCTACTACTACTACCATGACCTCTGACCCTATCTGAGAGCTTTCAGTTCTTTGAGTTAGGCTCAGCCATCATTTGATGGATGAATTATTTCAAATAATAATCTTGGGAGGGAAAAACCTGTTAAAATGAAGAACAGTGGGTTATCTGTTCAGTTTGGCCTTAAAAAATAATTCAGAGACGCAGTAAAAAGGGGTAATGGTTAGGTTTCGGAATCCTAAACCTAACCCTAAACCCTAACTATAATCCTAACGATATCGGCGACTTATTTGTATGACATCAAAGAACATGACCCTATCGGCTTTCAGTTCTTTGAGTTTTCAACATTTGTAAAAAAAAACATCAAAGAACATGGGACCCATGTCCTTCATTTCAAAGGCAGTAAAAAGGGGTAAAAATCCTAAACCTAACCCTAAACCCTAACTATAATCCTAACGATATCGGCGACTTATTTGTATGACATCAAAGAACATGACCCACTGTCCTTCATTTCAACAGGAAAACTCTAACACAAATTTACAAAATTATTATAAAAAATTGTTGATCAGTGGTAATGGATTTATTGAAAAATATAGCTGTGAACCACGATTGCTGGTATAAAGTAATGTATGGATTTACTCTAAAATCAGAAATGATTATGCAAAGAAACTTCTTTTATACTTATGTACACTGGATAGTACAACATTAATTTATCAAAAATGTATAAAAGGGGAAACAATAATTAGAAAGACGAAACACGTGATACAAAATAAAACAAAGCAAAACAAAGAACGAACAACATTAGAAAATATTTCACCAAATTATGAACACACTATTGAATACTTAGATTATTTTTGAAATTCTGAAAATGGTGACCGGGGGTAGTTGCAAAGTTGTTGATGATAGATAGCTAAACAAAATCACTTTGTCTCGTCGAGCATCCAAATGAATGAGATTTTATACAGGATTTGATTGGTTGTTGGGTGACATCTCATTTTAAAAATAGATGCAGAGAAATCCTTGGATTTTAAAAAATGGTTTTAAAAAGTAAAACAAAACACAGACCTTAAGAATTAAGTGAATTGTTTTCCTGTACAAATCTCTTGTGTTGACTTATATTTATTTTGCAAAATTGGATTATGTTTATTTGTAGTGCAGTCTTGTGTTCAATTTTAAATGCAGACTTATTTACTCTAAATTAATGTATACTACCATATAAAAAAAACATAAAGCCTTGCTACAAACCATGAAGGAAAGAAGAGTTGAAAGCAAATGTGTATGAGGAAGACAATGCTATATGTGGGAAGATAACATCAAGATATGGACAGAAAAGAGCCTGTCAGAGTGTTCCATCAAGACAAGATATGGACAGGACAGAGCCTGTCAGAGTGTTCCATCAAGACAAGATATGGACAGGAAAGAGCCTGTCAGAGTGTTCCATCAAGACAAGATATGGACAGGAAAGAGCCTGTCAGAGTGTTCCATCAAGACAAGATATGGACAGGAAAGAGTCTTTCAGAGTGTTCCATCAAGACAAGATATGGACAGGAAAGAGCCTGTCAGAGTGTTCCATCAAGACAAGATATGGACAGGAAAGAGCCTGTCAGAGTGTTCCATCAAGACAAGATATGGACAGGAAAGAGCCTGTCAGAGTGTTCCATCAAGACAAGATATGGACAGGAAAGAGCCTGTCACAGTGTTCCATCAAGACAAGATATGGACAGGAAAGAGCCTGTCAGAGTGTTCCATCAAGACAAGAGACAGACAACATTGGAGATCCATTGCAGCCGACCTTTGTTGTGAAGATGGCAGCTGATATCACATCCTATCAATGTATACTTCATATTTGTAATTGTGTGACCTGATTATTTATTGTGTATATTGATGTTTGTTTATTGTGTAAATTGTTGTTCGTGTATTATGTAGGCTGGTATTGTTATGTTGATTAATATTTATGACATGAGAAGACTTTCATCTTGTGAACTGCTATGCATGTTCTTGCGCTAAGTGCATATGTTGGCATGTTTCTCAGGTATAACATCAGGTATGGGAGACTGGATGCTTCAGATAAGGAAGTTGAGGATGCAGCCAAAGCAGCAGAAATCCATGATAGGATACTCTCATTTCCCAAAAGTAAGTAGGTGTCTAATACAGCTGAGGAGGAAGTGTGAAGGGAAATGAAAGCAACAGTGGTGCATGGTAAATATCTGATGTTTGCTAGTACTTGGAGATGGAGTGATGTTATGGTGGTGCTGTGAAGTTTAATAGTGACTGAGGGAGATTCTGTAGAGGATCTGGCTGTTTCTAATGGGAGATGTCTGAAGAAATGTCTGATGGTGCCTGAGTCTGAGGAAATGTTTGATGGTGCTTATGAGTCTGAGGAAATGTTTGATGGTGCCTATGAGTCTGAGGAAATGTTTGATGGTGCCTATGAGTCTGAGGAAATGTTTGATGGTGCCTATGAGTCTGAGGAAATGTTTGATGGTGCCTGTGAGTCTGAGGAAATGTCTGATGGTGCCTATGAGTCTGAGGAAATGTCAGATGGTGCCTATGAGTCTGAGGAAATGTTTGATGGTGCCTATGAGTCTGAGGAAATGTCTGATGGTGCCTATGAGTGATGTCTTGTGGTGGTTTTCGAAGATCTTTCATGATGTATATATATAAGGTGCATATTATTACAGCTATCTAGTAGTGTCATCGTGGGCTGGGCAGATTTTTAAAAATGTGTTCAGTAGTCTGGATTCTGATTTCACAAGGACATTCATTAGTATGAGATATCCTGAAGTGACAGAAGTGGTCTAGTAGTCGTCAGTGGCCAGTTCTCAGATGGAAACCACAGAAGCTGATTCCCTTGCAGGAAGTCATCAGAGCATGTTTGTGTGCTGTCACATTATTTATTTCTGTAGCATTTGTTTTTCATGTTGAGATAACCAACCTCATGCTCAACCTTATTTTACTATATGTAATTATTATTATACAGGTATGAGAACTCTCTGTTTACGTGAACTTTAATTACATCTTCTTCTTCTTCTTCTTCTCGTTCGATGTTGTTTAGAAATGTCTACACAAGAAGTCCGGTTTTCTGGATGTATGTTGCTGTGGTTGAAAGTTCTTCAAGACTCCCAAACAGCTTTGTGTGGATGTGCGTCTCTGTGGGCCAATGTTCAGTTCGCAATTGACTAAGCATGTGGCAGTCTTGCAGGATGTGTTTGGCTGTCTGTGCTGCCTGTCCACACGTACATAGGGGTGATGGGACCAATCTCAGTCTGTATAAGTGACTGTTCAGTCTGTTGTGTCCTGTTCTCATACGGAACAGGATCACCTGTTTTGCTCGATCAAGATATTGATAGTTGTCTCTTTGTTGATCAATTTTCCTGATGGCCTTGATAAGGGTCTTCTTTTCCTGGAATGTGATTGTTTGTTCTTTTTGTTCCTGTGTTGCTCCCTCTTTTGCTAACATATCTGCTCTCTCATTTCCTGGTATGCCACAGTGTGATGGTATCCACTGTAGCACTACCCTTCTTTTGATATTTACTTCGCATAGGACTTTGTTTAATTCTGGCAGTTTATCACTGTTGAGGGCTTGCAGAACTGACATTGCATCGGTAAGGAATACAACCTGCTGACATTGGCTTATTGTGTTATTTATTATTCCTGCAGCAATGCTTATGGCCTGTACTTCAGCAGCATAGTTTGAACAGAATATTCCAGTAGGTGAACAGGTGGATTCATTTTCTTTGTCTGGATAGACCACATAAACTCCTGCGCCTCCGTTCTTCACTGCTCTGGTTGCAGATCCATCAGTATATACTTGGATCCATGCTTCTCTGGGGTATAGTTCTTCAATCATGTCACATGCTGCTATTTTCCTTTGGAGAGTATTTAGCTCTCCCATGGGGCAGGTGGTAGTTATGGAGGTCTTAATACTGAAATTTTGATGTTGTTCCCATGGGGTTGGGAGGAGTGTGGGAGTTATTTCCTTAGTGATGTCTGGTAGTTCATCCTTGTATGTTCTAATTAGTTTTTTGGACCGATGCACAAAACTGCTTCTCTTCAACCTCCCACTGGCTAAATCTCCAAATCTAGTTTTCATTGGATGTGCGGGCATGTTCTTGTACTTTTCTGCTTGGATCAGGGTCTTAGTGTCTCGTCTGTATAATAAAGGTGGAATGCCTGTGATTTTTTCCATTTCATTTATTGGTGTGGTCTTCATGGCACCCGTGATCAACCTAAGCGCTTGATTTTGTACTTTATCTAAGGCTTGTAGGTGTGATTTGGCTGCTGTAGACCATGCTGCTGATCCGTACTCTAATATAGGTCTTATTGCACCTGTATACACTTTCTTTAGTGTTGTTTCGTTAGCTCCCCAACTTGATCCAGCTATTTTCCTCAGTATGGAAAGTTTTCTTCTCGCTTTAGCCTCTGTTCTCTCGATGTGGTGCCTCCATGTCATTCTCTTATCTAATGTAATGCCCAAGTACACCGGTTCCTCATCTGTTTGGACATGTATATTTCCAAGTCGTATCTCTCCTGCTTTGTCTTTGTTGGAGAGCGTGAAAAGTGTTGTTGATGATTTTTCAGCGTTGATCTGCACCATCCATTTCTCTGCCCATGCTGCTATGTTGTCTGCTGCCCTTTGTATTCGCTTATTAGCGATAGTTAGATGTTCTTCTACACACCACACCACCAAGTCGTCAGCGTATAGGGCAGCTCTCACACCTTGTGGCAGATCGTGGATGAGGTCATTGATGAATACAAGGAACAGGGTGGGAGACAATACCGAGCCTTGAGGAACTCCATGTTTTAGGAGGATTTTCTTGCTGTTGTGACCTTCCATAGTGACTCTTGCTTTTCCGATTGTGTAGGAACGACTGGATCCATTTTCTCATATTACCCTTGATTCCGTTCCTTTGCAGTTTTACTATTAACCCGTCTTTCCATACTTTGTCAAAAGCTTTTTGGAGATCTATCCATAGGGTAAAGACTTTTCTCTTTTCTTGGAAGGCATCTTCAACGATCTGTGACAGGTATGTGATTTGGTCTTCTGTGCTGCTGCACTCTCTAAACCCTGCTTGTTCTGGCACTAAAATTTTCTCGGATTCCAAGTACCATTTCAATCTTCTGTTGATCATCCTCTCCATTGTCTTACATACACAGCTTGTTAGGCTTATTGGTCTGTAGCTGGTGGCCTTCCTGTTGTCTTTTCCTTTCTTTATGATGGGACACATGAGCGCCTCTCTCCATATCTGTGGCACACTGCCTGTCATCCAACTGTAGTTGTATATTTGCAACAGTTTGCTCATTGCTGTATATCCTAGGTGTTTTAGCATTTCGTTGGTTATACCATCCGGGCCTGGTGATTTCCTGTCTTTAAGTTTCCACACGGCTGTTTTTAACTCGTCCATATTGAAAGGTTTGGACATAACGTCCGGACTGTTTCCATTAGTTCTAGTGTGGATTATTTCTTGACGAATGTCTCGTTGTCTGCGTAAATTGACGGAGATGTTACTTTCATTTCTGTAGGATTCCGCAAATATGTCTGCTGCTTGTTTGCCGGTATATAGTTTCCCTGCATCGTCTAGTGTAATGGTTTGTCGTTGAGAATTGTTATCGTCATTCAATTGTTTAGTGAGTTTCCACAACTTTCTCCCTTCCTTTTCAAGGTTTAGTTCTTATATGTTTTTTTCCCTCCAGCTTCTCCTCTGGGCTTCTAGCTTTCCTTTAATGAATTTTGCTTTTGCCTTTTGTAGCATGATATGGTTCTGTTGGGATGGTTGTACCTCTGCAGTGTGCCTTGCTTCATTCATATCTTCATGTAGGTTTTGTAGTGTGTTGGACCAATATGGTACATAGTTCTTCCTCGCTCCTCTCGGTATTGTCTCCTTTGCTGCCTTGAGTACTCCATTATTAAAATCCCAGATGACTCTGTTAATGTCTCTGTCTAGTACCTTAATATCTTTTGTAAGCAGATTTGCTCTGTGTTGATAAATGGACCAATTTGCTTTTTTATAATTCCATCTTGGCTGACTTGGACTTGTATTAATTGTTCTATTAATTTTGATGAATACAGGACGATGATCACTTCCACCGAGTTGTTCTCCTATTTCCCTTTCCACTGTCCCAGCCAAATCAGGTGTGCAGAATGCCAGGTCTGGAGTAGAGGTGCTATGCCATCTTCTGGAGTAAAAGGTTGGAGGATCATTAGGGTTGTTTAGAAGGGTTAGGTTATTGTCGTCTTGCCAGTTTTCTATCTCTTCGCCCCTTCTATCTAGCTGGTTGTATCCCCAGCTTTGGGAATGGCTGTTGAAGTCTCCCACCGCTATGAAGTTGCCAATGGGGACATCTATGCTAGTCATGTTCAGTGGTATGTCATTGGGGCAGTAGAAGTTTAGGAGATCCAGTTCCAGAGTGTTATGTTTTAGATGGATTACTTGGTATTCTGCACCTTCTTTATATGTCTTGGATTCTATAGCGTTGAGGTTATTCCTTATCAGTGTTAGTATGCCACCCTTCTTCCGATCTTTTCTGTCAACTCTGAAGCATTGATAGCCCCGTATCTTAAAATGTTTTCCTTCCTGTAGGTGGGTTTCTTGTATGCAGCATATGCTAATTTCTTTCCGAAATAGGGTATTCTCTAGTTCAGTCTTTTTGTTGTTGACTCCCTCTGCATTCCAATGCATGACATTCAGAGGGGCCGTCGTCTTATCTGGTTGGCCAGTTACTTTCTCCTTCCGCCTCCTGGCTCCATTTGGCGGACTAAGGAGACCTCCAGTAGCTGAGGGTGGATTCTGTCGAGGCTCAGAATCCGGCACTGCTCCTGCCTGGAGGGACTTCACAGGGCGAGCACCATAACGATAATTTTTTGACATCTGTTGTGTAGACATATTAAACCAAAGCGGGTTGCATGGTACCATGGTTGCTGGTGCGCCTCCTGGCCTGGTACATCTGACTTCAGCACCTGTTTCTTAAGGCAGAGTGTGCTCATGCCTCCCCCTCTGGCTGGGGGATTTGATTTTGCCTTTACCTCGTTTGCTGTCCCATCTTGCCTCCCGCTGGGGTTGATACCCAACCTTCGGCAAGATTACTGGGTATAACGGGGTCCACCACGAGTAGGTGAGGTAGACTTGGGCAGGAGAGGCTAAGAGACATGTTGAGTCTTATATTGCGCATCACTGCCCCATTTGGACCCCACTTTAATTACATGAATTTGAACATTCATGCACCAATTTTTAGACGTTTTTGTTTTCTTTATGCACCAAACTCAAAGTTATGTGACCTGATATTTAGACATTTTTAAAATATTTTATCTGCGCACCAACAGGACAGTGAGAGCAAAATGATGACAATTTGAATGTTTCTTTAAGAGATTTTTGGAAGGCATTCATGTTAAAGATGCATGTTTGCTAAACAAGACTGAATGGAATGAGTTCTGTGACACTGCATGAACAGTGTTTTGAAAAAACTGTGCCCCCAATTCTGTCATGACTTTGAAGGCTGTACTGTTGATGACAATAGTATCACAGTTATTAAAGATACTATCAGAATGGCCCCAAGAGCTGGCTTAGATGGAGCCAACATAAATGAAATTGTAAATTTGCTTGAATCTCAGAAAGTAGACCTGATCAGTGAAGAGTTGTTGGCACCAGAGAAGGTCACCACAAAAGAAGAAGTAGAAGATGCAGCAACTTGCAACAGCCAGCAATAAACACCAATCTGCCAACTTACAGTGAAACAATCAAAGCAGTCCTTCCAACTTCTTGAATCCTGCCGTACAATCTTTGAAGAAGACGATCCTAACATGGACAGGATCTCTATGTTCAGGCGGAAAATGATGGAATGTGCTGCTCCCTACCAATGACTTCAATAACCCATATTGAATAAGTTGTTGTGAAAGATGAAGAACGTAATAGTCCTGCCCCTGTCAATGTTGAATAATTTGCCAATGTTGTTTTCTATATATGTGCACAATATGAATGGTATGTGTTAGTTTAAACTGTTTATTATTACATGTATTTATTTTTATTATTGTGTGCAATGAAATGCATCTCCTTTATGTTACATGTATTTGAATGAGAAAATATTGTTCCATTTATGCGAGTTCTGTTTACGGGTGGGTCTTGAGAATGCATATATCACGTAAACAAAGAATTGCCTGAATATCTATATCAAGGCTTATTATTATGTATCAGGTTTTTATTATTATATCTACTTGGTTATGTGTTAGTAATTTGCTTCTGCATCCTAGTTTCTTACTATTATTGCTTTTCATATTTGTTATCATTGGTTGTTTACATCTGTTACTTATTTTGTTTTTGTTTATCTACATTTTCTCATTTGTTAAAATTGTTTGTCTACCTTTTTTCCCCCCCTCAGAATATGACACCATTGTTGGTGAGCGTGGTCTGAGGTTAAGTGGTGGAGAAAAGCAGAGGGTGGCCATTGCCAGGACCTTGCTGAAAGCTCCATCCATAGTCTTGCTGGATGAGGTTTGGCTGATTTTGTCCTTGTTAGCAGAATTAAGTTGTAACTGATCACGTTAGTGTTTAGTAGATACATCTTTAAGAAAGTTTTTTTCTGTTGGATTTTAGTACATACTAACAGCAGAAGAAAATAAATATAGAATTTACTTTTGAATGCACCTTAGGCTAAATCTCAATGATGAGTGACATTCATAGATGTTTTGATATTTATGAACTTAGGTACTGTTTCACAAGCTACAAAACAACAAGCATTGCTCAAAAACTCATCTTTCTGTTGCTTAATTGCAAACTGAGTTAGATGACGTGTCAAACCACATGGACTATCCCAGTATCAAAGACTGCCTTTTGGAAATGCCAGGCCTCCTGCTAGTTTCAAGGGATTTATTGCACACATTACTACATAATTTTATGATTGAGGTGTGAACATTCAAATACAGTGCTTCTTAACCAGGGGTGCGATGGGCTGTGAGACATGCCAGATATTTTAAAAAGCAAATCATCATAAACACAAGATAATAAAGCAGAACTGAAATGTATTTGTACAAAATAGAATATTGACAACGCAAATTCAGTACCGAACCTTAGTCATATTTTGTAAACATCACTTCTCAAAATATAATTTATCTCATTTTTTGGTGCTTTTGTACCATAATTTGCACGTTAGAAGATAATGAGGTGCGATGATTCTTAAGATGCTTTAAAGGGGTGTGAGGCTTCTTAAGATGCTGTAAAGGGGTGTGAGGCTTCTTTAGATGCTGTAAAGGGGTGCAGGACCTCTAAAGGGTTAAGAAACACTGTTCTAATAGATTCTGATGAAAATATTATGTTAAAATGGGTTCTGATATAGGATATGTGACACCAGGTTTTTAAGACTACTGTCAAATCTATCTGATTACAAATATAATGTTTTATAGGCCACTTCTGCCCTTGACACACGCACAGAGAGAAGTATTCAGTCCTCTCTGGCAAGAGTTTGTGAAAATAGGACCACAATCATAGTGGCCCACCGCTTGTCAACCATTATTCATGCACACAAGATTCTTGTCCTTCAGGATGGGGAGATCCTAGAGTCAGGAACGTAAGTAATACTTTTACATGATTCAGTGTGTTGCTGTATTTGTGTCCCTGTATACTTTTTCTTTTCTCATTCTTGTCTTCTTTTTTTTTTTTTTTTTTTTTTGGTAACTTAGACCACCATCCCCTCTTCTTTTTTTCTTCTTCTTTACCTGTTTGCTTCTTTGGGACCATGGTGCCACCACAGTGGCTGGTCTCATTGCAGGAAATTTGCTTCAATGTATTTCTGTGCTTTTGCAGTGGTAGTATCTGAAGCAATATGTTTTACACGATGAGGTTGCCAGTCCCATACACAACCTCACATTAGTAATCTCATATGACATTCCTGAGGAAGCATTATACCTATTCTTTCTTTGTCTCCTCAACATCTCTAGGAATTACACAGGGCACCATCCCCTCTAGCCATCCATTAAATCTTAGTTCATCATGTCTGTCATTTCTGGAATTTATTCCTGTCAGTTTTGATTGTATGACTAAGTCTCATTTGTTTATTTATGTCTGTTTTTGAATCATAACACACGTGCACACACACACATGCACACATATACCATGAATAGAAACTTACAAGAAAAATCAGTGGTAGACTTCTTTGGGTTTAGTTTCACATTTAAGAGACTTCATTTCTTCCTCCATGACTAAATATTAATAAGTATGTTTATGCTTCTTCTTCTTCGTACACTCTCAGATGCCTACTTGAATGTTTTCAAAGAAAGCAGTAGTCAGTTTGAGGCTATTTGAATCTCCATAGAGCTTTTCTATAAATGGTACTGGTGTTGACCATATATGCTTTCTCTGTTCTGCATATGTTGGGCAACTTTGAAACAGATGTTCACCAGTCATTTTATCAGTGCCACAGTTACACTGATCGGTAGTTCCTATCTTTTTTATGTGAGCATAACAGTCTGGCACCCAAATCATCCAAACTAAACACTCAATGTCTTCTCTTTTAGACACGCGGATCTGCTGGAAAAGAATGGTACCTATGCTGATATGTGGAGACAACAACTCATCAAACAAGGCGAGGAGGAGACGGAGGACATAGGAGGGAAAAAAGAGCCTCGACGCAACATGTCATTCAACTTCCGAAATGGACAAGTGGGAAATGGAAGTTTACAGAGTGTAGGAAGAGATGATGTTCTTTTTGGAGACTGAATGTTCTTTTATATGACACAGTTTTTTTATGAGCTGCACACTTTGGGAGTTTTAATTACATATTTTGGGAATTTTGTAAATGACAAATTAGCAAAATTTTCAGCACACGTGTTTGGAAGTTTTCTAAAATGCTTATTTTAGAAATTTGCTAAATACTTTGCAAGAAACAAATTTATAAAATTTTTAAAACAGAATATTTTTCATTTCATAGTATAGATTAGAGCCATACGTGCGCTCAATTTGCTAGAAGTGGTGACCACAATGGATATGCTGACAATCAGTGCAGCAATTTTTTATTTTGTCATTTTATGATATTAACATTTCATTATGACCATGTGACCAATGTTCAAGATAATTTTTTTGGGTTCTTTTATTTTATTATTTTTAATATAGTTGTCAGCTTTACACTGTAAACTCATGAGAAAAACATGCCATGTTATGAGCTTTTACACTGCATATTAGTTTGTAATCTACTTCTGTAGATTGCCACAGTGTAAACTACCTTATTGTATTGAAAATCAAAATTTTTACAAGGTAATAATCTGACATTTTTAGTAATATGATTGTAAATTGCTAAACCAGACTTCTACATTGTAGATTAGATAATAATCTACAACTGTAGATGATCACATTGTAAACTGCCATATTGTCAACAAAGTAGTAATTTACAGTTCTATACATGAACATTGTAAACTGCCAGTTGTAGTAAGTCTAAATACTGTAGATTGTTGTTGTCTGTAATGACCACATTATAGACTAATTAATAGTCTATGTTTCTATACTGCCACATTGTAAACTACCACACAATCTAAGCAGATGTTTACAGTTGTAAAGTACCACATTGTACACTGCTGCATTAATCATTAAGTTCTTTGTATTTAGCTCTCACAGAAATCAAATCTCCTTCCCATATTGTTGTTGTAGACATGTTTTCTCATTAATAGTAAGTCCAGCAGTAGATATTGTATTTCTTTTAGTCTTGTGCTTTTATTAAAAGAGATTTACGGTTTTACTTTTTTTCCTGGGAGGTCATCAAGCAAAGTAATATTTACTTTTTGCCAGTCATTTTCATTCTGGCTGGTGGCTACTTCATCATTTAAAACAAATTGCTGCAAAAGTCACCACAGCAGCAGTACATGAAATGCTTTGGCACAGGTTTCCTACAGGGGGGGGCGCATATGCTACGTAAGGAACTAACAAAGAGAATGATGAAACTCCAGGACATCATATTTGTAGAAATACCTTAAGATATCACTGTGATGGGATCTAATGCTTACAGATATACTTTGAACTCACAGAAGTAGTAATGTTATGATCTTAGTGATTTAATTTGGCACTGTAGTCAAAGCAGAAAAATGTGTTAGAGCTAGAATTCCACACTGAGATTCAGTGAGGGGACTCACTTGCATTTTCCTTGTTGAGTATTTTGTTGTACTGGATGGACTTATATATCAAAGAATGGTCTGTTGTCACCTCTGGTCCTTTGCATTATTTGCCTGCAGCTCTTTAATGACATATTGACCTGATTTTTTTTCCAGGTGCAACTTATAAAACCACCACCGTGTTCTTACCTAAAACAAGATATCTTTATGTTCTACTCTTCCTTCTTGTCATCCATCATATTTTGTCTGTGTTTCCCATAAATACATCTTCAGCTTAACCTTTTAATGAGTCACTTCTTCCTTCTTGCCTTCCACTTTTTGCATTCTCATCTTCCAAAAAAAAACTTTTCTCTTGTCTGTCTACCATCGTCAAACAAGTTATCCTTTAATGGTCCTATCCTTTTAATGGCCTGTGTGGATTTATCGCTAACATGTTTTGTCTGCATCAGTACTATTGTCTTATACTTGTGTAGGGTGCAGACATTTGCATTGTCTTAGAATCCATCAGTGCTCAAGAGGTGCCCTCCCCATAATCCTTCACAAGCACTTATTTTCTAGCCACCAAAACGCACTCCTTTCCACTGGATTTGAACTGAATTATGTTAGAAGTCAGATCTTGCACTTTGTTTATGTCCAGTTAACTTGGATACTGATTATACAGATGTTTAGTTTACTAGTGAACAGCTCAATAAATTATCTGGTTAGTCAGTTACTTTATTGATTACAGGTAAGATAGTATATTTAGAGTAATTTGTGTATTTTTTGCAGTCTGATTATGTTGCCCTGTCCTCACAACTTTAAATTTTAACATCAAGCCTGCCACTATAATTTGCGCTGTCACATGACTATTTTCTGACTCTTCCAGCTGATAATCCAATTAATGTTCACAGTCATCCACACAACCACTACAGTTAGCATTAGTTGCTTCATCCACATCTTCTTCAAATAATGTCCATACTTGGTCTAAAGTCAACATACAAGGCCTGCCAGAGTTTTGTGGGTTTGACCATTTCTGTGCTTTGAAAACACAGGTATACCACTGACTTTCTGGCTTCCTAAGCCTTTCCGGATTATCTGTTTTACCAGACCAACAGAGGTCACGTAATAATAATTCATCAGTACAGAAATACAACTCCTGTGTCTCTAAAGCACCATGACTGTTAGATACTTAAACAAATATGAAATGTCAATTGTGGCACAATAATGTAATCAGCTTTCTAAATCACAAGAAAAGAAACACCAAAGTTTTAGCCCTCAAAAGTATAATGTAGGACAGGAAAAAAAACGAAAATAACAACAATACAAATCAGGAAAAACACAACGAAAGTCAAACATAGGTGATATTTTTTAAATTATATTTATTTTTCTTCATTTGTTACAGATTGACTGTTGCGGTTTTTTATGTTCCTTCTTCTCAACTGAAGGACTTGTCAACAAATTGGAATAATTTTTCTTATCCTTTTGTAAAACTGTTCATTTCATTTTTATGCTGCTTTGCAAGAGGTTGTTGAACTCTTCTGCGCTGTTTTAACTTTTCCCTATATGGCATAAGATGTTAATAATGCAGATTTGCTGACTTTCTGAACTAACACTTTGTCACAAAGTGGATTTAAGACTAGAGGCTGTCTACATATAGTGACAAGACAATAGTGAGAAGAAAGACTGAAAGGATAGATTCAGATGAAAAATGACAGTGCAAATGTGAAAGTTGAGACCACTGGCTCCGAGGCTGAGAACCGAAGTTGACTCTTCCTTGCCACTCCGGACGTCTAAATTGCTATGGCCTCAACCACCTCTAACTACCCTAAGGGGATAAGGTTCAATTAAGATTCACATACACAACGATACAGACAACAGATAGCTACTGTACGTAAATAAGGTGACTGATTCCAGCTATAATGTACAATTTTTATTATTCACACAAACAAGTAATCAAATACATGTCAAAAGAATAAAAGTGCAGTGTAAGCACACCTGGAAAACAAATTCAGGCAAAATTACAAATGATGTATCATCAAACCCAGCCCTTCACCCACAAGTTTCACCTGTATGGAGAAAGAAGGTAAGATTAAATGAAACGAATCACACTGCACTTGGTGGGGTCTCAGATGTCGAGCCTCCACTCAACTAGCTATGCTAACTTCTAATGTTACTGCTAATGTCCCAGTCCTCTGGAACTACTACGAATTTTCTACACAATCACTGCACAGACTTCTAAACTACCCAGCCTATCCTGAAAATCTCCTGAACACTGCTAACTGCACCTCTAACCTTCAGCAGCTGTCCTCTGCTATGATCTTCAACAAAACTATGTCTCAGTTCTGTCTTTCTGGTCTACCACCTGTAGACTAAACTTCAGCAGCTGTCTTCTGCTCTAACATCTGTAGACTAAACTTCAGCAGCTGTCTTCTGCTCTAACATCTGTAGAGAGGATTTTAACCCTGTTGCTCTCCACAATTCTGTAAGTGACGACTAGGTTTAAACACTGGATTCTGGACTGGAAACTGTAGCTGGCTGCTACTATGAATTGTATACACCTGCCCGCTCACCCCTCTCTCTGGGCTGTGGGCCTTCGGCTTTATTATGGCCGGGATGAAGCGAAATAAATTACAACCACGGTGGCAACCTGCCGATTTGCGTGTGTAAGAAGATTGAGCATCAGAGCTCCGGATTTTCCACCAAAATCCCTTTCAACTGGAGAATGTCTTCCCTGCCTGAGGAAAACGTATTTTTTCTCTTCTTCCGCTTCTGGCAATTAACGCAAAACTTTGCGTTTCTGCCACAACTTTGCCGTGGGGGAAATTTTGTGGTATCAAAATTCCGCTCTCTCTTTCCCACAAAGCCGGTACCTGCTGTTGACAAAATAGAAAATGCACAGCTGAACAACACACATCAATAATATACTCCAGTTACAACAAATAATTCCTTGACTTAACACTTCAAGTCCCAAGTCTTAAACTCTTAACTCCCATAGTACAATACCTCCTCCTTTTATCAATACAGCTCCCTTGCTCTATTCCCGCTATGCACCACCATGCAAATTAACCTTGCTCAAAAGAACAGCTCTCCACTCAACTCCCGTCTCTCTACCTGAGTCCAAAGTAAACATCAGTTGACCCCGATCTTCTTTTCTGCATGACTAACTCTGAGCGACAACAATATTTCACTGAGGCTCTATCTACCTGTCCAAAATACTATGCCCCACTTCTACGCTGACCCTACATGCAGCAATGTTTACCACAAATAAACTAGACCTCACTCTAGAAATCATTACATTCCCGCACAGTAATATTAATCACATCAAAATGAAATAAAATATTATTCCCTTAACAGAAATAAATTTCATCTCCATCTTCTGAATACACAGTACCACAATGCATAATACCCGTATAACCCTTTTACGCTAGCATCTACATGCCATCAAAAGTTATACATAAACCCAGGTTAACAATTACCCTGTAGTTACAACCACGTGCTTCGCTCCTCCTCATCCCTTTGAACATCGTCTCGAATAAATATTCAGTAACTAACGCACCCACGTGCTCCTGCATAAATATTCATTAAATAATAGCAACCACGTGCTCCTGCATAAATATTCATTAAATTATAGTATCCACGTGCTCCCGTCTAATTATATATATATAACTAGCAGCATTAAACTCTCAATAAAATCACAAATCCACCCGCTCCCGCCATTCTGTACATTATCATAAATCACAGATGCGGGTTCTCTACAGACCTACTTTGAAATAATCCAAAGCACGCCCGTAACATCTCAACTTTTAAACCATCTTAAATACCCATTTTCGTGGCTCTGTTCTAGCCCCAATGAACGCGCTGCCATTCAAAGCAGTTAGATCTCAGCCAATCAAAATTGTAAACAACTCTGACTCATCCTGTTATTGCAAGCGCGTGGTAAAATCACTACCCCCATTTAGACAAAGAAACGGGATTTAGCTCGCAGCCCTCTACTGCCTAATGAAGCAAAAATGGCCGAAAATAATTTAATTCCCGGAAAAGACGTCTATGGCCACGCAATATCTTTAAAAGACTAAAACTGGTGCAAATCTGATCTAGGCTCTATGGTCTTTCCTCTAGAAAAATACTGCAACAATTCCCTACACACCAACACTAAACACCACCTCTATTCATAGAGAAGAAATATAATGCAGATACGATAAAACTCCATCGTGATCTCACTCTGAAAAACGTAAATAATAGAAGGAGAAGAAACATGGAGTGGGTTACCTGTAATCCCTCCTAGAAATAGTGAACAAATTGCAAGGAGAAAAAGACATGGGCCATTTGAAAGACAGAATCTCAGTACACTTCATCACACACTTAATCACAAAATTTAGTGGAGGATATCCATGGAAGCCAGCAATATTATCTTAACGAAGGAAAATGTTGGAACTGTGGGGAATAGAAAACACAGCAAGCAATATCAAACTGCCTCAAGTATTTTCCAGGGGTGACAAAGAATGAACAGGGCTATTGCTTCTTGATGTAAAAGGCAGCTGATGTTAGGTTGTACATGGGATGGCAACCTCATCACGTAAAACAAATTGCCACATAAATCACTGCTGCGTGAGCACAAGAAGTTTCTTTTCTGACTAGCTTCTTGCCAGGGAACCACTACTGTTGTGGTTGTCGCATGCTTTGTAAGGAATGAAAAGGTTGAAGAATGAATGTTGAATATTAAAAACTTTAATAGCAAAAAAATATAAATCTTGCTGACTTTGGTGCCACATTTCAGCTCAGTCAGTGAGTCTTCTGTGGTTTTATTACACACAAGAAGCAAGCAATTCCACAGCTTTGTCTTGAATTCCACATAGATCCAGTATCATGACATTTATGGTGAGATCAGATATTCACAGTGTTGTTTGTGGGACCAAAATATCTTGATGTTTTTTAATGAGACCAGACAGTTCTGATGTTGTTGGTGGAACCACAATGTTATGATGTTGTTAGTGGAACCAAAATATCATAATATTGATGAGACCAAAATGTTCTTCGACCACTATGAGGTTGTGCATGGTGCTAGCAACCTCATTATGTAAAACAGATGGCCACAAAAAGCACTGCTGCAAAAGCATGTGACTGCTTGGTGCAGGCTTCCTGCAAGGAGACCAGCTCTAATGGTGGCTTCATGCTCTGTAAGAAGAGCAGAGGAACATGATGATGATGAAAATGTTGTTGTGACCTTTCTGAGACAATGCCAGACCCAGCTGAGATTTGATGAGAGGAATACAAAAATGTTACTAGTTTGGATTATGTCTGGCTATGACCATGTCCTGGTCAACTGTCTCCAGAATGTAAGGAGCATTGACCAGGACTCCCAGTGTTCCTCCCAGGGAGACGACGACATAAATGATCATCAGAAAACGGTCCATGACAGCAGCTACATACTTCCAATCATCCAGCACCTACATAGGGAGGGAAAGGGCAGTTAACACTGACTAGTTTACTTGTGTGGGGAGATGTGTGTTAATGAGTGACTTTGTGAATGAGTGAGCACATTTTTAAATGAAAAATTTGGAACTTGAGAAATCAGAAGGAGATAGATTATGTGATAGAAAGGTGAAATGGAAGAGTGAATTAGCGGATGAGTAAGAGATGAGTGTGTGAATGAGTAGAGGATTAAGGGAGTGAACAGGAGAGAAAATCAGTATGGCTACAATGGAAGATGGAGTAGCGTGCATTTATGTGAATGTATAAGTGAGTTTGTCCCGTGTAGACTAAGTTCACGGAAGAGACAAATAAATAAAAGACTACTACACCAGCAGGTCATGTCATATGAGGTGACTAATATAAGGTTGTGCATGGTGCTGGCAATCTCATCATGTCAAATGAATGTCTACAGAGATGACTGTTGCAAGAGCAAATGAATGCTTGTTGCAGGTTTTGTGCAAGGGAGCCAGCTGCAGTGTTAGCTCAGTACTTCATAAGGAGCGCAAAAGAAATTGAATGAATGAGTGAGGGTAATGTTTCTCATTAGCCTTTTTAATTATGGCGTTCACAGAAACAATTGTTAGTTACCTCCCTTGGAGTACTTGGGCGGTAACATATTCAAACTCGGCAAGTATCGATTCCATGTGCATCAGAGACAGGAAAAAAATGGGGGGGGGGGGGGGATAGACCAAAAACCATAATTAAAAAAAAAGAAAGAAAGCAAAACTAGTTTTACGATAGAATCAAAATATGGGACATTTTGGGGTTTACTATATCTATCTATCTGTCTATCTATGTATGTGTCTGTTTATCTGTCTGCCTGATATATAGACAGACAGACAGATAGATGGATGAATGGACAGATGGGTGGATAGATGGAAAGAAACATAAATGGATGGGAGGATGAGTGCATTGATAGAAATAAAGTAGGATGGATGCATGATACCCACACTTAAATACGTTTTATGGTACAAGCGGGGGATTTGCATATCCCCCCCCCCCCCCCCCCCCCCCCCCCCCCCCCCCCCATTTTCTCGAATGCGTATGAAATCGATACTTGCCGAATTTGTATATGTAACTGCCCAAGCACTCCAAGGGAGGTAACGAACAGTCATTTCTGTGACCGCCATAATAAAAAAAGGCTAATGGTGAACATTACCTGAGTGAGTTTTAAGGCATATGCCCATAACTCTCCATATCGACACACCAATTTGTTATACCAGGGGCATTTAAAAAGAGAATATACATGAATAAAGCTTCTTGTATTGATTTTATCTATTCAGACATACCCAAGACTTTGAGGAGAGTGACAGAAAGCAAAGTAAAATATTGTAGAAATGTCATTTTATTTAGATATTTTCAAATGGAATCATGTCTCCACACGTAAAGTTGGCTGCATGGGATCTCCAGCATTTTGAAAACAATAATCCAGTAAAATATTGAAGATAAATGGACTAAAGATTGTCATCAGTTTCAGTGAGAAGAACAAATCAAGAAATGGTCTGCAAGAACATCTCTTCTCTTGAAAATATTGCATGAAAATAATGTTGAAGTATTTGGCAACTCTCCCACATATATACGTACGTCACTTGATGCTGTCAATATGCTATCAACATTCATGGAAGGAAGAAGGCTATATGAAAAGAATGAAAAATTTAGGTATATGACACGCACTTTGTGTGAGTTATTTCTCAATGTTTGTTTGCTTTTTAAATTGAAAAGTTAATTTTAAAGCGTACCAGATTAGATTTTTCTTGTATTTCATATACTCGTTTTATATGAATAAAACTTATGCATCATATATACCTTATAGTTATAAATTTTGCATGTTGATGAGACTTTTAAAAATTGTATTAACATTTTTCAGCTTGTTCTGAATGTCAGATCGACCAGCAGTTATTTATTGCCTAAACAGGTTTATTAAAGAATGCTTTCAAGCATTTTATTCTTTTCTACATAAACAAAAATTTATAAAATACAGATATAAATATAATAATACTAGCAATAACTCGTCAAAATTGACAGGTTTTTAATTGCAGCCATCTTATCATTTTGATCCATAATAATAAGTCTGCAATACTTTAAATTAAAATTTTGTCTTGAAGAAACAATCAAAAACTTACATTTTAAGGTTATTTTTAAGAAAATGATGAGTTAAATCCGTTTCCCGAATGAAACTGGACTGAAGAGTATCTTGATTGTCTGTTGATTTAATCTGCATCTCCGCACCTTCCTGTCTCCAGTTCATGTACTGTTTATCAATTGTGTTGTTGGCTTCTTTCCATAATCAAACTGTTCATGCACACCATCATTTGCGCACTTTTCTATTTTCGGGAGAGTACATATAAGGGAAACAATACAATTATTGTTTAACTTTCAACCACAGTTGCACCCCTTAGCTGTGGTTGAAAGTTAATGTACTCTCTCGAAAATAGAAAAGTGCGCAAATGACGGTGTGCATGATGTGACCGACCGACGTACTTACGACGGGAATTATGGTATTGGATATTAATATACTCGTATAATGTAATAAAAATAAATATAATAATTATAAATGAAAACCTGCTGCTCAATACTCCCACTGAGCACTCAAGAGAATCTTCTAGAACAGAGGCACTCAACACGGTGCCTGCGGGCACGATTGTGCCCACCTAGGCTTATTTGTGTGCCCACTGATGATTTACGGATGAAAGAATAAATACCGGTATATAATTTTGCTTGCATGGTCAGATATTACAGCTTACCCTCTACTAAAATTATTAGGTATTTGCTGTTAGTGGTCTCCATAAAATTTCAAAAACATTTCCTATAGACACTTTTAACTATGAACAGTTGGCCAGTGACGTGCAATGCCAAAGATCACACTAATTATACATTTTGACTCAAATAATTTGAATATGTAAGTTTTTTTTAATCCTCAATATTTCCTATATCATTAATGGCGTTTACTCAGCCATTTGTTAGTATTTTGAATATTTTGTTGTAAAAATGAACTTTTTAAAAGTATGTGAGTCCTGATCTTTGGTTTGTGCTGACCTCTCTATTTATAAATCTTAAATGTGCCCACAGTGCAAAAAGGTTGAGGACCCTTGTTCTAGAAGATCATGATCAATTTTGGCCCACACTCTCAGAAAGTTTTGCCACCCCTGGACAAGGAGTTATAAACGGAAGGGACATTAAGGATTGAGAAAAATTGAAGAGTGTAATGATTGTAGTAAGCAACTTGAGTGTTTGTGATGCTGATGAAGAGGAAAGAAGGTGGAGTGATAATACCATTAAACAATTCTTTTTCCTAAAAATATTGTACTGATCAGAAATGGGGTGTGCCTTGTGTAGTTCCCAGGAATTTCTAAAGAGTCAAAGAAAGAATAGTCTACTGCATCCTCAAGCATGTCATACAAGGTGATTAATGCAAGATTGTGCAGGGACTGGCAACCTCGTCATGAAAAGAAAGTTGCCACGGAAACCACTCCTGCTAGAGAAAACATGTGACTTCTTAGTGAAGGTGTTCTGCATATTACAGTGTTGTTATACTTACTCTGTTGTTATACTTACTCTGTTGTTATACTTAGTGTTGTTATTTTTACAGAGGTGTAATACTTACAGTGTTGCTATACTTACAGCTTTGTTATACTTACAGTGTTGTTATACTTACAGCATTGTTAAATCTAGTGTTGTTATACTTACAGTGTTGTTATACTTACAGAGTTATTATACTGAAAGTGGTGTTATACTGAAAGTGTTGTTATACTTACAGTGTTGCTATACTTACAGTGTTGTTATACTTACAGTGTTGTTATACTTACAGAGTTGCTATACTTACAGCATTACTATACTTACAATGCTGCTATACTTACTGTGTTGTAGTCCTCCTGGTTTCTTAATTGATGGCAAATAAATTTTATAGCATTGCTGGCACTATATATTTCCTTTGTAAGAGCAAGAGGGATTGGTCTTCTGATGCAAATCTGGGCAGGCCTGGTTATGTAGTGACTTCGGACTCCTTCCCCATTAGTATCTCCATCCAGGCTGTCTTCAGATTGGCTAGTCCTGGAATCTCTCAGCATGCAGTGGTGGCTGTTACTAGGGGGTCCAGTAGTTCTAAATTCCCTCATCTCTATGGTTGGACTATCTGCAACAGAGCATAATTTGTGAATCGGTTTATTTGATCCCAAGTCTCACAAATTTTATTAACTTTCCTGCCTTGTTTGACACTTTTTAAAATCATCCTCATCTTCATGTTTGTAATGCATTTTAATAATGCAGAGATTATCATGCCAATGAAAGTCAGAAATAGAGTTCTCCAGTGTTTTGCAGAACCAATCCTGACATGTGGAAGCCAGTCATGGACAATTAGTAGATACGAAGGAAAATCCCTGCAGGGCACACAGATTTGGTTTCACAGAAAAATGTTAAGAAAAGCTTGGTCAGTAATGAAGAGGTTCTGAAAGAAGCCTGTGCACAAAGAAAGCTTACTATTCATATTTGAAGGAAAGGAAAGGAAGCAATCTTCTTTCTTTGGACATGTTACAAGAAAATAAAAGCTGGAATATTTCGTGACAACAAGGAAGGCTGAAGAAAAAAGAGATGGGGGACAACAAAGAGAGGAAATATTGGACAGGATGACTGTTACGTGATGCTCAGGTCCATTATTTTAGGAGATACAGCTGTATGCATTAAGCTATTTTGTACGATAAAACACTATTATTGAACGACGCAACATTTGCTAACGATATTCTTCTTCTTCCTCGTTCGTCCTGAAAAGGACGTTGGTTGCGTTGTGCCCGTTTACAGCGGAGCTGCGATATTTGCGCCTTTCGGCCGACACATCCGACTTCCGCACGGCATTTTTTGTGACCGGGTTAGCCTTCCCTCTTCGATCCCTGTTCACTCAGCCAGACTGCAGTGATGCAGCCTGTTTCCAGGACCACCACTTGGAGGTGGAGTAGGGTCTTGGTCAGCTCTGGTTCGCTGACCCTGACGCAAGCAGTCAAGCTATGGGTCACTGACTGCATTGTCTATTGTTGCATCTTTGTGTCCCTGTTAATGATATGACGTATTGGTAACCAAGTGACGTAAGCATCATCTGCTTGTAAAGGTCTACCGTTACTTTTCGGGGCCTTTCTCAAGTGTCCGTCAAAGTGAGAGGATGTTTGTTATAAATGCTCCCAAGCAGTGGCTATTTTGTTGGAGACTGGCCGCTACTATATTATTGTCTAGCCATTATAGTTTGCAGCTTCTGAGATAAGCATTGCAATCGATTGTTATGAAATATTGTGAAGATGTCCTCAATTTTAATAGGTCGTAGGACTTCGGTCAAGTCGGACATGGACTGACCTCTAGTTGAAACGGTCAGTCATTTGTAGGTAGTTATGCTTTTGAGACTGGACGGACAATGAACTAACTATTATGCCTTCTATTATGATGTCTACATGTAAGATGGAGTACACGATTAAATGTTTGAACTGTGCAGCGGTCCTCGGCTACATTTTTATTTATGTTCATTCAAGTTTGTAAGTGTGCGGTTTGGATTTTTTATGATCTTGAACTTTAGAACCTATACCTTCCCGTTACCACCACTGATTGCTATTACAAGCTGACAAATGCCTGTCAACACCAGAAACCACCGTAACAATAACATTATGACCTGGAAACAAATAAATAAAAACATTTATAAACAATACTTGGGACAGGGGTTATGGAGAGATATATCCCCTATGCCACCTGGCATGGTACTTCAAGAAGAAGAAACCAATACATTTGTCAACCTCTGTTGTATCTTAAGTTATTCCTGGTCTATCAACATTTGAGCGTCCGATTGACAGAGTGGTTAGAGCACTGGTCTTTCGTGGCTAAGGTGCCAGGTTCAATTCACGGTATCATCACCACCAGTCTACCCAGCTGTAAATGGGTACCTGCCTTTGCTCTTGAGTTAGGGAAGGAAAAGGCAGCAAGGAAGGGAACTGGTCACCCCACCTCTCCAATGCTGGACCTAGTATAGTGAAGTCTCTAACACTTCACTCCCCTATAGCAGTATCTGCTATAAGACTACCTTTAACTTTTTTTTTTTTTAATCAACATTTACCAGAACAACTCAAAAGCAGTCTGAAACTTACTTCTCAAGATACTGAATGGCTGGATTTGGAAGCTGAGACAGAAAGAAATGGCAAAAGCCAGCATATTTTTGTTTTAATTTGATGAGAAATATCTCATTCAACCTCTGATGGGTTATAATTAGGACATATATTGTTTTCAATTACAAATAACATGAATAACTGCAGATATGGCATAATACTATTTACATTGTAAATATGACAAATCAAAATTACCAATTTTGCGTGTATGTAAAAGAGAAAAAAACAAACAAACAATGAAAAAGGAGATAAAACTAAACAAAACCAAACAAAAACACCAGCATATGTATATTAATAGGTAATATTACCACAATTAGATCTGTTTGTCTGTGTTTGCATGTAGGTGCTGTGTATATTATTAGTGTGAATGGGCATGTATATATGGAAGTGAGTCATCAATAATCCATAAAACAAACAAAAACATTCCTGGAGGTGACACAGATGTGTGTTTACAGACAAGTGTTTAAGATTATGATGAAAAGTCAGATGGAGTAATTAGGATGTCCTGAAAGAAGTCAGTGCACAAATTAAGATTATTACTCATACTATAAGGAAATTATCTACTTTCTCTGGGCATGTTATAAGAAAAAGACTGGAATATATTGTGGCAGCAGAAAACAGCTGTAACTACACATTACCATTTTGTTTTTTTTAAATATATTTTTTTTTAAATATTTTTTTTACGTAAAACTTTTGCCTCGTTTTGGCGAGGCACGTCCCGTTCAACCTAGTCGGTTATATTAGGGCGCATGTCCAAATATAAAAGACCCTTAGGTCTGGGGTTAGTAGAAATAATATAGTATTTACCATCTGTAGAGAGACGACTTCCTGAAGCTGACGAAGACATTGTTGCCCCACTCATACAAGGGGAGTGACTCTGGCTAAATTTCTGCCTCCATGCCACAACCCTCTCAGCTTCTCTGCAGGGAAGTACATAAAACATTAAGTGGGCCAAAAATGAAAATAGTAATCAATCTAACAATAAATTGGTCAGTCTATCAATCATTCAACACCCTTGGCTATTTGGTGGGCTGAGACCAGTGACCACATTCTTCCCTATATCTCATCTTTCTACCAGTTCTCTATGTCTGTCAAAGTGTTGTTGTTCTACTAGGACTGATGAGCTTGTTGAGCTGTTGCAGCTAATATCAAGTTGAAGAATTTGCATTTTGTTCTGTAGCTGTTGAATGGTGCTGTATAGTGTGTTTGTGATTGTTGCAGAGGCCATCAGTAGCTTTCTTCTTTCTGTGGAGTGTCCTGGGCAAGTCAGCAGCACGTGCTCAACTGTCTCATATGGATAGGTACAGTTGCAGCAATTAGGCCCATATGAGGGATTTAATTTGTTTAAGTGCTTGTTGAGTATAGTGTGTTCTGTTCTTAGTTGGAAGATTGTGCTTTGCTCCACAGTTTTTAACCATGCTTACTCCGAGTTTTGCTAGTATGTCTGCTTTTTGTTTGTAACCTGGGTATGTTGTGTGTCCTGGTATCCACTGGAGAGTGACTATGATGTTGTATGTTGTTAGCAGAATGTCATTTCCATCAGCTGTATTATTTCTTTATTTTAAGTTTGGCTGTCAAAGTGTAAAATCCATCCATTCTTCACTTCTGTCAGTGTCTCTCTTTCACTTGTTTCCTGTCTTCTGATCATCCTTCTTCCACATCTTTGTTTTCTTCTAATCATCTTCCTTCCATACATTTCTTGTCTTCTGATCATCCTTCTTCCACAGTTTTCTTTTCTTCTAATCACCTTCCTTCCAAACATTTCTTGTGTTCTAATCACCTTCCTTCCATACATTTCTTTTCTTCTAATCACCTTCCTTCCATACATTTCTTTTCTTCTAATCACCTTCCTTCCATACATTTCTTTTCTTCTAATCACCTTCCTTCCATACATTTCTTTTCTTCTAATCACCTTCCTTCCATACATTTCTTTTCTTCTAATCACCTTCCTTCCATACATTTCTTTTCTTCTAATCACCTTCCTTCCATACATTTCTTGTCTTCTAATCCTCTTCCTTCCATACATTTCTTGTCTTCTGATCATCCTCCTTCCATACATTTCTTTTCTTCTAATCACCTTCCTTCCATACATTTCTTTTCTTCTAATCACCTTCCTTCCATACATTTTGTCATCATTTGTTAAAATGTTACATACTGAAACTGAATATCTGTTAAAATGGTACATACCGGAACTGATTTATGCTAATCATGTTACAAACTGGAACTGGTATCTCCCATCACGATGCCTATTAGTACTGGTATTTATTATCATATTACATCCTGGAAGTGACATCTGTTAACATTTTACACACTAGAACTACTATCTGCCAACTTGTTACACACAAGAAATCATATCTGTATAGCATATACAAGATACCTTGAATCTTTACTTGCTGAAGGTAGTCCTCCAAGTTTTACTTTTTTCTTCTTACTGACAGCTGCAGCTTGTCGCATAAAAATGTTAGCTCTAGGAACCTGAAAATTTGCAGGTACTAATCATTGTTCTGTCTTTCATTTTAAAAAAAAAACATTTATTTGGAACTAGAAACTATAGCTGTAGTAGTAGCAGCCCCCTTCAGTCATAACTGACCATGGGAATGCGCCCCCGAGGTGATAGCCCTTCAGTCATAACTGACCATGGGAATGCGCCCCCGAGGTGATAGCCCTTCAGTCATAACTGACCATGGGAATGCGCCCCCGAGGTGATAGCCCTCAGCTGCTTTTTTGCCAGTATTCCTTTCAGCATGTTTTCTTTCTCTTCTGCTTGTTGTGAGAGCATTGCCACTTGCTTTGATTGGCATCTTCATCCTCCCAGGCTGCTAGATTTATGTCCAGTTCCTTCATGTCTCTCTTGCACACATCTTTGAGCCTCAGCTGTGGTTGCCCAGCTGTTCTTTTGCCATCTGCCAGTTGTCCGAAGAAAATATCTTTGGGGATATGACCATCTTCCATGCAGAGAACATGGCCAAACCAGTGTAGCAGCCAACTATAGCAGTACCTAGGATATAGCAGAGGTGATAATGTAAATAATCAAATCATTATAGATCTAGCAGAATCTCTTGATTGAATGTCATGAACACTAAAAATGAGATGTGTGTAATCTCTTTTAAGATACTAATTGTTTTATGGTACACAAATATGCCTTGGCTAAACCGCTACAAGTTTTTTTCAATTTAAATGAAGTCCAAGTTAGTTCATCATCATAATTTTGCTCCGCACTTCTTACAAAGCATAGAGGCACCAATGTAACAGGAAGGCTGCATCAACCACTCGCATGCTAAATTCAAAACCTCATATTAGTCACGTGGTACAACATGCCAGCGGGTACAATAATCCTAATCTTTCTTTGTCTCTTCAGCAACTACACAGGGCCATTTAAGCTGAATATTATAAAATTGTTCAACTTCATCACACTTCCTGGGGATTCCCATATAAAAACTGTATTTTCGTAAATAATGTTCATTTGGTGTAGTCATCATCATCTTCTTTTTCACCCCTCACAGAGCATGAACTAAAAACTGCAAATTACCCGCTTGAGGAAGCCTACATCAAAGCACAAAAGCTTGGAGTGGTTGTTTCAATATCAATTGGTTTTGCATTTTGAGATTGTCAGCCCTAGGCGGAACCTCAAATTAGTCATCATTCACGACATGCCTGAAGGAGAAGTAACCCTATTCTACCCCCAGGAATTACACATGGGTTAACTTGGTGTACCAACATAACATTTGTTCACGTAGATAGATATACAGTGCAGTCCATTAAGCAGAACTTGCTTAAGTAGATTTTCAGTTAAGGTTTAACTTGGTGTACCAACATAACATTTGTTCAGGTAGATATAGCCTACAGTGCAGTCCATTAAGCAGAACTTGCTTAAGTAGATTTTCAGTTAACTCATTGCAGTTCTGGAGGTCCCGGCCTCTCTGGCTTTGTTAAAAAACTCTGGTTAAGTTGACGTCTGATAACTGGAATTTTCTGATAATCAAAGTAATTTTCCTGTTCCAACTCAAATTTGGGCTCACTTGAGTAGAATTTCTGTCTTCGTTGCATAGGTTACAGTATAACGTAACCGTACATAATTTGTTTGGTGAACAGGCGGTGAAAGGTTAATAAATGTTAGATCATACGGCAGTACACTACCATGCTAACGTAATCGTCTGGCCAACTAAGCGAACTCTGATCACAGCGGTTTGTAAGAATAGGGCTTCTGTGAAGATCTGACAGCAATGAGCATATGCGGCTGAGATCTCACGATAAACAAAGAGTGGATCCCGAGGCCTGTTAAGAGTAAAAAATAGACTCTTATGTGGCAGCAGACAAGATAAAAATGACCAAAAAGCATATGTATCAGCAGAAGCTAACTCTTCTGATGGTTTACATGTCCTTCGGTGGTTATCTTCTTTTTTTCTTCTTCCTCGTTCGTCCTGAAAAGGACGTTGGTTGCGTTGTGTCTGTTTACACCGGAGCTGCGATATCTGCGCCTTTCGGCCGACACATCCGACTTCAGCACGGCATTTTTTGGGACCGAGTTTGCCTTCCCTCTTCGATCCCTACTCTCTCAGCCAGACTGCAGTGATGCAGCCTGTTTCTAGGACCACCACGTGGAGGTGGAGTAGGGTCTTGGTCAGCTCTGGTTCACTGACCCTGACGCAAGCAGTCAAGATATGGGTCGCTGACTGCATTCTCTATTGCTGCATCTTTGGGTCCCTGGTGGTTATCATTCTAGCAATCTAGCCACGTAGGAATGGCTAACAGAAAAAAAATTAATACACTAAGACGAAATTGAAGTGTAGTGTTCAGAATCCTCATCGTGAAATAGTCCTGCAGTTTAAAATAAATTCTTGACTTCATGTCCCATAAACCAGTTTATAGACGAAGACAAGTATCAGTGAGCAGGCAAACTTCTGTCTTGATCGACTGTGTGTGGTACACCCGCTATCGGGCCCTCCCAGTTTTAAGAGACAAGGCAGATCGATGTGTTCGTTTCAGATTTTGCTCACCTTGTCCGGCACTTTTCTCAGACCTTCGGGTCCTGAGTATTCCTCTATAAATGCCTTCGGGCAGAAGAGGACAGGACATCCCTCGACACCTTCGGGTATAAGAGGCTCTGTCCATTTGAGCTGGAATCGACCAGGGAGGATCGATGGTTTCATTGCGATTAAATGCAATCTTGAGGGCAATTTCGGGCACAATGGGCTAATCACCTGTTTGTCAAACACTTTGATTGCATGTTTTACCCGTGAGCCTTTTGTGATGCAGATTTTCTAGTAATCATGTTATACTCTGAATTAGTACAGGATTTGAGATTACTCAGTAGGACATTTAGATTACCAAACATTCTTACACTTGCAACTATGGTACTAGCAAATAGCTTGACACTATATTTTAGGCTTCATTAAACTGCTTTTGAAAACCTGAAAAGATGCAGAAATGTTAATTAAAAATTTAAAACTTGTATCTCAGTGGTTATAATATTTCCGCATGCTTTATCCTGACTATAAATGTGCATCTTTGAGCAAACTCCCGATAAGCAGAAAGTCTGATAACTAGAAGTATTTTAGACAGTCTCAATGACCTACTTATCCAGACTGCACTGTGTAAAAACAGATACAGGTAGTCCCATAGCAGATACTGCTTAAGGGGGGTGAAGTGTTAGAGACTTCACCATATTAGGTCCAGCACCGAGAGGTGGGTTGACTAGTTCCCTTCCTCGCTGTCTTTTCCTTCCCTAATTCAAAGAGCAGAGTCAGGTACCCATTTACAGCTGGGTAGACTGGAGCGTGTCAGTACCGTGATTCAAAACCGGCACTTTTGCTGTGAGATACCAGCGCTCTAACCACTCTGTCAATTGGACACTCATATCACTGTATACCAATGTGACATATAGTCAAAAAGATAAAACTTACCTGGGGTGTGGTTTGGTAGGAAGGTGGGGGTGTACAGCTTTTCTGATGCCAACGATTGTCATGGTCAGGGCGCTCCATAAATAAATATTTGGGAAGTCTAGAATAAAATTAACCATTTGAACTTTTTTTTATGAATAAAAGATGAAGTAAGTGTAAGAATTGTAAGTCTAGAAAAAAAAGCATCTTTACACATAAAAGGTGTAAGTAACTAAGGATTGTAATAAAAGTGTTGTGGCTTAACTAGGACTGCAGAGCTTCTCACTCTTTTGCAGCCAATACCAAGTTGAAGTCTCCTTGGTATTATCTACACTGTAGATCTAGGCTTTTCCTGTGGCTTTTCTGCCATTCTGAAACATGTTGAGTTGAAGTCATGAGCTCCAGTTTCTCCAGCTTGGCTTGATTTAAAGGATCGTCACATTTAGTTCCAAGCTAGGAGGAAGAAGTGTGTGGCATACTGTACATTTCCCGCCATCCAAGGGGGCTCTCTAACAATGCAGATCTAAAATGCTGAGCTCTGGTTCTGGACACTCCCAAGGAATTGTCACATCCTGTACAGAGCCACTTCTCAGCTCCCCCTGCCTATCATTGGGTCCATAGTGAGATCCTTCTGCATACCGTCAACCAGATCAAAGCCAAATAGTTACGTCTGGGGCTCAAGTGACTTCTCCAAGCTTAGTGTGCAATGCTGAGTTCTCAACAAGTTTCCCCACAGGAGAAATCCCTGGAAGTGTGTGGATGATTTCAAGAGTCAATGAGGGTGTAATTAGCCTCACAGACAGAGAATAAAAGGTGTAAGTATATGTAAGGACTTAAAGTCCAGGAAATAATAACCTTGCACATAAAAGATGTAAGTAAGTGTACGGATTGTAAATTCAAGAAAAAAAACGTCTTTGTGCAGTAAAGACACAATTCAATTAAATCTTGGGAACAGGGAGAAACATTTTTAACAGTGCCATTCATGAATTTTATACTGCAGGGCTTAGTATCAACTAAATGAACACCTATGTTTCATGTGGATCTTAAAGTTTAAGAAGAATAAGTGAAGGGAATTAACATATCTTCTCATCATTCTTCTGTTATCATAGAGCCACCACTGCTGTTGGCCCTCTTGTAGAAAGCCTCTGACTCAGAACTTTATGTAGTCCTGAAGTAGTGGTTACTGCAGCAAGTTATTTTACATGATGAGGTTGCCCGCCACATGCAACATATCACACTGTCATCTTATATCATGCCTGAAGAAGCAGGGGTCCCATACTCTCTTTGTGTAATTAAAATAAAAATACAATTGATGACATTATTTCTAAGACTACGGAAAGCACATCAGCATAATGATTATGTAAATTTGAACATCCAAGGGGCAGAGTGGCAACATATAAATTTGAAAAAGAACCATATATATACGTCACTTCCTTCGAGATTTCTTGGATAGAGGACTGCGATCTCGTGTATTCCAAGCATTTACAGCTCTAGCTAAGTGACTTGTTCCGAAGTTTTGTTCATTCTCTTTTTTTCGTTTCGTTTATTATTTAATTTCTTGCTTCGGATCACCTGGCTTCCTCTGTTTAAGGTTTTTCGTTGTTTGTCTGACTCATAATTTGTAGCCACGCCTATTTTCCCTGTCTTTCTTGGGAGTTACCTACTTTCTCAACAGAGGGGAGCGAATCACGTTTGCTTACCCGAGTTATCACGCTAGCTGATTTGCCAATTATCGGCAATTAGACAGACGCGCGTAGGAATTAACGGTTTGTTTGTTTGAAGAATCAAGGGCGATAATATTATTCCAGTACCTTTGATGTTTACATTTTTTCAGGGGGACTTAACTTAAGTATTTGATCTACGGCAGGCGGAGATAATCTAAGAAAGCCCGTTCGCAAGGGATGTCTTTTTATGTCGTTTCGGCATAGCGAGTGAGCGAACCGTAGAATCATTTATTTTAGAAGTTTAGCTCGATGATTTCCCCTGATACGTCCAAGTTGCGACTTTTGTCATCTTGTAGAGATATTGCAGGAAATCTGTATATATTCGGCCTTCTCTCCTAGTCAGTTATCAGTCTCTCAGAAATTTTGGATAAATCTAATCACGCCAGACTAGGAACCATTTTATTCGCTAAATGTGTTAAATTGTTCCGTGGGGATTTAAATTTCTGATTGTGGTAATAATTTGAGTTGCGCTTAAGTATTTAATGTGTTAAAAGTTTTACCCTTCACTGCTATTCCCGAGCGTAAGACTAGCGAAATAGTAAACACGCAGATATTCTCTTACCAGTGGTTCAGTAATGTAAAATCCATCAACCATTGTTTTAGCTGACTTAAGTATAATGTTAAAAGTGACAGAGTAGTATGCCCATTATATTTCTTTGTGTGTAAAATTATTTTAAATGACTAGTGTTTATATCATGTGTTAAAAACGATAGACGCCACCAATCAACTAGCTAGTAATGACAGGCGATATTTGTTAAGGGCGTAGTCATAATTAACTTATAACTGACATCGTGCGCTGAGTGTTTTATCGGAAAGGGGGGGGGGCGGCTGCATGCCTAAAACCCAAATCCGTACTTGCTAAGCGAAGCGCGATAGTATAAGCTTAAAATACCGTGTGCCTTTTAATTTAATTAGAGGACGGAGAGGATAGGAGATCACACTTTACGCGTGATAGCATAGGATTGTCATTTTGGTTAAATGTTTTGTTTTCTTCCCAATATAGGCTTGGTCAAAACCAGCACCCAGCGTGTTTTCTCTAATTGTGGGCCTTTTCTCAGTTACTGAAGGCATAGTAAATGTAACTTGAGCTAACTGGACTTATAAATATCCAGATTGTTTTATTCAATTTATCAGCCCGCTGCGGAAATAAACATAACATTTTTTTCCCGACTATTGACAATCGTTTTCCCAAGTGAATTTTTATCCAGGAGATAACGCTGTTTCATAATCGGCACTCATCCCAAAGAAAGTTGAGAGGATTTATAATCATCAGTTTTTTAACGTAACAGTCGTAGCAACTAGAGGCTAGACAATACAGGAACTATTTTTTTCCTTTGTTTATAACTGCGAACGTCCCGAGAACGTCTGCTTCAATATCTATATGCGGTGATACAGGACTCATGCAGGAAAAATTAACTCACCGATTGTAGCAAGTTTAATTTGCTAGGGAGGTTATGATGTTATACCTAAAAGGAAAGAAATCTGTGTCTGTGTTAACCGTGTGAGGTCAAGCACATGTAGGCCCCTGACTCTAAAAGATGATGATGAGGTATTTGCAGGGAACCTAACGCTACCTCCCTAGATCTCACACGGTCACTATTTTTGCTCTAGTGTCTGGTGTATGATGTACCTAATGTCTAGGGGAGAAATGAAAATGATGGTACATAAACACAAAACACTTTAACTCACTATAAGGAAATAAATAAAACAGTGGTTAAGGTTTTCTTTAAAATTGAATATTTTCTTTTTACAATTTAATCTGCCTGTCCCGCCATGTCTTTTGGACAGGTCTTTGAAAATGAGGAAAAGATAGTTTACATAAAAGGATTAACTAAAATGTGTGGACACTTTGTCCAATAAGTATAATGTCACTCTATCTCTCTTGTTGGTGTATTCACAGATTACAACTTTATTATCTAATAGTGTTTGTCATTTGTTAGGAGGGGCTGTAGTTTCATCACGCCCCATAACATCCTGGGTATGATTGAAAATACCAAAGTTTATTGTAACTGAAGTGTCAGATATACCCAGATGCTAACACATCACCTGGGATTCTTTGTAGAAGAATAATTCAGTATGTCGTTGCAGAAAATATAGATATATCAGCACACACAAGCTCCTCCAGCTATCTGCTGACAGCATAAACGTTTTACTGAAGACTTGTTGGCGTTACACTCACTCATCAGGTTTCCTGTCACCGGCTGGTAACAGGAAATAAAACATCTGCAATAAAAAGACACCCTGACCTTTTTATATCTGATCACACTTTATTATTATTATTTACATATGGTGGTATGGGGTCAGCCTCGCGTGCATACAGGTGCACTCGCCCCTAATTTTATATGACTCACACCTTGCTGTGACCACACCTCAGGTCTCTATGGCAGATACGCCACTGTACTTTTACATAGTTTTCCTCAATACAATAACGTGGAGTAACCACATTTCATTTTGTATGATTTGCTCTCTTTTTTTTTTAAATTATAAACGCTCCAGGCATGTTGAACAGTGTTCAAGGAACACGGAGGCTTACTAACATATTCTAATACAATAATATTAAAACAAAATCATGACAATATACAACAGTTAGATACAGTTCAATGTGAGGACTCAACAATGTCTGCTCCCGGCATGTCCTTCACTTTTCCCAATAGCAGTATCTAACTTTGGCAGTTGTAATAAACATATTAATACATAAAGCATTCTTACCACACTTTCACAGAAATATATAACAAATAACGCTGACTTGCAAAGAGTGGCCTCAGTTTTTCTCTGCCCTGCCCAGACTGCGAATTAATTCTTTATTTTATAAATTAACACAGCTGATCTCAGCGTATATGATAGAAAAAGTTTTTGTCAACTGGCGATGAGCATTGAAAGCTTTTTGCTAATATCTATTAGTACTGGCCAATGGAAAACTTGCGACTACCAGAATTCAAATGTAGTCTTTGAAAAACAAAAACAAAATTCCAAACAAACTCTGTGTCTGGTAGTTGATTGGTCAGTCTGCGTTAGTTATGCCCAATAGAAAAAGATGTTTCGTTTTTAGTTACATTTTTCCTATCTCTCCCCTTTCACTCCTATCCCAACTAATATAATCTGAATTACTACCATGCCTCTTTTTAAGCTGGCGTCCCCACTAACGTTATGAAAAAAACAAGCAGGAACCACAGTCTGTCCGTCTTAGTGTTATTAGACATATAGTATTATCTCAATAACTTGGTTAATAATTGGACTACCATATTTTTTAAAACACATTTTTGCTCAGGGGACTCTAAGCTATAATAATATATGATTTTTATAGTCAGTTTCATTATGGTTTAGATTTTCAGTTTTGTCACTGTCAATCGTCAAATATAAATTTTACACAAGTCGGCCATCTTCCCCCCTCATCTCTCTCTAGCATTTATTTTTCAAATAACTAACTTGTTTGAGTGACGTCAGAAATACATTACTCGGCGAGAATTTAAACTGTCTGTGTGTATATATCATCGGGCCAATCCCACCGCGTGACAAGCGAAGCGGGGTTTTGCGCGGCGGGTGTTAGAATGGGCGTTAATTATTACTGTTGTCTCGTGTTCATCATCATCATCAGTTGCCATCTCCACAACGAAGGTTGACTGTAATGGATCTCCAACGTCTTCTGTCTCTTGTCTTGGTGGTGCACTCTGATAGACTCTTTCCTGTCCATCTTTTGATGTTATCTTCCCACTTATAGCGCTGTCTTCCCCTTGCACGTTTGCCTTCAACTCTCCCTTCTGTTATGGTCTTCTGCAAGGTGTTATGCCTTTTTATGTGGCCAAAGTATTTTAGCTGCCGAACTTTGACCTCCCTCATTAGTTCTCTTTTCATACCTAGATTTTCTAGGACCTGCTTATTTGTTTTCATCTCTTTCCATGAGATACGCCCCATTCTTCTATATATCCACATTTCAAGAGCCTCAATTCTTTCTTCCAAATGCTTATTCATCGTCCATGTTTCTGCACCATTGTAGTGGTTTTTGATGTTATTGTATGGTTGATATGTTACCTAGTGTACTGTATGAGGTCAGCTGTGAAGGCTCCTGAGAAAAAATTTTATGGGAGTTACAGGAGGCCTTTCTGCTACCACTTTACGACCTCAAACAGACCTATTCTACTATAATGAGTTTTAGCTACGTTAAAAGTCTAGGGTACTGAAATGTAATGTGTAGGTAATCAATCTAAACAGTTCATAGTCCTTAACTAGGGAGACTGCATTGCATCCGAAATATGTTCAATAGTTTCCTGTTCTATTAAATAAGGTGGGTGATATGTTCCCACTGATGTCAATAATCGATCCTCCTTCCATAGTCTTAGATAGGTTTTCATTTATTATTAGTTTGTCTCCAGGCCCTGGACTGCGGCGGGGGACCTAGAGCAAGCACTCACTTGTCGTAATCATTTTTCATGATATGGCAGCATCAATCACTCAAAATATTAAATAAACAAGATAAATGCTTTTTGGCCTTACCAGAATTCAGAATTGAGAACACAGTTACTTAGGACTAGCAAAACTCAGCTGAGCTGCTGGCCAGAGCATGGCGTCCCACTGAATTTTATTTATTATTTCCTGGAAAACACCACTAGCATTCAAGAACTGTGTTACTGGACAGTCTTCTTTAAAATGGCACAAATGTGCGTCTCTTTCTTGCTAATATAAACATGCGTTGGCCAATCAGATCGGAAGACTAAGCTTTTCAATTTAAATTTTGAAAATAAAGTCAAAAGTACATCTCAATTTTTCAAATGTACGTCGGTCACATTTTATCTTTTCCCAAAATTTCACTTGTTTTTTGGACATGTAAAAACTGCACAAACCTGCCCCTAAGTTATTTTTAGCCACTATCTCCCGACTTTGCCCCTCTAGTTCATTGCAGTTTGATTTTTGCATTTTTAGGGCTTAAGTACACCAAAACGTAACTTTTGTGAAGTATGCACAGAAAACTGTTCGCCAGTCTGATGTGAACAATACAGTCTTTCGTTAATATCTTCCGTGTTATCTGTCCGTCTGTATAATTAAAAGTATATTATTTCTCTGCTCAAGATGGGCTATCAAACTAGCTAGGTTTTATTTTCATAACTTTATTATTAAAGAAAAACCTACTTTTCTCAAGGTTAGTTTTTGAAATTTGTTTTCGAACCTTCTCCACGGCGTTTGCCGCTGTATTCAAATAAAACAACCAATTACCGTAAAAGCGTCCAAGATATGACTGTTTCTAATAAGAGCCAAGGTCCCTTTTCTAACAATTCCTTACATTGTGTCAACTAGTGGCGTGATTTTTTTTTCTCTTTAACTACAACTTGCGTCTTTCTGCCTTTTAGATTCAAACACGTGTTCAGTCATATTTTTCCTTTTTTATCTCCGTTTCCCTCCCGTCAAAAAGGGTAAACCGTTTTGTATGCATGTCTAACTAGTTAGTTTGAATGGCGGTAGGAACCGCGGGCGTAGATGAAGAAGTCACGGCATATCCTACGTATATTTTTATCCCTGCATGTTATCTTACCCGTTATCTTTATGATTGGAGATATTTTAACATTGTATCACGGTAATTTCACCACAACCATACAGAAATGCAGAATATATATAACACTTTATGATTCTCAGTTTTAATTAGTGAGATAACTGTTTGGATGTCAGTATATGTTTCATGTTGTTGAATGTAGCTTTGGCCATTCCTATTCTCTTCTTGATTTCTGTTTCACATCTGCCATCTTCTGTTATTATATGATCAAGATATACGTAGCTCTTGACTTGTTCCAGGATTTTCCCATTTACGCTTATCTTTAATGTGGGTTTATCGTCTGTTTTGCTAATTATCATAGTTTTTGTTTTCTCAATATTAATGTCGAGTCCATATTCATAACTTATACTGTTCACTTGTTTCACTAGTTCTTGTAACTCCTGTTCGCTTTCAGCTAACAACACGATATCATCTGCATATCTAAGGTTGTTTATTGACCTTCCACTGATGTTCAGTCCTGGTATTTCCTGTATCTGTTTGAAAATTTTTTCGGTGTATAAATTAAATAGGCAGGGGGACAGCACACAACCTTGTCTGACACCTCTTTTTATGTCTATGTATGGTGAATAATTCCTTCCCGATCTTACTGTGGCAGTTTGCTCCCAATAATGGTTACTGAGTATTCTTATATCCTTTCCATCAATACCTATGTCTTCGAGTCATTCAATTATTTTCTCATGATGGACTCTGTCAAAAGCCTTCTTATAGTCAATGAAGCACATATACATACTTTTTTGGACCTCTGTATATTTTTCTGCTAATATTCTTAGGCAAAATATTGCCTCTTTTGTTCCACTGTTCAGTCTAAAACCAAACTGTTCTTCTTGGATTTCGCTGTCTACTTTACTTTTTATTCTTTCCTGTATGATTTTGAGCAGTATCTTAATTGCATGACTCATCAGGCTGATTGTTCTGAAGTCTGAACATTCTGTTGCATTTGGTTTTTTGGGCAATGTTATGAAAACTGATGTCTTCATGTCGTGTGGTATATATCCTGTATTGTATATATCGTTGCATATTTCTGTGATTGTATCTATACCAAAGCTCTCCAGAGCTTCTATCATTTCTTCTTCTTCTTCTTCTTCTTCCTCGTTCGCCTTCAGACTTCCACATTTATGACTCTAATAAAGGCAGCAGTCAACTCAAGGTTCCCGACATCTCCAAACTTTTGTATCATATGAATGGCATTCTCTACTTCTGATCTGAGAATGTTTGGGCCTTCATTAGAATCTGGTGATGGTTTTTTACCTCTGTTGTCCTCGAATAGTTCTTTTACGTATTCTGCCCATCTGTTTGATATGTCTTTCTTATCAAGTAATATTACACCATTTTTGTTCTTGATACAGCTTCCTCCTTGTGCAAACCGCGACCGATTTGATAATTTCTTTATTTCTTCATGCATATCTCTTGTCATGTGCTTTGCTTCCAAGTCTTCTATTTCCTTGCATTTTGTTTCTATCCACCGTTCTTTTGCTTCTCTACACATAGTACGTAAGTCATTGTCTATTGTTTTATATTCTGGAGTGTTTTTTGCTTTCTTTCTTTCTGCCATTTTATTCAAGATGTCATCTGTCATCCAAATTTGATTTTTCTTAGACTCCTTTTTAGGTAACTTTGCATTTGCTGATTGTATGCTTGTTTTTAAGCATTCCCATTTTGCGGTTGCTTTTTCTTCTGGGTTTTCTCTTCTATACTGCTCCATGCTTTCTGTCAATAACTGTTGATATTTATTTTTGACATCGATTAAATATTTCTGTTTTATATCTGGTTGTTTCAGCGCTGATATTTCTATCTGGGGTTCCTCCTGTCTTCTGTTTCCTGCTCTTTTCAGCTTTATATTTACTTTGATGACGACTGGATTGTGATCTGAATTTATGTCGGCGCCTGGATGTGTCTTTGCACTTGTGACACTGTTCTTAAATCTATGTTTTATCATGATATAGTCGATTTGATTTCGTGTTACATCTCCAGGGCTTTTCCATGTGTATAATTTCCTTGGGTGGTGTTCAAAAAAGGTGTTACATATGACCAGCTGGTTTTCTTCACAGAACTGGACAAGTCTGTCTCCTCTATCATTTCTTGTCCCTAATCCATACTGTCCTACTATTTTCTTGTATTTTCCTTTTCCTACTTTTGCATTCATATCACCCATTACTATCAACACATCTGTAGATTTGACTGGTTTAAACTGTGTTGTAGCTCTTCATAGTATTCTTCTACTTCTTCCTCGCTGTGATCTTTAGATGGTGCATAAGTTTGTAAGATTGATATGTCGAATGGCTTTGCTCTCATCTTAAGTAACATCATTCTGTCATTGTGTGTCCAGTATCCACATACGTATTTTTCTAACTCCTTCTTTATCAACATTCCTACCCCTCTTTCATGTTTTTCTCCTCCTGAGTGTATAAGCGTGTACTGGTCTCTTGTTATGTAGCCTGTATCCAAAAGTTTTGCCTCTGCAACTCCCAGTATATCGAGTTTCATGTCTGTTGCCTCTAATATAAGATTGTCAAGCTTTCCTTCTCGGTTTAGAGTTCTAACATTCCATGTTCCTATTTTTAGGCTTCTCCTACTAGTTTTTAGGTGGTCTTTCTCAGAATGCTCCCTTTCAACAGAATTTAAGGAACACTCGTCATTATGTACTTCCTTACTCATTAGAGGAGTTGCCTCTTCCCTGTTAATTTGTACAGTAGATTCTTCCCCAGGGGACAGAGAGTTCTCTACATATCGGTTTTTATCTTGTTGTTGTGATCCAATTACGTTCTGTAGGAAGTACGTGGTAAAGCCCCAATCTCTTCCACGGTGGCTAGCCATTGTCTTTTTCTATGTCCGACATGCCTCTAGTGCGCCACACACTTTGCTGTTTCGCTTTGCGAGCCGTTGATCTTCTCAGATTCCTCCGTCTCACTCACCGTCTCAGTCTTTGTGTACTAGGGATGGACATTCCCTTGAGTAAGATTGCTCCTACTCCATCCATGTAGTTTAGCCAGTCAGCCAAGACTGTTGCCCGGGATGTGGCCACCGCCGTACACAAGCGGTATTCGAGGAGCCATACATGAGCTAGATAAAGAGAGGAGAACCAAATAGGATCCTGACTATCCTAAAAAGGACATGGCTGTCTCTCACCGTGAGGTACTATCCCTCTCTCTTTATCCTACATGTTACACTACCAAAAAATGTAAGGATTACTACTATTAGAGGCGTTAAAGTTAAAGTATTACGTTAATTAAGACAGTAGTTTGGCGGCACCTCGTTAATTATAAGTCTTGCCGCAGTCTCTATCAGATCGGGCAAAATGTTAAAAATGTTTATTGTACGTCACAAGGAAAGCGAGTATGTTTATACGGCGGGATCGTTTCTAAGCATTACCATGGCACAAAATTCAGCGCGATGCCGGCGTGTGAGATGATTATAGTCAGACACATACGGGCGGGGTTATTTAATATCATAGGACTGAAATATTACTGAAATGAGCGATTATCTCGCAGATATTACTACACCGATTTTGGCGACTACCTGGAAATTATTATTAAATACCAAGGCTAGTCTTGGGCCAATTTTGGGCGACCCATCTGACACTATAGGTTCATACTAGTGTTATTATTTTTTTATCAAGGGGATACCTACACCAAGTATTGGGTAAGCAAGTGTTTTTGTGGCCACAGAATGACAGAGTGAAAGATCGAGAGAGATAAAAATATTTTCCTTTGTTACAATCATTGTATCCACTTCTTTTTTTTTCTGTTCGCTAAACTGATTACACTGACTAACAAAAAAAAACTTTTTTTTTCTTTCTCTAACATTTCTATGTTTTTCTGGTCAATTTTAATGCGCTGTTTTTAAATCTGCAAACCGTTTTTCTCTATCAGGTCGGGATCTCTAGAAATACGCAATTGAAGTTTTTTAACAACGCATACAGTATTACAACATCATTCGTACAAGAAGTATAACAGTTATGTAGGCTTGAATTTCTTTGCAGTCGACTTTCGTCGGTGAATGGCATGGCGTACATCGCGATGAAGCATCCAACAATAATCGGCAAGCATGGTCACACTCCACCGTCCTTGATAACGTGACTCCATTACGGCGATATCTTGATGGAATCGTTCTCCATGTTCATCGCTGACTTCGCCAAGGTTGTCAGGGAAAAAGTCAAGATGTGAATCGAGCAAATGGATTTTGAGGGACATGTTACAGCCCATAATTCTGTATGCATCTATGCACTGCTTAACAATATGCAACATAGTCAACAGATTTGTGATTTCCCAGAAAGTTATCGACGATCGATTTGAATGCCATCCATGCGCGAAGTTCACTACCATGTAACAAGTTCTCGAATTGTTTGTCTGCAATAACTTTCCTAATCTGAGGTCCTACAAAGATACCTTCCTTTATCTTTGCATCGCTAAATTGCGGAAACTTTTCTCGAAGATAAGTGAAAGCTTTGCTCGTTTTATCTAACGCTTTTACAAAATTCTTCATGAGCCCCAACTTTCTATGTAACAGTGGTAAAATGAAGCTGTCTTTGTTAACTAATGGCTCGTGTATTACATTTTTATGCCCGAGCTGCATACGATCCCGGATAGGCCACACCTTTCTTGCATAATGTTCCTGTCTGTTGCGGCTGTCCCATTCACATCGGAAGCAACAAAATTTAGTATACCCAGTCTGCATGCCCGTGAGAATTGCAATGACCTTAGGTCTCCACAAATCCGCCATTGGTAGTCATTGTACTTTATTTTTTCCAAACGTATAGCCATATTGTCATAAGTTTCTTTCATATGAACAGAGTAGGTGACTGGAATTGATGAAAATAAATTTCTGTTATGCAATAACACGGCTTTTAGACTAGTCTTGGAAGAATCGATGAAAAGTCGCCATTCGTTGACTATGTGCTCATGACCGTGGTGCACCATTAGACCGTTTACATCTTTGCAATAGAAAATGTCATCATCCATCTCAAAGTATTGAACAAGTTCTCTGTGTCTATGACGAAATTTAGATATCGGAGTATTGGGCGCTAAAAGATTCCATTCTTTGAGTCGCGAACCGAGTAATTCCGCTTGTCCTTTGGTAAGAGCGAGATCACGTATTAGATCTGAAAGTCCTGAATGTTTAATTAAGTAAACACTATCATTCACCGGTATGTAATCTGAGTCAGAATTAGTTTCTAATGCAGGTAAACTATCACTTTCTGATGGTTCATTCACGTCCAACGGATTATGTTCTGGTGGTACTTGGATCGGACACGTGATTGGATCATGAGGCACTGGTTTCAAAACCAATTCAATATTTGAATAAACCACAGACTTTCTAGTTTTAAAAGTGAAACCATGGATATTTGTCAAGCAGAAGTACAATCAGTAGTGTGATTTGCATGTTCACGCCATATTACTGGCACTCCAAAAGGCATCGACTTATGCTTCGGCGATTTTCGTAACCAACCTGCCAATGTATCGAACAAACTGCATTTGGCTACCAAGATTTATTTGCATCATCAACTTTCGAATCGAAATAAAGTTCATATGCTTTCTTTAGTAATGGTGTAAAGTTTTTCTGGTCAACACGATCGGTAAAATATCTGCACACGTAACAGAACAGATCAGCCGAATTTCTACAACTTCTAGAAGCCATATTTTGCTCAGAATTATTTCAAAATACAGTAACTATTTGAAAAATCGCGTAACATATGTCATGCATCTTTTAGCAGTATAAAAAGTAGAATAATGTTGCTTTTTATTAATTTTTAATAAGTTATATAGTAAAAATGAAACGGAGCAAATAACGGTTTTCCAAAAATATATTTATTCACAAATATCTTAAGAACCCGACGTGATAGAGATAAACGGATTTCAGATTTGAAATCAGCGCAAGAAACTGACCTAAGAACACTTATTCTTATATAAGAAAGAAAAATGTTGTTTGTCAGTGTTATTTTACTGGGATAGCTTAAGTAGAAACTTTATTCTTTACTACACTGTCTATTCAATACCCTAGTGCTAATCTTTGACCTTTTGGGTTATTAACTTCTTGCGGGATCTTTTCTCAACAGAGGGGAGGGCACTTATGGGGTTATTTTCATATATCTGTAAAACTTGATTGATATTGATTCCTATATGTTTGATGTTGTAAGTGTAAAGACAGCTGCTGCAGAAGCATGTGGTGAAGTCCGACTTGGGAACAAGAGAAAGAGGACATCTTGGTGGACAGAGGAAGTCAAAGAGAAAATAAGAGACAAGAAAATGGCATGGAAACAATACTTAGGAGCTAAAAACACAGCAGGACAAATACAGAAATATAGAGAATATGTGACACTCAGAACAGAAGTAAAGAACAAGGTGCTAGCAGCAAAACAAAAGTCCTGGAAGAATTTGGAGAAAAGCTAGAAGAAGATGCGCAAGAAAACCAGAAATTGTTCTATAAGACCCTAAAGAACATGAGGAAGGAAAAACAATGCCCTCTCAAATTTATAAAGGACAAGCAAGGCAAATTGCTTACTGCCCCAAAGGAGGTAATGGAAAGATGGAAAGAATATTTATCAGAACTCCTTGATGGTGAGCAAGGTCAAGCATCAGAAATGATAACCACTAGCACAGAAGAGAAAACCAATGGTGGTGAAGATGACATAAAGATGGAAGAACTGAAGGCAGCATTGGAGAAAATCAAGATGGGCAAAGCAGCAGGGCATGATGGTATAACACCAGAAATGGTTTAGTACATGGGAGCATCAGGTGACCTATTACTCCTAAGGGTCCTACAGGCAGCATGGTGCAACAAGGCCATACCAAAGGATTGGGAGATTGCCATCATAACACCGATTTTCAAAAAGGGTGACAATCGACAATGTGGAAACCACAGAGGCATATCCCTTCTCTGTGTCACTGGTAAAATCTACTCTAGAATCCTAGAGCAGAGACTCCGATGCCTAGCTGAGCCACAATTGGATGAAGTCCAGTGCGGATTCCGAGCAAACCGAAGTACTTAAGACCTAATCTTCACACTCAGGCAGCTGAGTGAAAAGGCCCTTGAGTACAAGAGTGAGATCCATCTTTGTTTCATAGATCTGAAAAAGGCGTTTGACAGGGTCCCCTGGAGCAAACTTTGGGACTGTTTGGCAAGGAAGAACATTCCAGCGCCTCTGATTCATGCTATACAGAGCTTCTACAAGTCTTGCAGAAATTATGTGAGGACAGCAAACTATAAGTCAGAAGAGTTCAGGACCACCACTGGTGTAAGACAAGGTGATATCCTGTCACCTTATCTTTTCATACTCCTCATGGACGATGTCATCAAGGCATGTAAGTAGAGAACAAGAAAGGGTTCTTGTGTGATTATTCACCGCTTAAATCAAATTGTGGAAATTTATTACCTAAACCGAGAACCGTACTTTTTCTTGACTGAAAAAGTGTCATGTTTCTCCCCTTTCCCCCGTTGTTTAGAATTTTTTTTTTAAACACGCCTGCCGTTCGTAAGGTTAATTTAAACCGTCTGCCGTAGGGGAGTGAAGTGTCATAGACTTCGATGTACTGGGTCCCAGCTTTATGAGGTGGGATGGCCTGTTCCCTTCCTCGCTACCGTTGCCTTCTCTAACTCAGGATCAGAGTCAGGTACCCTTTTACAGCTGGTTAGACTGATGCGTGACATTACCTAGCTTTGAACACGAAATCCGGTAACTTATTGCGGTAGTAGAGTGTTAAAGACTTCACCATACTAGGTCCAGCATCAAGAGGTGGGGCCTACCTAGCTATAAATGGGTACTTAACTTTGAGTTAGGGAAGGAAAAGACAGCGAGGAAGGAAACTGGTCTCCCCACCTCTCGATGCTTGATCTAGTATGGTGAAGTCTCTAACCCTCCATAACCAGCTGTAAATGGGTACCTGACTCTGATCTTGAGTTAGAGAAGGCAACAGCAACGAGGACGGGAACAGGTGTCACGCATCAGCATAACCAGCTGTAAATGGGTGCCTGACTCTGATCTTGAGTTAGAGAAGGCAACGGCAGCGACTTCCCTTGTTTCCTGTGTACCGTTAACTTGTAGAACTGATTCTTCTTCTTCTTTCTTCCTCGTTCGTCCTGAAAAGGACGTTGGTTGCGTTGTGTCCGTTTACAGCGAAGCTGCAGTATTTGCGCCTTTCGGCCGACACATCCGACTTCCGCACAGCATTTTTTTGGGACCGGGTTTGCCTTCCCTCTTCGATCCCTACTCCTCAGCCAGACTGCAGTAATACAGCCTGTTTCCAGGACCACCACGTGGAGGTGGAGTATGGTCTTGGTCAGCTCTGGTTCGCTGACCCTGACGCAGGCAGTCAAGCTATGGGGTCGCTTACTGCATTCCTCACTTTTGATGCATCTTGGGTCCCGAACTGATTCAATACCGTTTTATTGGTTTATAAACTTAAATAAAAATACGGGGGGGGGGGGGGGGGGTTTGGGGGGGGGTCTGTCGTAAGCGTGTCATCTAAGAATGCACAAGGAACGCATTTTTTTTTTTAACTTGCCCTCCCAAATCACAATGTGAAATGAAAAGAAAAAAAAAAATTTATTGACAGTCATCTTAACAAGACAATTTCGAGAACTACACGTTAAATCGTTGAAAGTATTCAAAAAGAGACATGAAAATAGGTCGTATATCTTTATCATCACTGCCCTACAGATCGCAAAGGAGCATGATGATGATGATGATAAAAAAACGGTAAAGGTAGTCGCATAGCAGATACTGTCGTAAGGGAGTGAAGTGTTAGAGACTTCACTATACTAGGTCCAGCATCGAGAGGTGGGGGTGACTAGTTCCTTTCATCGCTGCCTTTTCCTTCCCTAACTGAAGGACAAAGTCAGGTACCCATTCACAGCTGGGACGAATGGAGCACGATGATACCGTGAATCGAACCCGGCACCTTAGTCGCAAGAGACCAGCGCTCTAACCACTCTGTCAATCGGACACTCATTAAAAAAAACATGATAACGGATACAAACAGAATGTTAAAAACATGAAGGGGAAAGGGGGGGGGAGGAAGAGATTTGTAACGTCGCGTAAGGTTGCGTGTAAAATGTGACAACTCCATGGCCTTGATACTACGATTGGATTTGCCGAACTGAAGAAAAAGTACGATGCTCCGTTTACCCTAAACATTTCAAAAATTTTCATCGACGGTGAGTTATCACGCAAGTACCCAAGAAAGTATTCAGTGGGGTACTGGAAGATGAGACAGGTCTGTGTTTCAGAGCTGGCATTTGCTGATGATGTTGTCCTGATTGCTAAATCAGAGACACATCTCCAATCCAACCTGCAAGTCTGGAAGGAAGAGCTGGAGAAGAGAGGGATGGTCATAAGCAGCTCTAAAACAAAATCCATGGTGATATCACGAGAAGAAAGAAGACATCGGATTAATTTGGGAGAACAGGTCCTGGAGCAGGTCGACCACTTTAAATATCTCGGAGCTATTATAGACCGAAAGGGAGGCATCAAAGAAGAGTTGGCCACTCGAAAAGCAGCGGCTGGGAGACTTTTTCAGGCCATAAATCGAGGATTCCTCAGCAAGAAAGAGGTTGGTAAGAAAACGAAGATGGCTGTATACCGCTCCACCTATGTCCCAGTCTTGACATATGGATGCGAGTCATGGGCAATGACTACAACCCACAAAAGCCAGATCCAAACCTCAGAAATGAGGTATCTGAGGAAGGTGGTTGAAGTAACAAGAAGAGACATGGTCCGCAACCAGACGATACGTCAAGGCCTAAAATGCCATCCGCTGCAGACCCAAGTAGAACAGTCCCAACTAAGATGGTTTGGCCATGTCTGCAGAATGGGAGAAGATCGGCTACCACGACAAGCATGGGAAACAAAGAGCCAGGGATCCAGACCCCCAGGACGACCGAGAGTCCGCTGGGAGGACAACATTAGACAATCTTTGAAGGACCGAGGACTAGAATGGAACCAGGCCAGGAAGAAGACAGCTGATAGAATAGTCTGGCGCTCTCTCTTCCAAACCTCTACACCTCACGGTAGAAGGGGAACGACTAAGTAAGTAAGTAAGTAAGAAGTTTAAGTGATAATAAACAAAACTTAATTTATCGTGTTGGTCAGCCCGATACCCATTTACCATAGTTTTTTTCATGTTTGTGTGTCTTGTTGTCACATAACTCTCTGTGTGTGTGCGTGTGTGCGTGCGTGCGTGCGCGTGTGTGTGTGTGTGTGTGTATAAATAACTTATAATTAACATTATAGGGAAGTGTGACAAATCTTCTTCATCTAAAGAAAGTCGTATAGATAGGCTTGACTAGAGAAACCACTCATTCCAGAGACCGATCTTCACCTTAATCTATACTGTTCAAAAAAAGAAACGCATAGCTATCCGAGGGCGCGTTTTTATGAGTTTGTAAGTAAAATTTGATGCTAGGGTATATAAAAACCAGCCTCAAATGTTCTTTACAGTGTCACATGCACGTGTTGACCTGAATTGCGTTCGTTTTTGTAATCGTTACAACGCAGTGGTCAATAGTGTATATGACGCAATTTTTGACCACAGCTCATGTTGCGCGCACGTGAAAGCAACAACATTTGGTGTGAACACTATTCACTGACTACGCAACTGAAACCCTATAAAAGGATAACGCTACACACAAAAAATTCAGTTAATTTTCAAGCAGACATTTATGTCGTCTCTATCGATAAATTTAAGGAACATTGCTATTGGCCGTTTGCACGCAGGCGAAAGTCAAAGTCAGGTTGCCAGGCATCTAAACGTGCATCAGAGTACCATCAGTCGACTTTGGCACCAGTTCCACGCATCCATGCCCAGAAGATGCCAGTCGCTGATCGATGCAAGTGGAGGCCACACACCATACTAACGGGAAAGCCCGTACGCCAAAAACTCTCGTGACCCAGATGCAAAACAACTGTCAATTGATTGGTTGAACCCTAAGGTATTCTTTTGTGCAATTTGAACAATTAACTCATTAAATTAAAAAAGTTATTGAATGTCAAAATTGTGGCTATGTGTGTGCCTTCAGTAGCTATGCGTTTCTTTTTTTGAACAGTATAATTCAAATGGCGCAAACTCCGTATTTTCGTTGGGAATTTCTCTATAGGAGAAGAGAATAGCGGGTAATATTCTATCCCAATCTTGTGGATACTTAGTCGTAACCTTTCCCAACATTTGTTTTAAACTTCAGTTAATCTTTCTATTCTGTCCAAAAAAGAGAAACGCATAGCTACTGAAGGCACACACATAGCCATAATTTTGACATTCAATAACTTTTTTAATTTAATGAGTTAATTGTTCAAAATGCACAAAAGAATACCTTAGGGTTCAACCAATCAATTGACAGTTGTTTTGCATCTGGGTCACGAGAGTTTTTGGCGTATGGGCTTTCCCGTTAGTATGGTGTGTGGCCTCCTCTTGCATCGATCAGCGACTGGCATCTTCTGGGCATGGATGCATAAAACCGGTGCCAAAGTCGACTGATGGTACTCTGATGCACGTTTAGATGCCTGGCAACCTGACTTTGACTTTCGCCTGCTTGCAAACGGCCAATAGCAGTGTTCCTTAAATTTATCGATAGAGACGGCATAAATGTCTGCTTGAAAATTAACTGAATTTTTTGTGTGTAGCGTTATCCTTTTATAGGGTTTCAGTTGCGTAGTCAGTGAATAGTGTTCACCCCAAATGTTGTTGCTTTCACGTGCGCGCAACATGAGCTGTGGTCAAAAATTGCGTCATATACACTATTGACCACTGCGTTGTAACGATTACAAAAACGAACGCAATTCAGGTCAACACGTGCATGTGACACTGTAAAGAACATTTGAGGCTGGTTTTTATATACCCTAGCATCAAATTTTACTTACAAACTCATAAAAACGCGCCCTCGGATAGCTATGCGTTTCTTTTTTTGAACAGTATATTTCACTCGTGGAATCTATTCTAACACCTTTCTTCCTCATATACCCCACCATTCTGCCAGGTGAAAGACATTTAAATATATGTTAAAGTCAGTTATATAACTGGAACCACCAGTCCTTTATACCCCCCCCCCCCCCCCACCCCCAATATTATTCTTGTTTGGAGTTTCTGCTTGATTTTGTTCGGTTTTATCTTGTTTTTGTCTGCAGAATGGGAGAAGATCGGCTACCACAACAAGCATGGGAAACTACAAGCCAGGGATCCAGACCTCCAGGACGACCCAGAGTCCGCTGGGAGGACAACATTAGACAATCTTTGAAGGACCGAGGACTAGAATTGAACCAGGCCAGGAGGAAGACAGCCGATAGGATAGTCTGCACTCTCTTCCAAACCTCTACACCTCACGGTAGAAGGGGAACGACTAAGTAAGTAAAGGAGTTTCTGCTTGATTTTGTTCGGTTTTATCTTGTTTTTGTTTGTTGGGTTTGTTTGGTTTGGTTTTTGTTTTTATTGGTTTTTTTAACATACAAGCATAATTGGTAATTGTGATTTGCCCTATTTGCAATGATTTAACAAGTGTGATGCCACTTTCCCATACCGACAGTTGTTCATATTATTTGGAATTGAAAACAATATATATCCTAAATATGACCCATCAGAGGTTGAACGAGATATTTTCATCATTAATATAAAAAAAAAATAATGTACTTTATTGTTGCCTGCTGCGCAGCTCATGGGATGCCAAGAGTTAATAAAGTCACAAATACAGCTTTGTAAGGTAGAGGTAAGGTAAAGGATCCCGTTACACGCCCATTGAGGCATATTGGGAATATGGTGGTAGGCCTATATACAGCTTTGTACTTACTTATATAAAAACAACCAGCACATCCACGTGGGCATGATGGCCATATTTGGTGTCCTGTTGTGTGCACATATGATGATGACAGTGACCAAAATCTCAAGGACGTTCATAATAAATGTGAAGATGAAATACTTGGCAATGAGAGGTATATTGAGAGATGGAGGTAATATCTGTAATATACAAGATTAAAAACACAAAAATAAGAATCAACAACTCAAATGTCAAGTCAGTCCTATTAGATAGCTATGAGATATGAAGAACAACAAAAGCAACAACCAAAAAGCTACAAACTTTCAAAAATGGGTGCTTACATAGAGCAGAAGGATTGAAACGGTGCAGTAAGGTCACCAATTTGGAATAAATGAAAATGATGAGGAAGACAAAGAAAGAACTTGAGCTGATGGCAAGCGATAAGAGGACTTGGCATGTGTTTGTTGACAGCCTATGCTCCTTAGGGAGCTAAAGGGTATTCATGATGACAAGATTAATCATTCCAGAGACACGTAAAGATGTCTATTGTTAAAATTGAAAAGAGAAAAAGATTGAGGTAAATTCTTTAATGTACAGCAATGATTCTCAAAATTACAATAATTGCATACCCCTTATGAGAGTTTAATTATACATGTACCTCATATTACATTTTAAAGAGTCGCAACTGTTGATCCATATTAAGTTATATTTACAGCTGTCTTTGTCAGCTCTACCTATGAGTTTCTGGTTGTTGTTTTATTTGTATATTTGCTTTTTTTTCTTCTTTATTTTGTTTGTTATTTTTTTATAAATATTATACATGGTTTGCACCATTATATACAATGTGTAATAAATAATATTATTCAATACAAGTCTAAAGTTTCATGGGGAATCTCTGCAAAGACAAAGACAAAAAATAGGACTACCACACCTTTAGGCATGCCATACAAGACGACTAATATGATCCTGTGCTTGGGGCTGGCAACCTCATCACGTTAAATAACTTGGCACAGAAACCACCATTGCAGGAGCATGTGAATGCTTGGTGCAATCTTCCTGCAATGGGAACCAGCTACGATGCAGGCTCCATAGAATATAACTGGAAAATAATGATGATAGCGACCATCATGATGATGATGGCATTTAAAGTCTATTATACTGGGAACAACGGCAGAGAAAATCTATTCGCTGTTGCCCTTAAGACGCCACTAGGCGTAATGGCCACTGACTGCTTTGCCGGTCGTTGGCTAAGGACGGAAGAAGAAGAAAGATACTGAATCCATTGCATTTAAAATTTCTTATACTTTATCATCTATTTTCTACCCATCCCTAAAATGTGTATGTCAGTTTTCAGTCTGTCCATTAACTCATTTGATAACCTACGTGCGTGTCTGTAAATGATTACAGAATGAAAATCAAAAATACTTACCTTCTGCAGCATAAGCATAAACACAACAAGTGAGACAAGAACTGAAATAGCCAGAGTGATTTTCTCTCCCCCACCTGCAGGAAGAACAAACACGCAGAGACACAGTTGAATGAACTTAGGATGAACTACACAGATGAGACATGTTATAATTAATTACACAGTTGAGATGTGTTAGGATGAACTACACAGATGTGTTAGGGTGAACTACACAGTTGAGATGTGTTAGGATGACCTACACAGATGTGACATGTTTGAATGAACTACACATGTGTGTTGAAATGAACTACAAAGATGTGTTAAAATGAACTACACAGTTCAGATGTGTTATGATGAACTACACAACTGAGACATGTTATGATGAACTACACAGATGAGACATGTTAGAATGAACTACGTAGATGAGACATGTTTGAATGAACTACACAGGTGTGTTAGAATGAACTACAAAGGTGTGTTAGAATGAACTACACAGTTCAGATGTGTTAGGATGAACTGCATAGATGAGACAAATCAGAATGAACTACACATTTGAGACATGTTAAAATGAACTACGCAGTTGAGACATTTTAGAACGAACTACACAGATGAGACATGTTAGAATGAAGTACACAGTTGAGACATGTTAGAATGAACTACATAGTTGAGACATGTTATAATGAACAACTAGATGAGACATGTTAGAATGAACTACACTGTTGAGACATATTAGAATGAACTACATAGTTCAGACATATTAGAATGAACTACACAGATGAGAGGTGTTATGATGAACTACACAGATGAGACATGTTAGAATTAATTACATATTTGAGATGTGTTAGGATGAACTACACCCATGTGTTAGGATGAACTACACAGTTGAGAAGTGTTATGATGAACTACACAGATGTGACAGATTTGAATGAGCTACACAGGTGTGTTAGAATGAACTACAAAAATGTGTTAGAATGAACTACACAGTTCAGATGTGTTAATATGAACTACACAACTGAGACTTGTTAGGATGAACTACATAGATGAAACATGTTTGAATGAACTACACAGATGTGTTAGAATGAACTACACAGATGTGTTAGGATGAACTTCACAGATGTGTTAGAATGAACTACACAGTTGAGACATATTAGAATGAACTACCCAGATGTGTTAGAATGAACTACACAGTTGAGAGATGTCAGAATGAATTATACATAAGTGTTAGAATGAAGTACATAGATATATTAGAATGAACTACACGGTTGAGACATATTAGAATGAACTACATAGATTTGTTAGAATGAACTACACAGATGAGAGATGTTTGAATGAACTATGCATATGTGTTAGAATGAAGTACAAAGGTGTGTTAGAATGAACTACATACAGCGAATGCTGAAAAAATTAATTGTTGAAATAAAAAGTTCTAAAATTTACTAAAACAGTTGAGGAGTATGGTTATAGCTGCCCTGTGTGGTTCCCTGGAGGTTCTAAAGAGACAAAGATTAGAACTGCTGCACCCTCAATTGCCACATAAATTCCCACTCATGAGCATATGAATGCTTGGTGCTGGCTTCCTGCAAGGGGACCAGCTACTGTGGCAGCCCCATGCTCCTTAATGAGCACACAAGAATACGATGATGATAATGATTATAGCTGTAGCATCTTATTTTTGTTTATATTTTATATTAACAAGCAATAAACATATTATAACTTGTTGATTTCATTTTGAATCACCGTTGTCCTTTTTGAACATTTATGGCCAGAACAATATTAAATATACAAGGACAAAAAATTGTTGCTCTGCTGAGCCCCCAATTTCCAGTTCTGCTTTTACCCATATTTGTTGTTGTTGTTTAACTAGGGCTGCTGAGCTTCTCGCTCTTTTGCATCCAATACCTAGTTAAAGACTTGTTGGTACTATCTACACTGTAGATCTAGGTTTTTCTTGTGGCTTTTCTGCCATTCTGAAACGTGTTGAGGAGTCATGAGCTTCAGTTTCTCCAGCTTGGCTTGCATTTAAAGGATCATCATGTCTTTCCCAAGTCAGGCAGAAAAAACTTGTGGCATACTGTACATTCTCTGCCATCCAAGGGAGCTAAAATACTATGCTCTGGGCTCTTCGAAGGAATTCTCACGACCTGCACATAGTAAATTCTCTGCTCCCTCGCCTACTACACATAATGGGTCCACAGTGAGATAATCCTGCATGCAGCCAACCAGGTAAAAGCCAGAGTTCCATATGGGGTTTAAGTGACTTGCAATGCTGGGTTCTTGACATGTTTCACCACAGAGGGAATCCCTGGAAGTGTGTGGATGATTTCAAGAGTCATTGAGGGAGTTCTTAGCATCACAAATGTTCACTTCCACGTATGTATACTAAAGAACTGTGCTTAGCTGGTGGTCATATAAAGATGACTTCAGATATGCCTTCATTCTTTTACCCAAATGAAACAAATGCAACATAAATTTACCTCCTCTGTGACAGAGTCGTTAAAAGTGTCAATACGACCTGGTCCATCAACAATATCCCAAGCACCATTTTTCATGTAATCTGACAGGATGATATAGTTCACTGAGTCTTTGAAATTGTAGGTCAAAGTTTTGCCTTCATACGTCCATGATCCGAACTTCATCTCACATTCCTGTTATGAAAACCACAAACAAATTAATACATACCGTCTCCTTTATATTAATATCGTGTTGTACAAGGCAACTAACTTGAGGTTGTACGTAAGGCTGGCAATCTCATCATGTAAAACAAGCTGCTACATAAACTACCACTACAAGAGCATAAGCATGTTTCGTGCAGGTTTTCTGTAAGAGGACCAGCTGCAATGGTAGCTCCATGCTCCATAAGGAGCACAAAGGAAAATGACGATGATATTAATATGGATAAAATATCCATATGATAATATGTAAGGGATCCGTGGTAGCATAGTGGTTAGTGCACTGGCTTCCGAGCTCAGTGGTCCATGGTTCAATCCCCAGTTGAAGTGGGATTTTTTTTTTAGGCTGCAAACGGCTCCTGGATCGACCCAGCCCCAACTGGGTACCAGAGCAACTCTGGGAAGGTTGTTGCCTTTTGCTGGGATTAAATTTCTTGAAGGTTTACTACTTCTACACTGAGCGTCCGATTGGCAGAGTGGTTAGAGAGCTGGTCTCTCGCGGGAAAGGTGCCAGGTTTGAATCACAGTACCGACATGCTCCAGTCTACCCAGCTGTAAAAGGGTACCTGACTTTGAGTTTGGGAAGGAAAAGGTAGTGAGGAAGGGAACTGGTCACACCACCTCTCGATACTGGACCTAGTATGGTGAAGTCTCTAACACTTAACTCGCCCTGCTGCAGTATCTTCTATGGGACTTCCTTAACCTTTTACTTCTACACTAGTCAATGATTTTTAATCAAAGTAAAAATTAAAGTTTTACGAAATAAAACATATAAATTATTGAATGTTTGTAATCAAAGTAAAAAATTAGTTTTAAAATCAATCAATCAATCAATCAATTCCCTTTAGCTCCCCAAGGAGCATAGGCCTTCAACAAACACATGCCAAGTCTTCCTGTCCTGTGCCATCCGCTCAAGTTCTTTCCATGTTTTCCTCAACATTTTCACCTCTGTATCCAGTTCTCTTCTCCATGTGTTTTTTTGGTCTACCTCTGACTCTTTTTTCCTCTGGATTCCAGAACAAGGACTGCCTTCAGGGCCGTAGACATGACTTAATAGTGGTGGGAGGGGGGGGGGGGGTTAGGGGGGGGGGGGGGGGGACGGAGTTGGGGGGGTTATAAAAATATTTCGGTCACAAAACATATTTGGTACAGTGTAATTTCCCCACAAATGTTTTTCATCAAACCCTAAAGAGGAGGGGGGGCGGGGGTTTCAGACCCCCCGTATCTACGGCCCTGACTGCCTTGTAACGCTATTAACAGGTCTCCTCAATGTGTGTCCTATCCATCGCCAGCGTCTTCTTCTCAACTCTTGTTCCACTGGCACTTGTCTGGTTGTCATCAATTCTACATTAAAAAAAATTCAAAAATGTAATTTTTATCTCGTATTAATGCTTTATTATTATTTTGTTCAAAAAAAAAAAAAAAAAGGTGCCGTGTGAATAGCAGACATAATATGCTGTCAAAAGCGGCTACCGTTACGTCGGCTGTGCCGTCGTTTGGAAGGATTTTAAACACCGCATCTAAAGCTTACCTTAACCCTAACCAAAATCCTGTCTCGAGCTTTTAAAAAAAAATAAAAAAAATAAAAATTTATCTTACATTCAGGGCATTCATAACGATAAGTAATGAAACCAAAATGTCATCGTTTCGGTAGCCGTATCAATAGGTGCTTGGGAACATGGCGGCATGTGCCTACTATTCTGTGAATAAATTATGTATTGTGGCACACTCTAAAATATCAATTGGAGGAGGGGAGAAGAGACAGGCTGATGCTTCAATAGAATCAAATATGGTACTTCTCAAAACTGGGTGCTTCCGTGGAATGGGATTGAAGTGGTGTGGCGAGATCACTAATGTGGAAATGATGAAAAGAAGCACATAAATGCTACATAAGAGATGAAAAGAGACGCTGGCGATAGATAGGACACACATTGAGGAAACCTGCTGATAGTATTACTAGGCAATACTTATTCGGGAATACCCAGGGTAAGTAAGAGAGGTAAAGAAATACCAGAGATCACGTGGGGACGAGACCTAGTGACAGATGTGAAGGGGATGAAGATGACAAGGAAAGACCTTGAGCTGATGTCACGTGACAGGAAGACTTGGCAGACGTTTGTTCAAGGACTGTGTCCACTGGGGATCTGAATGGTGGTATTGAAAAGTGGGGCGTAAAAAAATGAATGACTGTTCTAATAAGTAATGAGTCGGCGACAAATCAACTCTGTCATATCGTCATGCTCTGGTCCCATGTTCCCAGGTAGCAGCCATAATCAACTACAACATTATCATTTTGTTAAACCTACCTGCTGGTCGAAGGGAAAGTATCTGACGTCTACTGTGCAGGAGCTGGTGTATATAGCGGGGGGAATGATATACACATCTCCGGTGTGGTTGACCACACAGTTTGGGTTGTATGAAACTTCAAACTTCCCATCAGCGCTGTGGAGATCAGCCACACCAACAAACGTTACCATTGTGAAGTTTATCCTTTCCGATTATAATCGGATAATTATCTTGCTCTACTCTTCCCAAGACATTTTTGCTCTTACTCTCCTCTGACGTCCCTCTCTTCATTCATTCATTCATTCATTCATTCTTTCTTTGTCTTCTTCCATCACGATTTCTTCTTGATTTTAATTCTTGGCATCTATTTGTTTTCTCCCCCCATGATTGTCTTTGTCTTCCTCTGCTTTTGCTTCTGCTCACCACGTCTCACTCTTTCCTTGTCCCGCCTCATTCTACATTTTTTGCTTTTTACCCTCCTACTTGTTCTTTTTCCATTTTCCCCTGGTTTCTGTTTCTATATAACTCCTTCTTGTCCTGCGCTCTTCATTTTTGCATATTGTTCTATTAATCCGGTGTTGGGGACACGGAGCACTTAACCGGCACACGTACTGTACAGTGCATTATTCCATCACATACGGAGTACTTGACAGGTTATTTCTGGATAGGTAACAGGCACTTTACTTAGGCATGATGCAGTGTACAATCATTCTTGCCTGAAAAAAATAGGTATATCGCACTTTGTTGTAGTTATTATAATCCATTAGGCAGACGTTTCCACCATTCCTTCTTTAATAGGGAAAAAGACTCGGACGATAAAAAGTGAAGATGTTTTTATGTTTGCTTCCTACATGTATACAGTGTCGGACGTTGATCGAAATTCCAACTTTTGGGTCATTTTAAGCGAAGACACCCGGGTCTTCTTGGAGAAATATCGTTATTGTTCGATGGATTGATTGATTGCTGATTGACGAAAAGTTTTGTAGATCAAAAAAGGGCGCGCTGGACGAAAAATTCAAATTCTTCAACTTGGCTAGATCTAGACGACAAAGAGTAACTATGAGACTGCACCCCCTTCCCCCTCCCCTTTTGTGTAAACAGTGAACAAATGATAAAACAACTTTTATGGTGCCCCCACACCCGGCCCACGGCCCCACCCCACCAATAGGCCTCTATGAACATCGCAAGGTGGCAATAGGTTTTATCAATCGACACATTTTAGGGACCCTTTGTATAGAAAACTTTCTGTATCCAAGTACGATGAGAACAGAAGTGTTAATTGTAGAATAAATAAATAAAATTAACATTCTGAACAACGGCAGAGAAACTGAGGCCATATTCGCCAGTCATCGTCACTTGTGTTATATTTCATTGAATTTGTGGTAAGAATGATGTAAAAGTCTGTTTGTTCGTGTTAAAGAGTCGTAGAGTGGGCGTGTCGTTTTGTCACCTGGACAGTTCAATGTTGCGGTGAATATCTGGGTCACCAGCATGAGGCGCTGTCAGGGTGTAATGAAGACACTCACACACAAACAGCATACATGTATTCAGGCTTGTAGTACTTGTAATATCATGTAGGATGATGTGGTAAGTGTGGGTGTAGGCGAATGCGTCTAGGCTCTTGGACAGCTGCACACTGAACCCACTCACCCACATGCAGAAGTCAGTGAAGGTAGGTAATGCTGCTGACGTTTCACAATATTTATTATACGACGTTTCATAGTATGGACGACACAGTCAATGGTTTAATAATCATGGACATTATATGATGATAATTGTAGTTAACCCTTTGCATCAGCTCAGATACATGGTACCAACAATGATGAATTGTCAATCTACTTTCAGCTTTCATCTACTGAAGTTCTGGTACCCAGACAGAACCCGTCAGGTACCCCTCTGCAAATGTACCGCACGGGAAGGGCGGTTTCAATGGCCTAACAAAAGGCTATGACTTTTTCTGGCATCACATGCCAGGCACTTCTTCTCATGAAGAATAAAGGCCGTAACCACGGACCTTTATGGCGACAGCATCAGGCCGCAAGTAGCGGACCTCAAATATTAGGAAACCTTGGTGTTTTAACTTTTCGTGTACATATTCCTGCCAATCCTCTACTAAAGTAGATAACTTTATCTGGGCTCTAATGTTCAAAAGACGCTTGGTCTTAGCTCCCGTATCAAGCACCAACATTGGGGCTCTACCTAATCTATCAGCTGTGAGCTCTGTTCAACATGTCGCCGAAATGTATTTCTATACTCTAGGCATACGAAAGATCATAAATGACTTTATTACCTTTGTTCAGAATCCTAGAAAAAAACACTAAGCACCACACTGCCATTTCTGTCATACAGAATGAACTGGGGAAGGAAAGATGACATCTCAGTCATACAATGAACTTCCAAATCCCCGAAAAAAGATGGCAAGGAAAATCTTCGGACCTCTGTCCGATCACAACGCCCAGGGTACACTCGTACAAGACGGAAGTAACGGTCTTTGCGCCAAAAACCTGCGCATGTGCAAACAGCACAGACCTGAGCGAACTTAAACACAAGACCAGGGCGTTTCCTCAAGCGAGAGGCAAAGCCACTCCGTATATGGTCATGTGAATAGTAACTTAAGATAAGACAGCAATTTAAGACACAGGTCAACATAAAACAAGGGGAAGATAACCAGGAATCAATCCTGTCATTAACGTAAATCACCAGCTCCCTTTCTTAGACTATCAAAATAATTAAACAGGTTGATGTCTTTAATATATATGCTAAATAGACAGCAACAAATGATTTATTTATTTTTATGCCTTATTAAAACTGCAAAAAGCTAGATACTGCTATTGGGAAAAGTGAAGGACATGCCGGGAGCAAAAAGTATTGAGTCCTCATATTGAACTGTGTTTGAATGTTGTTATTGATTATTATTATATCATAATGTGTTAGCAAGCCTCTGTGTTCCATGAACACTCATCAACATGCCTAGAGCGTTGATAGTTAGGAAAAGAAAAGAAAATCATACAAAAGGAGATGTGTTTACTCCACGTTATTGTATTCAAGAAAACTATGTAAAATTACAGTGGCGTATCCGCCATATGGACCTGAGGTGTGGTCACAGTAAGGTGAAGTCATATGAGTTAGGGGCTGGTGCACTTGTATGCACATGAGGCTGACCCCCATCATATCATGTATAAATAGTTAATGGGAATCTAAATCAGAGATGAAAAGGCCAGGGTGTCCTTTTTATTGCAGGGTTTTATTTCCTGTTACCAACCGGTGACAGGAAACCTGATGAAAATTTGTGAAGACCAACAGTCTCCAGTGAAAGTTTATATTGTCGTCAATTAACCAGAAGGAGCTTCTGTGTGTTGACATATTCTCTGCAGAGCAGTGTTGGACATTTTCATCTACATAACAAGAAAAAGGTTATGTGCCATTAGCTGGGACATCTGACAGTTCATCTGAATAAAGTGTTTTTCCCCAAAATTAACTTTACAGATAGGGGGCATGATGATAACAACAGCTCCTCTTATAATGACTTTCACTAGTATGTACTAACTAACAGTCTGTGAATACACCTACAGGAACAATATATTATTCTTATTCTTATTGGACAAAGAGTCCCATTTTAGTTAATCAGTTGGTGTAAAATATATTTTCCTCATTTTCAAAGACCTGTCCAAAAGAGATGGCAGGACAGGCAGATTAAAACTGTACAAAAAAGAATTCATATTCAAAGAAAAACTTAAACCACAGACTTATTACTTTACTATTAGTGTGTTGTAGTATCTTGTTTTGATGTATCATCATTTCTTTGCATTCCCTAGACACTAGCCGCATCAAACACCACACACTAGAACTAAAATACAGCACCGTGTGAGATCTAGAGAGGTAGCGTTAGGTACCTTGACACTCATCATCATTTTCATCCACTATTAGAATCAGGGTCTTACATAGCTTGACCTCACACGTGTGGTGAAGTGGGATGTTATAAATATTTATAGGGGACTTAGTGTACTGACTGAGATCAGCTGTGAAGGTATCTATATCTATTAAGAGTAGTGTATTATAGATAACCTTACTTGCTACCACATATCTATATATCTCAGTCAGAATTATTCTGGAATAGTGTGATGACTACGTTATGTGTCTAGGGTATGTGTATGATGAAGTGTAAGTCACAACAACAGACAGATAAACAATTTAATTTAATCCACTACTCTTGACAACACTGTGACACTCACATACATATAACACTCTATGAGAATATCTTAAGGAGTCACTGATAACTTTTCAAATAACAATATGTATTCATTTTTGTCATAAAGGTATATGTGTCCTGATTCAAATACAAAGGAACCAGGAATCACAATCAATTTTAATTACAAGTATATGTACAGACTTTATCAATATGAATATTGTAGTGACATATATTATTAAAAATATCCTATGTGTGTCAGTTGTGTAGTAGTAATATGAGGTAATACTGGTTTTGTTTTGTTCAAGCTCTGTTGGTATTTGTCATCATGACTTCAATAGTTTGTCTTAGGGACTAGTATTGGAGATGTTCTCAGTTCCTGATATTAAGACAATTAAATTCCCCTCTGAATGTTATTTTTACTAAGTCATTTCAAGATGAGGGGACATAATGTTGAGCTCAGCTGGCCAAATCAGCTTATCTTGCGTGATGGCGGCAGGGAAAGACTCCTCGGCTCGAATTCTCCTCTGGGCTCTGGAGACACCTCACTGATAGCTAAATGGACCAAGGAGTATGCTGTCCGACTCTGGATTCAGCAAAGCTCTGACCAGGTGCTGCTCAGTACCATCAAGACCACGGTCCCTGAAAACAAGAAGGATGTACCTTCTACTTCATAACTAATTTATACTCTCTTTTACACTGATCACAACACATCACAAACATTGAGTTCAGAGCGTTAGGCCAACTGTCAGCTTCATATGAAATACTTTATACCAGTATTTACCTCCTTAATGGTTACCACGCCTCTGCACTTCCAGCATTATTTCTGTCTAATCAATCATCCAGGTGTCAGTGTACTATTTGGCCATTCCATGCCGTTTTACTTCCCTCCGACACCCTCTGTTCAGGCTGGAGCATTATAGGCTTTATCTCCTGTTTGCCACTGAACTACACATATATATACAGGCATAAATTAACAATTTACATTCAATTTTCATTAAAAGATACTGAATGGTTCAAGCTTACCACAATTTCATGGAAATAAACACAGATACGTTGATTAGCAATGAATTCTGGCACAATATACTGGCACAAATTCCCATCTGCTTATGTTCCAGGCTTTTATTTAACACAAATATGAGCTGGCTTCAACGCACTGTTGCTTTATCAAGATTATTTAAACAAGTGGTTTCGAACTAACGCTCCTAAGTGATTATATCAGCGAGTCTAGCCAATGAGGCCCCGTTTCGACAAGTGTTTGAAAAAATGTTACCTTCCCCCGTCTCCCCTAACAACCAAGATAGTATTTATAGCCCGACCAATCGTGGTTAGTCGTTCATTTGTTGCGCTCCAATCAATTTGGAGTTTACATGGTAGGCTAATTCTGTAACGTAAGATTTTTTTCAAACACGTTATAAAAAAATTTTATGAGCAGAAATGATTCCATGCTGTCAGGCATCCCCACTATTTTATTTTGGGTATAATTTATTAATTCCTGGACTATTTGCGTAACGTTTTACATATTCTTTGTCAGCAAGCCCTAAGGAACCCAAATATCCAAATCTAAAAGAGCTACGTGGCTGCGTTCAAAATATGTATTTTCTACCTCCTGTTTCGAAGATGTGCTGTCTGGGTACTGTTATGTTTTCAACCGTAAACCCATCTAATGTTATCTTTTCTAATAAGAGTTTTTCAGGATTTATAAACCTAACTCTGGGATGGGTAATGTATTTTATCACTGTCCGTCTGAAAAAAAGTTAGTGCATGTAGTCTTACACGCGTGATGGCAGCATTTGTGTATCGCGCGAAGCGTGTTGCATGCGTTCCTGATTTTCAGCCCTCCCTCTCTCTTTATCCTTTAGTCCATCTGTTCGTTCGTTTTGGTAACGCAGTATAATTAATGTTAGGATTAATTTAGGTCATTACGCAGTCTGCCTCTCAATGTTTTTCCAAGAAATACTGCACACGTTTCATTGAAGAAAGCGGGTATAATACAGTAAGCTTTTACTATCAACGTGAAAGCGTTACAATTTGCAGACGAAGCAGAAAACAAGGGGGATTTCGAGTACCTTCTTTGTGACAGCACTGTTATTTACCATTGCTCTTTTCTTTATTAATTTTATGTATTTATTAGGCTTTATATTTACTTGATAATTTATATATGTGGATTAGAATATTCCACGACAACACGGTTGACACATACACTGCAATCTTTCTTTCTTATAACATCATAACCTCACCAGCAAATTACACTTGCTACAGCATCCATAAGTGGAAAGCAAAGGTTATATCTTACCCATGTAACATAACATGTGATTTATTCATGTATTTTGTTATATTCTGCACAGTATACATTATCTTATCATGCTATCTCTGCAACATACTACCATGATTCATTCATTTATACACAAACACTGAAGACATGGTCGCCTCATGAACAGCAGTGGATGGTGAGATTGTTGGAACACCATGGCCACATATTACCTTTTGTTCCAGGTTTTTATGATCGAGTTTTATGATCATTCCTGATCGAGAAACTAAAGACTTGAGGACCGTTGATCCTGCTAACTGAAGCCTAGAGGTCAACCAATCTTCAACACCTTAGTCCCCCGTAGTTATAGGGCGGGCTGAAGGACAGTCTGTTTATTCAAGTGTGTCTCAGGAACCTCGAGCAGACGTGGCTAATATCAGATGAGTTTTATGTGTATCCATCCAACAAACACTGTGAGCAGTTTCTAATGCGAATGTCATTGATGATAACAGCAAAAGACTAGATAGCAAGATATATCCAAACTATACTGTGACAGACTTTATAATTTAAATGGAAGATTCATCCAAGATTTTTTCTATTATTTATTTTAATTTATAACTATAAATAATCATACATTTTACCATCTTCCAACACCCATTTTTCATTACAAGAATATATAGATGTACATAATAAAATTATGAAATTGTACTCATTTGACTTGGTAAATTTTTAACTGTTAAATTTTGAGTTACTTTTTCTAATTTAATTACTTGTATATTATCACATAGGGTTACTATATCGAAAGTGGCACCGTATACTTCTGAAGCCTAAATCTATTGTCCAGCTCAGAGTATTCACAGCCGTAACTCAATTGTGATACCAGTGTACTTCTCCTGCACTGGAACTTCATACTTTCTGGAAAGAGATTCTACTTCTTCTCTACCACTATCATCACACTAGGAAAACCTTTCGCTACATCTCTCTCTCTCTCTCTCTCTCTCTCTCTCTCTCTCTCTCTCTCTCTCTCTCCATCTCTGTTTATTTCTTAACCCCTCTGGTTTTTTTTCGTTAAAATTATGTACAGATTCCATACGTGGTGACCTAATTTTGAATCTTGTTAGCAACGAACTAATATTTTTAGCAGTTGCATTAGTTATTCTGGAGCCATGTCCTGGAATATTCTACCCAAATCTGAGACAAGTAACAACCACATCATGACCTTCAAAAGAAACCTTTATTCGCTCAGCTCAGCTCATACAACGAATACACTTCTCTTTGATTGGGCTTACCTAGGTGATGGAAAAGTCTCTGTGCACCTTTTGATACCAAATTAAAAGCTCGTGCTTATTGATCAACAAAGCTGTTTGTACCTATTGCATGTATTACTACTAAGAGCCTTCTGTGTCCTAGGAGCGTCCGAATGGCGAAGCGTTTTCCTCTCGCTACAAATTTACCAGGTTCCGGGATCGTAATTAACTTAGTATCGTCACGCTCGTCTACCTAGATGTACATGGGTACCTGACTTTGGTGTTAAGATAGGAAAAGCAAAGGCAGCAAGGAAGGAAACAGTTCACCACTGTTGCGTGTGAAATTCTCGCAACATCGTTTTGGTGTACAAGATATTTATTTTGTAATGCAAGGGGAACAATTGCTTGAAATTTATAGTCACTTTTCATTGTAAGCAGTTGTCTCCTCGCGTTGGTATCAATAGCAGTTAAGTTTGTTACGCGTTCTTGAATCGAGTCCATGTATGGACTGGCTAGGCCGCTTTTTAAAAAGCGGTTGGCAACCTGTTGGGTTATCCTTATAAGGTAATCATTCTTAAGCTGGTTCTTGGTAAAGGTCCTTGTGTCTTAAGTTTTCTGAGCGGTGGTCGATTCGCGCTGGACTGCGCATGCCCAAATCTTGGGTCTTTGTCAAACGGGTTTCCGCCCACCAGTCAGTGAGCGAAGATTTCGATAGCGAAGGGACGTCTCTGTGGAGCGTCTCTGCTAATTTATTCTGTCAGGAATGTGAGTCCTCTTATGGATATTTCGTTTATTCGAGATGATACCTCTAGTGTATTTCCACACGCCGGAAAAGCGTATTATTTCTGTGGTTATTTCCTGAAGGCAAGGTAAATTACATTTACATTAACTTTATCGATTTTTGTCCGTGAGTGACATTTGATTCGTAGCCTGTCTTTGAAAGTCGTCATCACGAGATGTTTTCTCAGCTCACATATTGCTACATTGAACCGCATCGGGTTGATGCATGTCCCAAGGATCATTACTTGCTACTTCGCTACATGAACTAGGTTTGAAACCTTTTGTTATCTAGAGGATTTTTTTGAGGACATTATTTATACTTTAGAAGACGTGTCTGTCTTGCTGAAGTCAGATTAAGGAGAGTGAACTGATCTCATACATCTGGTTATCTCCTGGCTAAGATAGAAAGGGATGGAGAATTTTCCCGACTACATTACAGCCTTATAATGTATTGACATGCCTGTGAATCACCTTTATTATGATGCTGTCTACCGTCCATTGCTATACTGACATTGTTGCTGTGATAATGACTGTCTGATGTACCTACATATTCGCGTATACATTTTGTCACTGTGGCGTCCACAATAAATGATACAGAAAAACGTCACTAGCTGTTACAAGCATCATTGACTTTATACGTCGTGAGTTAACTGACGTCCTTGTGTGGATTGCCCTTTTTTTGTATGATCATTGTTTGACTGTACATCATCTACACACTACACAAAACCAGACATGCGGATACCATCCATCATCACATGGCATCACGCATCAACCACCCTCATAAAAAGCTGGCCCTAGTATGGTCAACATTTTATTACCGGACGGAAGTTTCTGCTATGGGATATCGTTTGTGTCCCAACGCTTGGCAAAGGACTCTTACTAAATTCTTCTATCGTATTTCTACCCCTTACATACTTCCTTGGGCTGTATCATTGTTTCATTGGATGTATTTGATTAGATATTGGTAGATGCAGTGTCTGTTCTATAACCCTGTATATACTAGTGCTTGCCATGTTCATATTGTCAATCTACTATTGTCGTTTAAACTGTGTCATATTGTTTGCAATCAACCATGATTTAAAAAAAAAAATTAAATACAATTTTGTTTATGCTGCATTGTCTCTTCAATTTGATTGTGTTTTATTGATTTTGTCCTGTCTAGTTTCTGGGGGTCTCTCGTCAGACAAGTAAAGAATAGAATTGCTGGTCCGTCAAGCATTTCGCACTAAGAGGCCGTTCACAAATTACGTAATGCAAAACGCAAAAGGAGGAAGGGGAGGGGGGCGGGTTGCCGAGATGTTACGTTTTGGTGCGGGGGGAGGGTGGGGTCCTAAAATGTTGTGAGGTTTTGTTACGCACACGTTACGGGGGGAGGAGAGGCGCTGAAAATGTTAAAAATTGCGTTACGCAATTTGTGAACGGCTCCTACAATGAGGTTGTGCATGCGGCTGGCAAACTCATCATGTAAAACAGATTTATACATAAACCATCTCTGCAAGAGCATGTGAATACTTTAGTACAGGCCACCTCCTGCAAGGGGGTCATTCTGTAGTGGTGGCACCATGCTCCATATGGAACGAAAATGAACATAATGTTGATGATTACTCATCTTAAAACGTATGTTCAGTAAACTGAAATATTTCAGGACATGGATGTAAACAGACAAAAATAAAATGTGTTTTCCTTCGCCCTGATACATTAACATTTCAGGCATTCGTATCTCTATCTTTGTCCTTCTCACTTTATCCCTCACTTGTGATCCCTTACTCCTGTTTATACTTAACATGCTCATCATCAAGTATGAATACCTCTCTAGTGAGGTTATATTTTTATTTACATGTGTCGTTAACGACTGTTGATTATATCGTATGTGTCATTACCTTCATGGTCTCACAACAGATGGTACAGTGTCGTATTTATGTATATATATTATGGTATCTATGCGTGTATAATGTGAATACGCGTGCATGTGCGCGCATACACACACAAACATATCTATAAATGATTGCTTATGTTAGCATGTATATGTGTGCTTATGAATACCGATTTCACGACTTATTAAACGTACTTTTCCCCCCAGAAATCTATCTGAAAAACCATACACGAGTCGTTTAATGTAACGATCATGGCTATCATAAACAAGCAGGCTGTTATCTTTTGTATTTCTTCTTTCTTCTTCTTCTTCTTCGTACACTCTCGGACGTCCACTTGAATGTTCTCAAAGAAAGCAGTAGTCAGTTTGAGGCTATTTGAATCCCCGTAAAGCTTTTCTACGAAAGGAGCTGACGTCGGCCATGTGCGCTTTCTCTGTACCGCATATAAGGGGCAACTTTGAAGCAGATGTTCAGCAGTCATTTTATCAGTGCCACAGTTACACTGATCGGTAGTTCCTATCTTTAGCTTGTTGAATAGATGGTATCTCAATCTGTTGTGGTCAGTGCGGAGTCTGAAGATTACCACTTGTTCTCTTCTGTTGAGCTGGTAGTAAGCATCATTCTGTGTGTGCCTTGAATGTTCTATAATCCATTTGTTTCTGTATCTGATTCTGATAAAACTCTTTGCCTCCTCAAAAGTTATGCTTGCATCAGGCTGAGGTAGATGTGAACCTTCTTTTGCCATTCTGTCAGCCTCTTCATTGCCGGTGATGTTACAATGAGATGGGATCCAATGGATCACAACACTTTTGAATAGGTTAGAAAGTTTGTGGAGCACTATTCTGAGATCATCCAGATCTGTATTATTTTGGCTTTTCAACGTTGCAATTACTGACAGTGCATCAGTAAAGAAAGCAACTTGTCTGTCTGTGCTTTCTTCTGTCAATATAACCTCTGCTGCAGTTTTCAAGGCCTCTGCCTCTGCTCTGAAGTTACTTGAGAATTGTCCTGTTGCCACGGACAGGCTTTTTTCTGCACCAGTGCTTAAGGTCAGAAAGACACCCCCACCTCCATTTTCTGTAGCATTTGTTGCTGATCCATCTGTGTATGCATGGGTCCAGGTGTTGCGTGGTAATGTTTCTCTATGTATTTTGTCGCTATGGATTTTCTATCTGTTGCAGTTTGGCTCTTTTTTCTTTCAATTCCAGGAATGTTTGCTATCATTTCAGGGAAACGATTTTGTTTCCAAACTGGAAGCTTGTGTGCAGTGTAGACAGTCTTATGTGTAACAAAATACTATTATTTAAACAAGAATTCACAGTGTTCTGACATGTGAAATAAAATGCGCTTGATTAAAAAGAAAAAAACTGCACTAATAAATATCCAATTATAATAAATAAAGGCCTTGTGTAGTTCCTAGGCATCTCTGATGAGACAAAAACAGATTAGAATTATTGCTCCCTCAGGCATGTCGTACAAGCCACATGGCGTTGGTAACTTTATCATGTAAAAAAACAGTGCTACACAAACCGCCACTGCTAGAGCACGTGATTGCTTGCGTAAGCTTTCTGCAAAGGGACCAGCTATAGTGGCGACCCCATGTTTCATACCGAGAGAGCTTTCTTTGAGAACATTCAAGTGGACGTCTCAGAGTGTACGAAGAAGAAGAAGAAGAAGAAGAAGATACCGAGAGAAATGGAAAATGATGATAAATATGTTCACGTATTGCAGCGTTTCGTAATTTCTTTTGTGTAATGGGCCCCTTTGATTGTGCACTGAAGGTTATGGACTCCTTTGAGTGTCAGTTGAAGTCTATAGACCCCTGTGATTGTCAGATGAAGGCTATGTATATATAGCTTTGCATCGAGAAACAAGGCGCTCCAGCCATTGAAAAAGCAAATTAAAATATAAAAAATTAAAAATCACTGTCGTGTAAGGCACGGCAGTGTGCAATGTTCTGACCTTTTCTCCTTCTACGGCGAAAACAGTAAAAATAGTTATGAATAGTCTGCGAAAAAAAAATATTTAAGGAGGACACCGTTTTAATAGTAGAAAACGAAACTGATCCCCTGCATCAACTAAACTAGCCCGCATGCAGACAACAGCGCCAATTTAAGTGTCGGACTTAAGTAGCAGAACAGATTAGACCAGATCTTAAATAGCAGAATAGATTAGACCAGAGCAAATGCTTGCAATCGAAAACTGGGATTAATAGAGCTCCTGTAATTTCTCTCTCGTGTCTTGATCGTGAACTTTGATAAATCTCTGTCTGATCATCTCTTGATATTTCCATCCCACTTTAGCGCCGTAGCTCTCTCGACAGTTTGTCTTAAACATTTTCTTCTAGTCTTGTTTTAAATAATGCGTTTTTGTCACTTTATACATCAATAATATGTTATTTGTCTGCTCTAGATTTCTTTCTTCATTTCTCTTATCATTTCTGGTTTATCTAGGACTTTTTGTTGCGTCTGTATCAGTGAAATACACGCCATTCTTTTATACATCTCATTTCAAGGGCCGAAGTTCTTTCTTCTAATCTAACTGGCTGATATATATATATATATATATATATATATATATATATATATATATATATATATATATATATATATATATTATATATATATATATATATATATATATATATATATATATATATACCCTTGTAGTTTCAGGGGGTCTTTAAAGAGAATGAGAGCCACTGAATCTTCAGGCATGTCGTACAAGGCGACTAGTATGGGATTGTGCATGAGGCTGGTAATATTAAACTGTAAAACAAATTTCTACAGAAACCACAGCTGCAACAGCATGAGTCAGGCTTCCTGCAACGGTACCAGCTGTAGGTGCGCCTCCATGCTCTGTGTGGAGCGAAAAGGACAATGATGATTGTATGTACATACACACACACACACACACACACACATATATATATATATATATATATATATATATATATATATATATATATATATATATATATATATATATAATATATATATATATATATATATATATATAATATATATATATATATATATATATATATATATATATACAGTGGTTTACAGTTACGGCTCGTGTCATTGTTTAAAACTGTTAATGCACTTATTAAAATTTTCTCTTTCTTTTCTCTACTGTTTTTGGTTCGCATGACTCTGATGAAGACCTTGTGGTGTGTATTCTTTGCTGGGAAACAGAAACTGACAATCATGTGGCGTGTGTGAGTGTATGTGAGTGTTTTACGAGCGTATATGTGTTTTCTCTGAGCGTATGCGCCGGTTTATTTTCAGTGATTACGTGCGTGTTTCCCTGGCATGTATATGCATGTCTATTTACTTACTTGTTAAAAAGTACCATATCCGGTACCCACACGTGGGTGTGTCTAATCTTGATCATAGGAATTCCTCCATATTCCTCCGGATCCCACACCAGCTGATAATCATGCCAGTACTGAAAAAAGTAAGTAGAAGATTAAATATAAATAATTATCCTGTTGTACGGGACACAACCACAGAATGAACTGGCTCATGTGCATAAATGCCTTCTTCAGCCGACACATGTGAAAGAACGACAAAAATAAAGAAACTAATAGAATCAAAACAACTTAAGATAACTCTGATAGAATCAAAACAACTTAAGATAACTCTGATAGAATCAAAACAACTTAAGATAACTCTGATAGAATCAAACCAACTTAAGATAACTCTGATAGAATCAAAACAACTTAAGATAACTCTAATAATTCCTAACTTTTCAAGCTCCCCAAGGAGCATAGACCTTCCTCAAATTCGTGCCAAGTCTTCCTGCCCAGTGCCATCCGTTCAAGGTCTCTCCATGTCTATTTTATCCCTTTCATTTCTGTCTCCAGTTCTGTTCTCCACGTGTTTTCCACATCCTTCTAGCTCTCTTATGCTGTGGATGTAAAAATGTTTACTTAATGTGTGTTTTATTTATAGTCTGCGTCTTCTGCTCATCTCTTGTTCCACTAGCACCAGTCAGCTTCTTGTCATCAGTTCCACTGGCACATGCCAGCTTCTTGTCATCAGTTCCACTGGCACCTGTCACCTTCTTGTCATCAGTTCCACTGTCACCTGTCATCTTCTAGTCATCAGTTCCACTGTCCCCTGTCAGCGTCTTGTCATCAGTTCCACTGGCACATGTCAGCTTCTTGCCATCAGTTCCATTGTCACCTGTCATCTTTTTGTCACCAGTTCCACTGGCACATGTCAGTTTCTTGCCATCAGTTCCACTGTCACCTGTCATCTTCTTGTCATCAGTTCGACTGTCACCTGTCGGCTTCTTGTCATCAGTTCCACTGGCACATGTCAGCTTCTTGTCATCAGTTCCATTGGCAAATATCAGCGTCTTGTCATCAGTCCCACTGTCACCTGTCATCTTCTTGTCATCGGTTCCACTGGCACCTGTCACCTTCTTGTCATCAGTTCCACTGTCACCTGTCATCTTCTAGTCATCAGTTCCACTGTCCCCTGTCAGCGTCTTGTCATCAGTTCCACTGGCACATGTCAGCTTCTTGCCATCAGTTCCATTGTCACCTGTCATCTTTTTGTCATCAGTTCCACTGGCACATGTCAGCTTCTTGTCATCAGTTACTCTGGCACCTGTCAGCTTCTTGTCATCATTTCCACTGTCACCTGTCAGCTTCTTGTCATCAGTTCCACTGGCACATGTCACCTTCTTGTCATCAGTTCCACTGGCATATGTCAGCTTCTTGTCATCAGTTACTCTGGTACCTGTCAGCTTCTTGTCATCATTTCCACTGTCACATGTCAGCTTTTTGTCATCAGTCCCACTGTCACCTGTCACCTTATCGTCATCATTTCCACTGGTACATGTCAGCTTCTTACCATCAGTTCCAGATTGATGATTTTGTCATACCATTTCATCCTTCTATTCTACTCAAGCACTAATTTATGATGATCTAGAACTCAATTGTTACTTTTGTTGTTCTTCATGTTTTGTAACGTATTACAGGATTGCATTTACATTTTAATTGAAAATTCTGATTTTTGTGTTGACTTTATTTATTTATATTTCCACATAGTTCCAAATGAAATGAAAATTGCTCTTGTCTTTTGCTTTTGCATTCTTATATTGACATATATCTGTTCCTCCAGATCTGTCAATATTACTGCCAAGACATATATGTGAACTCAAATGTTGTAGGGTGCAATCTTGTTATCATTTGCTGTGTTTGTTCTCATAATCTTTCTTTTTCCTGCGTATTTTCAGACCCAATTATTGTAATCTCTCATCAAGTATTTTTGTTTTGTCTTGGCTCTGGTTACGGTAATGGTACAGAAGAAACAGGTCGTTGGTAAAATCTAAATTGTCAAATTGTGTTGTCAGAGTATAATGAATCCCATTTACGTTGGCTGATATTGTTAAAAATTAATGAAACAATGAAAAAATAGGAACTGAGTTAAAGAGCCCTGGAAATAATTCTCTGTATAGAAAATCCAAGGCGAAAAAAAAAGAAAATTAACAAATACACATATTTGCCATAATAATAATAATAGTAATAATAAATAAATAAATGCATCTGTACTGACAAAGTGACACCCGGCATCAAAATTGTGATCTCCTAGGGAGGTGTTACGATTGTTACGGTTGCTGGGGTTCGTGACTACTTGTATTGGGCTTTCTTATGAAGTATAGAAGTCCTTCAAATATTTATTTATATTGATTCACACAGAATCCAGACCAAGCAATAGATAGGGGTAAATCCATCCAGTCCCCGCCCAAACACCGTAAACTTCAAAACATGAATGACAGTCCGAAGTCCAGGCTGGACGATTCACATAACGATTTAATAGACGTATTGCAGCTCCAAATATATCTTTATAATCTGCACATCAAATTATGGCAGTACCTAGATAGTCTCTGGTGTCTCTGTACAGTCTTGTACTGGAACGATGTCAAAGACATTCCCACACAGTTTTTATTATATTAATGCAACTCACGTGCTTCACAGAATCATCTTCATTTCTTTCATACAATAAACTAGTCTTACCACACTGAGGTATATGTGTAAGCTAGTGATGGAACAATATAATGAAGATCCAATAAAATTACACAATACTCAGGAGCATAAAACACAAGCATCCAACGCCTTCAAAAGACACACAGCGAATTCCCCAAACCAAGGGACGCTTTAGTCAGCAGACTGCAAAACTGGCGTCTGAAACTTAGGCCACCAAAAGTACTGACGTCACTTCCTGATACCAGGGCAACGGTCTCATAAACAAATCAACGATATGTCGAACTGAATTGATATCGACATATATGTTATGAACTTTACTCATAACAGGAGGTAACCACAAAACCATAAAACAGAAATCTTAAATGGCGTGATACGTAGGCGCAGAGAGAGAGAGAGAGAGAGAGAGAGAGAGAGAGAGAGAGAGAGAGAGAGAGAGAGAGAGAGGGAGAGAGAGAGAGAGAGAGAGAGAGTGCAAACCGCAAGCCACAACACCGGAAGTTTACAATGGGCAGTTCAGCTTTTCGCACTGATGACCAGTCATCGAAGCATCATTTTTTAGGTGATGCCTAGATGGCTGGGAGGATAGTGTGATTCGCTTGCATAGCTAGGCGGTGTTGTCGCACGGAAGGTCTGGGGTTCGAATCCTGGGTAAGCCACTCACGTCTGTTGTTTTTCTGTTGTCTAGTGTTCTACTTCTTTAGTTCTTACGAGTGCCTGAAAACATACCTTTATGTTTGTCTAATATTTATTTACTGTTTACAGGCCTCGGGTTTCCCTTCCTTATGTGTTATATCATGATTTGTACATCGGGTGAGGGCTCATGCACACCAATTTTTATGCACTTTTTCTTTGTCGAGCGCTACTAATTTCGTGAAAGAATAAAATAAAATAAAAAATAAAACCAACGTATTTGTTTTATTTAACACCCACGCCGCGCAAGTTGCACACCGTGCGTTGCGCACTTTTTACGAGTTACTATTTTGAGTTAGACCGACCGACGTAACATACATCGGTAATTATGTTAGTTGGGATGGGATGTACACAATCGTGCACACCGTCCATCTACATCACATACACTTACATTTTTCACCTTTTAAATTAATTTTTCCATCTTCTATTGATGAAAAGGTAATGGAACTAAAAGGATGAGGGCGGACTGATAAAAAACAGCAGATCGTAAACTTCAGCACTCATAGGAAACAGTGGCGTACCATGGGGGCGGGGGGGGGGGGAAGGGTTATGTGGGCGGTCCGCACCGGGTGACAACTTTGGGGGTGCTATTGGATTATGACAGTACTGTAGTATTTAAAAATATACTTGCAAGCATAATGTATTTTTCGTTCCATTTTTTAGGGGGGGGGGGGGGTAACAAAAGACGGATCCGCCCCGAATGCCAAATACTATGAGTACGCCCCTGATAGTAAAATTCAATCAGGATATGGTGCTTTCAGTTTGTTAATTAATTCCACTTCAGCTACCAATGAAGCAGGGGTTTCCTCATGTCTTGTTCAACTGGTTTTTGTCTGGATTTTCCTACAAGTTCCACATTGATAACCATTACTTACTATTTCAATCCTTCTATTCTACCTATTTATGAAAGTCTATAACGTCTTGGTGGTTTTTGCTGTTCTCTATGTTTCAGAGATACACAATAGGGACTGCCTTGACGTTGAGTGGAAGATTCTTATTTTCATATTAGATTTGATATCTTTACAAGGGGATCTTTTGCATTTCTTCACTTTTACATATTATTTTGACTTGAAAACATTATCCTAATTATAGCCCTTCAGAGGTGTCACGAGTGGAGAAAAAGAGTCTGCCTGTGACAGACAAAAGTCTGAGTGAGGAGTGAGATAATAGATGTGTGTCTGAAATAGAGAATGTGAAATGTTGAGTGGAAGTGCAACAGTCAGGAGTAGAAAGCTGATAAACAATCTTTCGTCCCGCCACTCGGACTTCTTTTAAATGTTAACCCCACTCACCCTCTCTTCCACACATATATCAACAAATGAATATATATAGGGACTCATACACAACAAGTGACTTCAACAATAACAAATATAGAGATAGAAAGAGAATTCTGATCCGCTAATAGTTTTTCTTTGTGTATTAAAGCGTAAATCAAAAAATAAATACTATTATGCCTGAGCGATGTCAGGGAAACCAAATATATTCACAATCACTAACTTAAATAGAACCAATCAACAGAAAAACCCTCAAACCGATTCTGGTTTACAAATCCAGGGTGGCAGCCTAAGTTGAACAATAATAATTTAGGAAATCCACATGAGGTACCTGGAATACCACAAACACCACTACTAATCAATGACCCGTCAACGGTCCCCAGTCTCTATGGTGAGTCAACCATGATCTAGGCTACACAGAAAAAAACCCAAAACAACAAAACCCAAAGAAACAATGCCGACAGGTAAACACTCTCTCTTATAAGCACAAACAAGCACTCCCTCGATAATTCATAAACTCCAACCCCGTCTTTGAGTCCCTGAGTCTATATTTTCCATTTCTGTCAGTGATGTATTATTCCTCTACACTTGAAAACTGTCCTCTTCCTTTTCTCTCTTCTGACGAGGTGTGGAAATCAATTTAATTCAAGGATGGCGGACGTCAGTGTGGAATATATCCACGAGTGACTCAAATATAAAAAACCCTGATATCCAGCGGGATGAACGAGTCTAAACTCAGGTTTTGCTTAGGAAATGCGCCCTACTATAACCAAGAGACGTTGGCCGGTCAGAAATTGACTGCGCGTGGAGTGAGCTGGGCCAAAGCTACCTACAAATGAAGTTAAGATTGGCGCAACATTCTGAATTTTGGTGAGCTTGAGCGTTGGCTGTCTCTGGAGTCTCATGCGGCTAGAGCCTGGAGTACTAGTAGCTGTGTACTGAAATTTTTGTACTGCAAGAAATGATTTAGGTTCCCAAAGAAAACCAAACTGGGCCCCAAATCGGGAATCCAATTGGGACCGGCAAATTTCAAACAGGGAAGGTAATTCAGGCTGGGACTTATTGTCTTCCAGTTTTCCTTTGGTAGTGTATGGGAGCTTCACTGAAAATACAAATACATACAACCGCTATAAGCATCTGTCCTTACATAAGGGTTCAATATATAAGTGCATAGTAAATCAGACACTGTTTACAGTGAACAACAATGTACGTTCCCCCTACACATTAGCTAGGAAAGTCAAACCGGTCTGCGCCGGCTGATCCACTCACACACACAACCATCTACCCTTCACGTGGTATCAACCGATCGAACGCCAGTGGCTGTGCATACCAGATATACGCACACATGGATTACGTAAATAGGTATAAGGCTTGAATGTAAACAAACCCGGCGCCCTGATGAGTTTGACCCAACCCGGCCTGCGTGAAAATTTTCGCCCGCACGGCGTCTTTCACAAAATTAATAACAACAATACAAGGCACATATCGGGTTACAACCACTGGGCTGATACACATTAACCAACAACAATATTTACATATATGCCATGTGACAATAGACCTTATAAAGGTACTCATGGGTAATTCTCTATGTTGTTTGCACAGTATACTCTTAGGAATCATCAATATAAGACAAAGTCAGTTGCCCAGTTATATAGAAGGCTAAAGCCTGCAGATGTTAGTCTCATCTGCGAGTCAAAGTCCCCGGAAACATGGTGCGTGCGTAATAATGACGCAAGGCCCCTGGAACTTGGTTGCCCGTGTTTCCTGGATGAAAGCAATACTAAAGCTGGACCGAAATACTGGCGTAGAGTTTCTAGCAATGCACAGTCACATGAAAGGCAACGGCTTTCTCCGGGGTTAAAGACCCGGGAACTTTGCCGCTCTCTACCAGAAAGAGCATACAGTGTCCAAGCTCGGTGTCAAAGAACTCTAGGAATGTCGGCGCCACCAGCAACAAAAGAGTCCCGTGACGCCTAACAATATATGCCGACCAGCAAACAGAAAACACGAAATGACTTAGATACTCCCTCGCTCACCCACGCTAGAGAAATGGGAGTTAATCTGTCCAATTACAAAGTGACAAACCAGTTTCCCCAATCTACCGCTGTCAAGAGACAAAAATAATAAGAAATGGGAGGGACTAAAAGACCAGGGTGTTCTTAACCGACAGAGTGCCAGAATTTTCATAGCCAAGCGTGACAAGAGGTTCAACGGGATATTTATCATTATCAATACAAAAAAAAAAAAAAAGAAAAGGGGAACTTTCTTTCTGCAGATAATCTGATGTGTTGAAAACCTGCTTGCTTTTCTCTCTATTTCGACAAAATAAGAATACTTGAGGCATCTTTTACTCACTCAGAAATAATCATGTTTATATTAATAATTTTCTTGGCACTGATAGTAACATTAATTCTGGGTAATATGTGCAGTTGCTAATCTTCCATCTTTGTCCTTTTTGACCGATATCCTCCCTTGCAGTCTGCAGGTATATGTTTTCTCTCTCAGACTTCATTGAGTAATGTGTAAAAGATCGCTGTAGAGGTTTCGGTGTCTACATTGACGATCCCTGCTGGGACGCCATATGGGCCAACAGCTTGTCCATTACGTCAAAAGTTTTTCGGCTTTTTTGATTTTGTTATTTTCTTTGGTTTTTTACATGTAACTTGCAGCTCTCTGTCTGATGGCTGGATGTCTGATGGCTGGATGTCTGATGGCTGGATGTCTGGGGGCTCTTTTGTGGGGTTCGTCTATTTAGAAGTTCACAGAATGGTCCGTTCATCTGTTCGTTTGATCTTCTATGTTGCTAAGCAATTTTCCATTCTTGCCCCCTGGTAAGTCCAATTTAATTTTTTTATAAGTTCCTGTTAGTTGTTTGAATTTGTGTACAGGTCCGTCGTGTTTCCATTAACTGCAGTTTATTCGGTCTCTCTTTCTAGCTCGTTAATGTGCTTCCAGTTGTTTCTCCTAATGTTCCTTTTTACTTCTTTGTGTTCTCCATATTTGCAATCCTTGACATCTGAACTTCTGGCTTTGCTTATGTTTAATTTTGATTTCTTATTTTTTTTTTAAATTATATCTAATTGATGGTTTTTGTTGTTATCCATGTTTTGTGATGGCTTTCTCTTTTTTTCAAGAACTTCTCCATAATTCTCACTCCATATATTTTGTGCTTTTTTTGTATTCGGTAGTTGTATGAGTGTAACTGGGGCACTGATAAAATGACTGCTGAAAATCTGCTTCAAAGATGCCCAACATATGTGGAACAGAGAAAGCGCATATGGCCGACACCAGTACCATTCATGGAAAGCTCTACGGAGATGTAAATAGCCTCACGCTGATTACTGCTTTCTGTGAAACATTCAAGTAGACGTCTGAGAGTGTACGAAGAAGAGGAAGTATTCGGTATTTGCTTCCCTTTTGTTTTTTAGTTATTGAAGCACAATAACTTATGTGATATCTTGATAGTAAATTTGTATTTTGCTTGTTGATTTCTGAGATCCCCCACATTAAGCTGCTATATGTAGCTATGCTTTGGTTTATATCTGTTGATTCTCCGCATTACTTTGGCTAACAAAATGATCGTAAGATGCGGCATATGCCCCTCTGTACACATTTACGTCATGTAATGATGATGCGAACATCTTGTTCATGTATGTATAATCAATGTGATTTTCTCCTATACACTCTGGTGATATACATGTTGTTTTATGTATTCTTTTATAGGGAAACGTATTTCTCCCTATCTCAGGTTGATCTGAAGAACAGACGTTTGTGAATGCTTCTCCATTTTCATTCATCGTTCCAAGTCATTATTTACCCATGACCTCTTCAAGGTCGCTGTTGTTTGTTCCTACCTATGTATTTCGATCATTCGTCAAGATTGGAATGTCTTTATTTATCTTTTCATCGACCATGTTCTGTAAAATAGTGTAAAACTGTTGTTTCACATTTTTTTCTTTGTAGTTAGGGGTCGTCCACATATGACGTCACTCAGTGGGGGAGAAAAAAGGGGACGGGGGAGGTCAAAATGTTATGACGAAGCGTGAGATAGGAGGAGGAATGTTGGGAAAAACGTGACATCACAATAATAAACACGAATCAGGCTCACTTGTGTCATAAATAATGTCCGAACAAAATAGATTTTGTAACCCAAATCCTCATAGTCTTGTTATATATACACAGTAGTTAACAACTCCCTCGTGGACGACTTATATTAATATTGTAATCTCAGCTAAAATATCGGAAAATTGTTATAACCTTTAACTGTTTTACATTGTATGTAATTATATATATATATATATATATATATATATATATATATATATATATATATATATATATATATATATATATATATATATATATATATATATATGTATATATATATATATATATATATATATATATATATATATATATATATATATAATGCAGAGCCGGATTAACGTAGTATCAAAAGTAGCATATGCTACGGGCCCCGCGCTTTTAGGGGCCCCTCGCCAATAAATATGTACATAATTTTTTGGTCATCTTCTAATACGAGCGTTAAACCAATGATCTTGTGATTTATGCCATCTTTAGCGCCTTTTCATTTCGTGTCACGAAATTGTGAGTGTAAAATATGATTTATTCTCCTTACGCAAACCAGTGGTGAATATGAGGGGTGCTGCAGGTAGAACAAAGGTCAACTCGACCGACGCAGGGTTATGCAGATATGGAGTGAGAGTGTAACGTATTAGTTATGCGATTGGTGGAGTGTTCGTATGTTGACCAGTATAAGGCACTCATTCACTCATAGCTATAAGTCACTGATACAGACTGCTGTGGTCGTTTCATACTGTTTATTAGGACGCACACACTTGAACAAAACGGATACAGTCATGGGTACATGTTGACACAGTAAATCATGATATTTGGATCGTAGGTGGTAACATCCGACCTATTTCATGCAGCATTCAAATACAATGGATGACATAAGGCAAGCATTCAATGTTCTGGTAGACTATCGTCTTATCCTCTAACTGACTGAACGCGTCAGTGGAGGTGAGTATGTAAACATGTAAAGAGTTCACTGGCCGAACCTTTTCCTTGGCTAAGTTCTTAAGCTGTATATAGCAGATGTTTATACAATAATGCTAAACCACGATAGTGGGTTTTCCATCATAGCAAGATCTCTATACCACTGTCCGATAGTAAGATTTATATTCTGTTCTCTTGACAGTGATTCATAGTGATGACAGGAATTCAAGATGGCCACCTTCTTGAGTTTCGCTCACTCACTCAGAAGAAGGATAAATGATAAGCCAAAGATAATTCGTAATAAATATTCTCATAGCATTTCCATACAGTCCTATATCAATAAGGTTGCTTCATGTAATACATAAGCGCTGTTGGTTAAACTGTCATCTTCATCGATATACAAACGATCCTAGATGCTCGGTAACACGATGTCCATCTAGATCTAACCGAAATAGAGATCATCAAAAGGGTCTGGTATTACCTGGAGTCCGAAGTTAAACACAATAGAATACATGAGGAGAATCTCTGACAACAGAATCTCGCAGAGACACTATCTCCTTCTGAAAGATCATTCACAGATCATTTTCAACCTTGTTACAGGACCAGCCCAAAAACACACACAGCCATTATCAGCTGGCTTCGTCGAGACTCACTACGCCTCCGTAGGAAAACGAATACCTGCCCCAGAGTTCGGCACGAAGAATATAGTCCGACCTAAGCATACGAAGATATACAATATAAGACTGAATCTTCTTGCACTAGACAAGTAATACATATAAATTCAGGCCATTAACATTCTAAGCAAAATCAATCTATTTCCTGGCCCTAACAAATGAGAAATGACATAAATTCAGTATTCATACGCCAAATCAATAACAAGAGAGATCACTCATATAATCAAAAGTATAAATCAATCATGGATAGTCTAACCTTGACCGATAGAGTATTTCTTTTCATATCAAACAGTCATACAGTACATTTGTATGCCTACCTACCTACAGTAATCCATGCGTCGCATAATTCCATACAAAAGAATATGCGCGCAACAGATTACCACACCCCCCGGGGAAAAAAATGGAACATTTAAAAAAAAATACATCTAAGAGCAACATACAATAGGCTCACAATGCACGAATAACAATGCGCAGATGATAACCATTCCAAACAAATGTAACGCCTAATGTAAGGCTAAGTAGTCCTATGGAACGCTAAATTAGAATATATCTTAGGATCCAGAGAAAGTCATTCTCTGAGTATAAATATTTCCAGAGAGGTGTCACCAACGCATACTACAATACTGGCAATGCCACTATTTCTACAATAGTTTATACAAAAAATTTCATCTTAGGTATCTTAAAATCATGATTACCAAAGAAGAAGAACATCAAAAGATCAGCGGTGAATATGCATCAATGAACCGCTAAGTAGTGATACAATCAATATATGATATATTACATATGTGTATATATTTTAACATAGGAAAAAACTGTAGCAAAGTTAGGCATGTTAGAAATCCAGGATCTAACAGTTAGGTGGAATCATGTGGGCATCTAGACAAAATGTCTGCCATCACATTTTCTGATCCACGGATAGCTCGCACCGAAAAATGAAAAGGCTGAAGAGCAATCGCGTATCGCGTTGATCTCACGCTCTTCAGATTTTTACTCTGAATAGCCGTAAGAGCTTTCTGGTCAGTTTCCACAATGAAATGCCCGCCAAGAAGAAATCTTTGAAGTTTAAGGATTGACCAAACCATAGCCAATAATTCACGGTCTAGGACCGAGTAATTCTTCTCTGCGGCATTCAGTTTTCGAGAAATATACATCACAGGATGCAGAGTTCCAGAGTACTCTTGCATTAGTGCTGCTCCAATCCCTGTGGATGAAGCGTCACTACGAAGAACAAATGTCTTATCTTTAGTAGGTAACACTTAAAATAGGTGAAGTAGAAAACATAGTTTTAATCTTATCCAAAGAGGATTGACATTCTTGAGTCCAATGGACTACATTAGGAGACCCTTTCTTTAGCAAGGAAGAAAGAGGTGACATAATGGAGGACAGATTCGGGATGAATCGTCCATAAAATTGTATTAGACCTAAGAGACTTCAAACTTGCTTTTTAGTCTTAAAAATAGAAATGTTAAGTATCTTACTTGTATTATGGTCTTCTGTTTTTAGGAACCCATGACCAACACTGTGTCCTAAGAAAGATATTTCGCTAAAACCAATACATGCTTTCGATGGTTTCGCTGTCAGGTTATGCTCGCGTAAGATAGACAATAGTTCATTTATCCCATTATAGTGATCGTTCCAAGTATCACTGAAAAGACAGATGTCATCAAGATACGCAATGACATCTGAGCGATGAGATAGGATTCGACGCATCATGCGTACGAATGTTGCAGGGGCGTTCATAAGACCGAAAGGCATGAAATTCCATTGGAATAGACCCCTAGGCGTCGAAAAAGCAGTAAACGGTTTGGCGTGTTCGGATAAAGGAACTTGCCAATATCCCTTAGACAAATCAAGTTTAGTAAAGAAATGAGAATTCGATAGTCTCGTAAGTAGCTCTTCTAGTAAAGGCATAGGTTCAGCATCAAATTTCGTCACTTGGTTCAATTTGCGATAATCCACGCAAAGACGTATGTTATTGTCTTTTTTTCGTACAATAACCATCGGCGAAGAATATGCTGATGTGGATGGTTCAATTATTTTTAAATCTATCATCTCATCCAACTCTTTCTCAACCTGTGCTTGAAAATGTATCGGGATAGGATACGGTCTAACTCTTATAGGATTATGGTCAGTAAGAATAATGTCATGTTCAATGACATCCGTTTGACCAGGAATGTCAGTAAGGACATCCTGAAATTGTTCTAACATAGTAGAAACTTGTTTCTGCTCTCCTGGAGATAATTCTGGAGAAATTGCAACATCTTTCCATGATTCATTAGAATGAAGAGGAATCATTGGAAAAGGTAAATTTACATCCGAGAAACTCGTTTCCTCATCCTGTATTACTGACAGAGATGAGTACTGTCCATGTTGGACTGGAAAATCGTCCGTTGCCTGGAAAACAGGTTGTAAATAATCCGGACGTTCATGGAATTCCGTGAGCATGTTGATCTGGAAGGTTTTATGCTTCCCGTCAATATGGACGATATAGTCAACATCGGAAACTTTTGATATTACATCGTACGGACCTTTCCAAGAAATAAGAAGTCTATTTTCCCTACAAGGTAGCAAGACAAATGCTTTGTCACCTGGACAAAGTTGTCGCAAGCATCTCTTCTTATTGGCAAATTGCCTTGCCTTCTGTTTCGCAAATTCAGAAGAAGCAGTTGCCAATTTGCATGCTTCAATAATCTTGTGTCTAAGTGCAATGACATATTCGTAAGAGGATTTTGTGTCATCGACAATATTATCAGCAGTTATAAGGTCATGAAGTAAGGACATAGGACCTCGCGGTTTCGCAACAAAGACAAGTTCAAAGGGAGAAAATCCTGTATGTTCGTTGGCGACCTCTCTGTATGCAAAGAGAGCCGCGGGTAAAACCCTGTCCCAATCCTGAGGATGATCTTCAGTTATCTTACTGTTACGCACAAATAATTACTTTTTTCCAAAGTCTTTGTATGATCGTTTTTCGTATGTATGATCATTATTTGACTGAAATGCATGTTATATATATTTTATGGTCAAAGGGACAGAACCCGAAATATCGATACTGCTATTTTTTATGAGTTTACCTCCTCTTGTATAGAGACACGTTCGGTCTATAATGTCTTGAACGAAGCGTGACCATATCTCCTTATTTGGTAGTATCAGTCAACTGTTGTAGATGTTTGAAACCTTTCTTAACGCTTCTGTTCATGTCCATAAAAGGCGCGACTGTGTAAGACTTTTATCTCGAATGTTCTTAGAATCGTCTTATTTTGAACAGCGACTCAGAGATTGTCACTCTGCGCATGTCTCGACTGGGTTGTCGTTTTGTTGTTCCGCCCAGGTCGGGGAGTTGAGAAATGGACTGATTAGCGAGCGGACGCGACTGCGTCTTGTGTTTCTCTGAGGGAAATACATTGTCTTTGTGAGTTAGTTAGCTAACTAGACTATTTCCCCGTATTATTCAAGCCTGCCTGGAGGCATATGTTCATGGTTGATTTTCCGAAATAAGGTAATTCCTCTTGTATCGAACTTTAGGCTATCATCTAGAGGTTCGTCATTTTGTCGCCTTTTTGCTCGCCTGTGTGATTCAAAATGGAGAGGTACTTTGACTAGGATTAAGTCACCGGTATCTTTATACCTGAACTAGTTATATATCTATGGGTCGCTCTAGACCAACAAGACTATTGTCTGTGTTCCAGGATTCGTTATATCAGAGATCACGTCCAAGTCAGATGGTTAGACTTAGGAAGGTTATAAAGGTCGAGCGACCTGTAATCCATGTATGCTACTCACGTGCAGACAGTAAACGGACGTTTATGTATTACATCTGATCTGCTAGCATCAGGAAGGAATAATTATTATTGTCTATGAACATTAAGGATCTGCAGCTGACCACGGTTGCAGAAGTTATATGTATTATTTATCAAGCTTCGCTATGATATTGTTTTCCATACAACTATTGAGTATTGACTTCTACATGACTGTCAGTTAACATGAGTTTGAATGCTGCATTCGGTGTACTATGCCGATGATAAAATAACATAAGTATCATGACTGTTTTGTGGCGTGCAATAAATGGTATAAACCTAAAGCGAAGTTACCATTTTATGACTCTACACGTCATGTTGCCTGTGGTGTACCCTGTGAACTGTTCTACTGCAACATAATATACCTGGTGTCGATAGAGGAAGGTATGTTTGACGGCATCCGAATTCACCACCCTTATCAATTCATTGAGGCCAATAGTTTGTAAATTCTGGTGAACCAAACACTCAAGGGGGTTCAACAAACCCAGACATCATCTATGCAGGACTACAAGAACAACATTGCAGTTGCTATTCATCACCTTAGATGGAAATTATATTTTTTGAAAGACGCAGACAGAACTGACAGATTTGTTAA